>JAJEKV010000319.1:0-338946 GCA_021234155.1 Isoetes taiwanensis | reverse complement strand
GAAAGGTGGGCCGTGACCGGGGCTCGTGGCTGGGTGGTGGTGGTGGTGGGCGGATGGCGGGGTGGCTGGCGCGGGCAAAGAAGTGGGCGCGGTCCCGCTGCCGGGCCACAAGAAGCCGTGGGGTATACTGCCGGTCCGGAGCCGCGTCTCGCCCTCAGGAAGTCGGGAGGACGCGTTCTGTTTGGCTCCTCGCCGATTGCTGCCCGCAACCCCCTGGGAGCTCCCTGCCCTGGCTCCTCGCCGCCGCAACCCCGGAGCTCGAGGCTCGAGTAGCGAGGGCGCGTTCCCCCAAAGACACGCAGCGCCCGCAGCTGCTTGCCGCCCCATCGTATCAAGAACCCGGCCGACCGGCGTTGCGCAAGAGCGGCCTCAAGGCCTCGCGCCATGGTGGTGGCTTCCTCAACCTCCGCCGGTGACATGGTGACCATCGCCTCGCATTGCCCGCCCTCTCTCTCCGGTCATGGTGTCCGGTGGTGAACACCGAAGCTAGGCTGCCCGCATGTCGGGCCAGCCCGCCTCGCCCGCCGCCATTCGGCGTGCCAAGGCCATCTTCTACGGTTGCAGCGGGTCTCCCGTGCCGATGATGTTCTTCTCGACCACCGCTACCTTCGGAAAGCACATGGGGTGCCGAACTCCATCTCCACCGCCATGCTGTGCCAGCGTGCACCGTTAATTCCCCAATGGGGGCATCATAGCTTCCCCACGCTTTGACGGGGTTCACTCCCGCCGAGGCAGAGTTCCCGCGGTGGTCCGGTGAGCAATCAATCCCTTTCGGGCCGGGCTGGTCACAAGCTGGGGCTTTTTAGCCTTAGCGCCAGCCTCCTTCTTCATGGAGGATGACTGCCCATGATGGCCGACGGACCGCTTTTATGCGGCGGCCCTCGCCTTGGTTTTCCCAGTCGCCCATCTTTCGTGGGCATGACCAAAAGTGCACACGCCAAGCGTTAGTTTAGGCTATGGCAGGGCGTGGTCGCGTCGTCCGGGCAGCATAGGGCCGGCTATGGCGTGTTATGGTGGTCGCGGGCCGGCTAGGCAAGGCCAAGAGGCGCTTTGGTTGGGCTATGGCGATGTCAGGGCAATGTTGGAGCCTAGCTCAACATTATTGTGTGCTACCGACTTCCAAAGTTTGAGGGGGTCTGTAAAAGTGTGCACTGCATCCAATTTGGGGACTCAAACCGCTGGCCGAAAGCACCTTTTTGGGGGTTTGGGGTTTTGGGATTCCAAAGTTTGAGGGGTTCTGGTTAAAAGCGTTCTTTCGAGAATCCAATTTGGGGACTCAAAATCACAGTCAGAGCACCTTTTGGTGGTTTGGGGGTTTTGGGGCTAGAGAGAGATTGTAAACCCTAGAGAGAGAAAGCCAGAAAAGGGCAAATCAAGGGGGCTCCATGCAAGGGCAGTGAGGGCGCTAGAGAGAGAATGAGGGCGCTAGAGAGAGAGTGAGGAGGGCGCTAGAGAGAGAGAGTGAGGGAAAAAGGCACCTGAAAAAAGAAGAGTAAAAGGGTGGGGGTGGGGAAAAGAGAAAAAGAAAAGGGAAAATAGGCATGGAAAAAAGCAAAAGAGTAAAAGGTTGAGGAAAAGGGAAGTCATGGAAAAAGGGTGGGGAAAAGAGAAGGCATGGAAAAAGGAAAAGGGAAAGGGAAAAAAGCAGAGAAAAAGGAGAAGAAAGAAAAGATGGAAAAAGGAGCAAAAGTGAAGGGCAAAAAGTTATTGGGAAAGGGAAAAGGAAGGAAAGGGGTGGGGAAATAAGGAAACATGTGCGAAAAACGAGAAAACAAGAAAAAGAAAAAAAATGTAGGGAAAAAGAAGAAAAGTGAAATGCGAGATAGAGCAAAAACGAAAGGGAAAGTGAAAGGGATAGTGATTTTTCCAATTTAAACCCAAAGCATTTACAGGCTCTCAACTTATGCCCAACAATGTTGGGCACCATTACTAGTTGTGTAGAATGTGTCAATCTAATCACTTTGAAATTTTTTACATTTGTTTTGATAATGACCATAAGCAATTGTATTATCTTGATTTCTTCGCTAATCTCGGGATAAGGTATTGGTTTTACTTGGCGAAAACTCAATCAATCACTTTTATATTGTGGAAAAATAGGAAAATTTTTCCGTTTTGTATTGAATACAATATGGGAACCGGAATGCCAATATAACTTGGTTGGATTCCATAAATGATCTTTTAAGATCGAAAATTTCATAAAGAATTATATGCATATTCTTAATTACTTGAATCAACTAAATTTGAATTTGTTTCTCACCCATTTAATCGAAGATCTTCATTATGTGAGACTGGACGGATAGCCAACTACACCAATGTAAACCATTGCACAAGTAAAAAGATAATACCCTTTGGCATACATCATGAGAAAGCGACTCAAATTTGGCACATAATGGTACTAGAATTGTTGGGTTTTGTCCTGAACAAATTGGTCTATTTCTCCTCTTGAAGTAAGAAAGATCTTGCTATTCAACATAGTTTTGTGGTGTAGTTGGTTATCACGTCAGTCTAACACATTGAAGGTCTTCAGTTCAAGTCTGGGCAAAGCTATGCAACAATTGTATAGAATGTGTCAATCTAATCTCTTTTAAACTTTTTACATTTGTTTTGATAATGACCATAAACAATTGTATTATCTGCTTTCTTCTCGAACAAGGTATTGCTTTTTACTTGGCGCAAAAACATACCAATCAATCACTTTTCATATTGTGGAAAAATAGGAAAGCTTTTCCAGTTTGTACTCAATACAGTATGGGAACTGGAATGCCAATATAACTTGCTTGGATTCCATAAGTGATCTTTTAAGATTGAGTAATTTCATAAAGAATTATATGCATATTCTTAATTACTAAATCAATTAAATTTGAATTGGTTTTGGCCAGATTTAAACTGGAGACCTTCAGTGTGTGAGACTGACGTGATAGCCAACTATACGCTTTGACATACATCATGAGAGCAGCTCGAATTTGGCACATAATGGTACTGGAATAGCTGGGTTTTTGCCTGCATTAGCCTATTTCTCCAATTGAAATAAGAAGAATCCTGTTTTAATGGTTTTGTGGTGTACTTGGTTATTACGTCAGTCTAACACACTGAAGGTCTCCGATTTAAGTCCGGGCAAAGCCGTTCAACAGCAAGAGTTGTGTCGAATGTGTCAATACGCCTTTTTAAATTTATATATTTGTACTAAGAACGATGCCCGACATTGCTAGAGATAAGCTGAGAACCTATAAATGATACACTGTAGTAATGTGAGAAGAGAGCATGAATAACCAAAAGTAGTCCTTGTTAAAGTATTCGACACTGTTTCCCTTTCTCTTTGCCATTTGCTCTATTCCGCTTTTACCTCCTTCTCTTTTTCCCTTCTCACTATAAGAGAATGAAGGTTTTTTGTCAGAAAAATCGTCAGAAAATCGTAAGAAAAGCATTACAAACCGTCCGGACTCAACTGGGCGGACATTCACTTGACGCTTTTTGTCCGATGTTATAGCGTCATACAAATTGTCGAGAATTGGTCAATTTTCGGACGATTAATCGCCGTGAAAAAACGCCAAGCCGCTGCGTCCGTAAACCGCGTCCGGAAAAATTGTAAAAAAAAAAAAAAAAAACGTCAACAAAATCGTCAAAAAATTCGTTAGAAAGATCGTCAAAAAGTTCAACAATTTCGTCAAAATTTTCGTCAGTGTTTTCATCAAAGAATGCATCAGAAATATTTTTGCTAGCATTTTTGTCAGCATAGTAGTCACATTTGTATTCTAAATTTACTTGCACTCTGAATAGAATCTAGTTGCATTTCACAATTGCATTCTCATGATATGATGATGCTTAAATTTACATAAATATGTTTTACAAACTCATAGACAAAAGTGGAAAAAATTTGAACTCCTATATTCAAGTAGTAACAGTTACAGGTCAAAGAAAGCAATATAGAGACTGAAATAACAATAAAAGTGATTCCACTTTGTTTGATCCCTGCTTGAGACATCTGTAAGAACAAATACAAGAGCTCCATCAATAAATCCATCCTTTAGCATACAAAATCAAACATTCCATCAATAAATCCATTCTTTAGCATACAAAATCAAACATTGGACAATTTACAGTAGAGCATCTTTGGCTCTAAGAGTCCATGAAAAATAGCATAAAACAGCAGGCACAGCCCAACGAAAACAAAGTGGACCACAATAATTACTCACATTTTATGATTCACATCTACTTTGCTAGAGTATGCAAGGCATGTCGACTTCGATAATAGTTATGACATTAATAAATGACATAAAGGTAGTGAAATTTGCCTGCAAAGCTCCTCATCGAATGCTGCAAATAAGATGTGACCCGTTCTATGCATCTTGCAATAGAAATCAAGAAGAACCATCTATCATTTTGGAAGTGTTCCTACACAAACATTAAAACATCATGAAGGTAATTTGCTAACCAATATTATCGCATGTTATATTGTTGCCCCTTACTTTCAATTGATGCTTTGCACCAAGCTTCTACCATGGGCTCACCAACAACTGAAATATGCAATAAATAATATAACATGATTAAGACGCAAAAAGCTAACTAAACAAGAAAAGACAATTAGGCAAACTATGAGTCATTTGACTTGAAATCAAATAGATCTAAAATAAATGGAAGGTTTATTCTTAGAAAACCAAACTGCAGATCCTGATTAGTGGATTGCCAATTAGCCCATACATATCTATACCTATGATTTCGTATCATAAAAGACAGTTGTTATAGGAACACAAAGGTCATGTTTGTCATTCAAACATAAACACAATGTTTTTTTCAGCAAACATATCTTCTAAGTTCTGATAATGCAAACACAAAAATACATGTTTTGTAAGAAAACATGACTCAAAACCTAAGGTGTACATTATTTAGACTGCTTTTAGACCTGATTTGGAGCCTTCCCAATGCCAAAACCAGCATCATCATAATCTATAGTTGTCATTTCCAGATAATTAGTGTCAGTCTAATCCCTTAGCAGATCCATTAGATTTTGCTTCATCTATATTTTAGCACAGGCTTAGAACAACTAGTAAGCTTCACCTAATGCTTCAAATCAACCAAATCGACATCTAAGCATATCTGACATGCCATTTTCTCATGGAATAAAATACAGCTTGTTTTTCGCCATCATAGGCAGATTGGGCAGGCATTTTTGGCTATTGCACTATCCTTATTGCACTATCCTTATTGTTTTTTTTGGATCATTTGATCCAAGCATAATTCCATGAATGTACTAAATGAAGGGTCGTGGAATATCCACATCGGACCCATCGTATAAGTTTGCGCACCCCATACGGCTATTATAATGATATACATACATGATATACTTCAATCTATAATGCCAGAAAAAAATGCACAAAGACCATTGCATTCACAAAAGAGAGATAAGAACAAAGGCGAGCGAAGAACAGATGAGAAGAATTTAAGGTGAAGAGGTCGTATTTACTGAGAATGTCACATAGCACACAAAGCACTACAATTTCAGCAGAAACTACATGCATGAACAACGAAAAATCAGCAAAGTAGGCTCCCAAATTTTGCCGAAACTCAGCAAAGCAGTTTCCCAAATCTGGTCAAGAAGAACGCAACACAGACCTCGAGCTTATCTTCTACACTCATGTCTATCCCGAAATTTCATCGCTAGCAACAATCCTTGAAACTGGATCAAACAGAGCTGGAGTCTTCTTCTGAACCTCTGCAGCACTCCTCCGAACCTTCCAACCACCCAACGCTTCAATTTGTGCAAACTTCAAAGCCCCGGATTCATAAACTTCAGCCCTGATTCATAAAACTAGATGTACATAGAAGCCTCAAGAAGAAGCCCCGATTCATAAACTAGATTCACATAGAAGCATCAAGAAGAAGCTGTATAGGTAGATAAGCAAAGCAGAAAGGATGTTTGCATGACACGCCTGCATCTGCCAGCCCGGCTGCCACAAAGGCTCTTCTGCATCCGGCTTCCTCTACTCCTCTGCATCCCGCCATGCTCGGAAGGCGGCCGCCACGACTTCAGAACTGTCAACATTAGCAATTTTTTTTTTTTTTTACCAAAACCATAACCCCTATCTTCTGCCAAACCATTCACAAAATCATAGTAATATAAAACCCTAACCCCTATTTTTCGCCAAACCATTAACAAAATCATACTAACAGATAATTTGCGAACCTTAGTGGTAAGTATGGAAGAAGTATTCGGAAACCAGCATGTCAAGACAATATTTGGCATTGGCCCAGCCCCCAATCCAAGTTCATGATCTCTTGTGTATATTTTCGGCTGCACCAAACAGATCCGGAATGCAATCATGTGGCGGCATGGCCACAAGTCCTGCCCTAAATCGATTTCCAAACAACCCTAAATCGATTTCCTAGAATATACCATTTGTTTAAGGAAACTATAAACATTTACCATGTATACCACATAGCTATACTTGACTTTACGTATTGTAAAGGTCAAATATATGCTCGAGAATCCAAATGGGCATACAACAGTAGAAGCACCATATGCTTGCCAAATACATAAAGCCCAAAAAAGCCCGCCAGACATAAGCCTAGAGGCCATCTTAAATCCTTGCCAACTTATCTTTTACATAAAACATATAGAGCGTTCAAGGGCATGGAAAAAAAATCATTTATGACCTAACCAATAATTTATCATTATACTAGAGCAACTTTGATATTATTCAAATGTGAAATGTTCACCATTGTCAATTTTAATGCCACAAAAGCAACCTTATGGAGCTAGGATTTTTGGGTCCCTAAATACCCAATAATACCTTAAGGCAGAAGATCAACAACCTTAGAAATTCCATAGTCAACAATTTTCGATTATAGCTTTTTACCAAAATTCATTTTGCAATAGCAACCTTTACACCCCTACTGTGTAAAGTGGAACAAAGTCTTTTCCATAGTCTAGGTTGCTTGTCTAGCTCAACTTGTCTAGGTTCACGTTAAGGGGAACCATAGTCTCAACCTTTATACCGGCTCTATGAAAGGGTTTTTGCTAAATTTCCAGCATCAGGTACTCAAATCACTAGCAATATTGGAGTTCGTCAGGGTTGCCCTTTATCTCCTACACTCTTTGGCTTAATCATGGCGGCGGAGGTCTACATTTGGCATACTATATCATTAGGCAACTTATGTATGCTGACGATGTTTCACTTCTGGCACATACCGTTGCTAGTATGCAGCAACATTTACATGCTCTGCACAGTTTTTGTGAGAACACAGGTCTGCGTGGTAATCTCCAAAAGACCAAGCTTTTGGTAGTTCAATCTTCTCGTCACAATGTTCCCACTATGCACTATGATAGCCGCGAAGTTGAAGTTGTAGATAGCTACAAGTATCTTGGTGTAGAATTCTGTAAGAACACACTTTGGGAATAGTGTATTACCAAGCGGTGGCTGCTGGATGGAGGGCACTCTATGCAATGCAAAACAATTGTTTTCGCGCAGAAATTCATGATTGGCCACGGAAAGCCCACTTGTTTCGGGCTTTGATAGAGCCTCGCTTTTTTCTTGTATAGTTCTCAAGTGTGGGGCCCGCCATTAGTGCTAGTGCTTGGGAGAGCTTGAGCTGGTGCAAAAGTCCTTTCTCACTTCGACCTCGGTTAAAACAACGGTGCCCTATGCTATTCTTTTACAAGAGACGTGTTTTTGGCCTCTTCGACATTTTGCCATGAAGCCCATCTCCACTATATCCGCAAGGTGCACCACATGGATGATGTTAGGTATCATGTTCTTGCACTTGCCATGGCTGAATCTCCTCGGCTTTGAAACGATGTTGGAAAGAGCATTGCACTACATGGTTTGCCCGCTATCGCGGCAACCAGAAAGCAATCGCCTCGATGCTTGCCGGTTCATCCCGAAGCTTTTGCAACAATATCTCAATGGTCGCTTTTCTCAAAAGATATGGGACGCAGCTATTTTGGCCCAAGTGAAAATCGGTCATTATCATGCACACATAAATCCCACCTTGGCACCAAGGCCCCAAGCTTATTTGCTTGCTTCATTGTCCAGAACAAGCTTGTAGCTATTGCATCAATTCGCACGGGGTCCCACAAAGTGCTACTTGATTGAGACAGTAGATGGGAGCGCCGCGAATTGCCACGAAAGCTTGACTATGTGCCCGCTTGCCGCTTCACAAGTTATTGAAGATGAAAGCCATACTCTTCTGAGTTGCCCTGCTTTTGAGATAGTCCGGAATCATTTTTTGACTTTAGCATTCCATTCCACACTTCCACAACTTCTCAAAGCACCATCTGTGCATGACTTGGCATTATACATACTTGAGGTTCTAGATAAACGTCTGCAATTACTGAGCCCTCAGTAGTCATTATCTCCGCTTGTCTAGTATCATCATTACTGCAAAGGTTTTTCCCTTGAAAACCTTTCGAGGCAGGGGTTTTTTAATCGTAGTAGTAATGATTGTACTAGCCCATTGTATGGGTCCCATGACCTATTGGTCTCCGTGGACGTTAAAAAATCTATTCTATTCTATTCTATTCTATATCCTAACAAAAGATATTTAAGATCCACAAGAGGATCTTTTACCTAGAATGTCTAAGTTAAACCAAAGGGTTAAACAAAGTAAAATATCTCACGCCTAAGCATAGTAGCCCTTGCCTAGTTTAAGAAGTGTAGATTGGTAACCAATCCAATATAGGCATTTGTCTAAGAATTGACATGCCAAACCAATTCTCGGTCTTTAGTAGCTTTTCACAAACTATAGGTTTAGCTGGAGAGATTCACACCATATAGGCATGAAGGAACAGCCCTTAGATAGCCAATTAATATAAATACACCTCACAAGCAAATAAGTGGTTGTTTCATGATATCAACAAGATTTTTTTTATGATAAGACCGCAACTCATAAAATAAACTCCATGGAAGAACAGGTTTGATTCCTGGCACACAGTCAAAACTTTATTTCACATCAGTCCAACTGCTTGTGTACAGTTGACTGCACCTTGTTGGTGGTTGACTGGTAGACAATCAACCACTTTGCTTTACAGTGCACCCATTGACTCAAAGACGTTGGAAAAGTGCTGGAATCTTAACTATTGCAGCATGGTATGACTCAGGCCAGTTGCTGACATGGGAGGCTTTTCAGTTAAAGTTTCTATTGGGGCGATGGGATAGAGTTCTTTGGCAAAAAGTTGCTGATTTTCTACAGCCTATTCTGCCACACCAAGAAGATATTTTGGTATGGGTTTGTCATGAAGAAATTAAGGAGTGCAAACTTGTGAACTCTATGTATCGGGCTTGTTGCTTGATAATCGATATTCTTCCTCCGCCTAATAAGTGGTCTCTTCAACTTCCTCCTCCTCAATGGCGTAAGGTGTGGTCTTGGGCATGGGACAAGCTACTTCATCCTAAAGTGGCGCTTTGGTGGCGATTCTTCATAGGTGTCTCAAGGGTTAATGTGCTTGTCCATAAGTTTAACCCTAGAATATCAAATCGTGTCCAAGATGCAAGCGGATCCGGAGACCATTGAGCATTGCTTTTTCATGTGTGAACACCTTTAGACGTGTATGGGACCGGGTTGTTTTCCCTTTTCGTGTTTCACTAACAAGTCAACAACCGCTTTTGGCAATTTACCCAAGTACTTGGACAGTTACAAGGCCGCTTTTCATCTAGCAGCAGGATGGTTGCTTTGGACTATCTGGAAAAGACGAAGATTGGTAATCTTCAAAGGTCTGGATGTGGCAGATAATCGTGTTCTCCAAGAAGCTCAAGGTTACATTGTAAAGTCGTATCATTGTTCTTCACTTGCCCCTCGCAAGAGGCGATTGATTTTTGAGGAGTTTTTGGATGTGCACTCTTATGCTTAGGCAGGTTGCTTCACTCGGTGGGTCTCCGCTTATCCGCTGAGATTTTATTCCTGTCTCTGCATTTATACTTGTATTTGACTCTTTGATTGAATAAAGTCTGACGTCCTTCAACAAAAAAAAAACAAGATTTTTTTTAAAAACCTTTAGGTTGAAAGATGCCCATCACTAGGCTGAGTTTAATAAGATAGATAGATAGTTGTTTTAGGCATTTAACTTGGCGTATGTACTTAGGTTTAAACTTAGTTTCTTATCATGGGTCCACTAAGTTTTAAATCAAAATGTCTTCATGCCCCCAAGTGCACTTTGCAAGCAAACATGTAAGGGAATAATAATATCTATTGGTAGTTTTCGTTTAACACAAATTATTTCTAATAAGACCATCATTTACTATAGTTCAGTGTTGATATAAGCTACCTATTAGATATTTCTTTATACCTACAAGAAATTTATCGCGACGGCCAAGGCTGCCGCGAACATTTCTTTCGTTCTTAACATGTTCAATTGGATCCACTAAAATGTCTAACGGTGTGATACATAATTTGCGTTACTTAGTTGACTAAGGCCTTTTTGGTGATTTTTGAAACTTTGGGTGCTTCTTGGTCATTAGTAATATGGCATTTTGATAGTTTTCCCTATTTAAAAATAAATAAACTTGGGCTACAACGATTCATGTTGACAGATCGATGCTTCCCTTTCATGCCCATGGGACCCCACATCTCATTAATGAAATTTATAACCTGGAGCAAGTTTTTCTTTTAGGATAACTAATTTTCTTTATTAATGATGTTAGAATGGTGGTTTAATCACATACATGCCTTTAGACTGTAAGTTAAGTTCCTCTTAATGTTAAGCTTTTTTTCCCTAAAGCACATAATCAAGATTTGTCAAAATCAATAGATAGAGAACAGAAAGAGCTTTTTAATGCATCAAATTTCATCTAAAACGGGCTCCTGGATCAAGAGTCCTAGATCAAAAAATTATGATTAAAATTGTAATAATAGAAATTTTGAACTTTCTGACGATTTTTCTGACGAATCTGATGACAAAATTATACGATGCACAAACAGTAGGCGACCAAAGATTTGATTGCACTTATGCAGCTATTAACAGAAGCTATTAATGACCAGGAATGAAGAAGTGCCAAAGAGTAAAGAACGAGAAGATAAGATGCCCAAGGCATCTACAACCACTTGAAGTGCCAATCCACAAGTAGGATGTGTGCTCTTTGGACTTTATCACATGATTTTCAATGGTAAGGAATGGGAACGCAAACATTCTTGTGGTAGTGGACTCGTTATCCAAGCTCGCACACTCCATACCATGTAAGTCCATGATCATCACATTGGAAATGGCAGTACTATCTTGAGAGGTGCGCGAGGATAGATTCTGTCAGTGTTGCCAGCAGGACGCCATTGAAGACGAGACACACTGCAACAATGTCCAACATTCAATCATATCCGAGCCTCCTATGCTAAGTTGATTCTGCCTAACCAGCCATTTCATGCGCTGCTAGACAGGACTTCTGTGGGTTTGCTAGATCTTTCCTCCAAGACATCATCGATGCATGCATTCAGTTATGTCCTCAAACACAACACTGAGATTAAAATGTATCATAATGTACCATTTCACAATTTCTCGGTGTACCTATTACTAACAAGGTTTTTCCCTCGAGAACCCTTCAGGGCGGGGTTTTTTAATCCTACCAGTAACACACTCGATGTATTCTTTATTTTTTGGGCCCTATAGACCAATTGGTCTCCAAGGATGATAAAAATTAATTCAATTCTATTTTATTCTATTTATTTCTTTTCCTAGGCACATTGACCAATGATGTCAGGCAAAAGTTAATGTTTGACAACCATGAGATTTCTTCTCATTGAAAATTCTAAACATATCATTCTTTATAGACAGACAGACAGGCATGCAAGCAGGTAGGTAGACAGAAAGACAGACAGAGATAGTACTTTTTATGACATACCACATTGCAGCATTCCATAGGATCATATTGCATGTTCCCATCATTATCATTCATATCGTCTTCGTCATTTAGTGCGTATGCTTGGCAAAAATTGCCCATTGCCTTCATAATGTGACATTTGAGAAACAACATTCGGATACTTGAGATATAATTATGCTTATAAGCGTATACCAAAACGTTATTCAATATATTGATTAAGGCATGCCAAGTACTGAATGTGTGCCTGGCATTGCCGCACATAAGTAGGGTCATATTTTTATATCGGATTTTGTCATAGGATTAATAAGTTGAAGATAAACCCTTCACGAGTTAAATAGTATGGCATGCACTATTTTCCCTAGTCACAAGAAATTAGTCACTTTCGTGAAGACACATCAGTGGTATTGCCATATTGCTTCATGACACTATTGAATCTGCACGACGTACCTTTAAGAGAAATGTAATAATGTTTAGAGTGTTAGAGAGTATCAATAGTAACTTTTGGGTTCATCAAGATACTAGTGCAAATTCAATTTGAGATTTGTGAGATGAGATAATTTAATATATTTATTGTGGGTAATGTTTAAGATTTTTGCATGCGCAAGATAAAGTTTTAGGTGAAAAGAGGCTAAGCATAGAAACTTCAACTTTTGAAGTTGTACCTCTTGAGCTTTGAAATTTGAATCTTATGATAACCTTAGGACCTGCAAAATCGTCACATATTCCTCTCTTAGAAGCTTACTCATTTTTGTAGATATGATTTCTCCTTCATTTGTCGTGATGTTCATGCTCCTGTACATTGTTTCTAGTGATTCCCATCAACACCATAAGTTGATGTCAAGTTCTCGCAATCCATTGAACTGCCTAAAATTTGGAGTTCAAATGGTTAACATGTCTATCTCTTTCGTAGATTGGTGATATGCATTATGCCAATGGAAAAACAACCAAGTGCTTGAATGTCCTTTCAAACCAAAATGCCACATGCTCTATTTTCAATACTACAGCTTTTATATAGTCATGCTTGCTTTACATTTACGGAAGAAGGAATAGCAGTACATTTTTACTGGTTTAGAGGAACTTTTCAAAATTCTATAGTGATCAATATCTTCAAATGATGCAAGTGATAACATATTTGGCATTGACATACAGAATCCTACTCTTTCACTAACATGGAATTTCATCCTGCTATAGAATGGCAGTTGTACTTGAGTATCATGATCAAGAGTGCAGCTTGGAACGCGCTGGAGTTATGAGACATATTGTGGGACGCGCTAGATTTGTGAGACATATTTGTAAATAGGGATTACACTCTATCCAAACTCAATCCAAAAAATATTGATATAGGTGACTTTGGTAATTACAACCTTTGTCATTTGAAAAACTATTTCAAAGGAAGGTAATATATGAAAAACTATTTCAAAGAAAGGCCCACGTATACGATGAATTATAGGCGCTGAACCCTAGGCGCAACTCTGGAACGAAAAACCAAAACGCAACACAGACACAGGGATGACGAAACCAGCAACAAAAGCGAAATCTGGAACTTCTGATGCCGATAAGGATGCCGGATCCGGATCAGACCTGCTTGCAGCGTCTCCATCTGTAACGGCATCCACCTATAAGGCCGATACCTCTGACACAGGTACCCATAGCACAGACCCAACAATCGATTGTAATAATCTAGTGAAGCTTGTCCAATACCTGTGCAACGAATTGAAGGAAGCCAGAGAAGAACTGAAGGAAGCCAGGGAAGAAATTCGTGCTACAAAGGAAGAAGTTAAGGCTGCCAAAGCTGAAATTGGATCATTGAAATGTCATGTTGAGAAACTCCATGATGCTATTCTAGAATTACAAAGCCAAGATCCTGACACCGAATATGGATATCCAAACGCAAACTCGGACAACACTGAGCAATTGATCTCAAAGGTTACTTCTGAAATTGAAACCAAGATTGCAAATCTATTTGATAAAGAACAACAAAGAATTTCAGAACAAGAAGAGCGTGCAGCAAGAGCAAAGAACATAGTGGTGGCTGGGCTTGCAGAACATGATGAAGAAAATCCCAAAGAAGTGGCAGATCTATTCTTCCAGGAAATTATGCATTTAATCGATCCCGGATTCATTGCGTGTAGACGCATTGGTAAAAGGGTGGAAGGGAAAAACAGACCAGTATTGCTTAAATTTGGTGCCAAGATCCGAGTGATGCAGCATAGAGGCAATCTAAAAGGACACAAAATATGGTTGAATGACGACTTGACTGTGCAACAACAAGCTGAACGAAAATCAATGCTGGAAGAGGTGAAGAAATTGAGAGACGATGGGAAGAAGGCTTATATAGTTAACAATAAAGTGGTCGTTCGTGGTAGAGCATAGGGAAGCGAGGCCCTCAAGCTGTTTGTTTGGAACATACACGGTTTGGATGAATCAAAAATTTTGAGTAATTCATTTTATGATTATGATATATTGTTGTTTACTGAAACCTGGGAACACGAGTCTAACAGGCTTTTAGATATCCCAGGTTTTACTTTACTTGATTCAGTCTGGAATTTGCAAGGTGTTAGTAGAAGAGGCTGGGGTGGAATTGCATGCTATTTGAAAGACGACATACACGCTTCTGTTACAGTTGTAAGTAAGGATAAATATAATCAGTTTATTTGGATAAAAATTGCTTCTTCTAGATTTGAATGCTATGTGGCATGTGTCTATTTTGCACCTCTGGATCCACATCCTGCACCAGTGTATTCAGTAGATGGATTAAATGGAGAAGATCCTTTTATACACCTATCGGCTGATATTGCACGCTTTAAGGAGCATGGGCATGTCTTTATAACCGGAGATCTTAATGGTCGTATTGGTATCAAGCAAGCAACACTCCTTTCTGGAGAAGGTAATCCTTTATGGTTACTAGAACAAACAGATGATACAAAGTCTTGGTCTCGTAAATCTGTGGATATGATATCCAATAAGATGGGCAAATACATGATCACTATGTGTGAATCCTTTAACTTTGTTTTATACAATGGCATTACACAGTTTCCAGGATCAGGGGATTTCACATGTCACCAGCCCAATGGCAGTAGTGTTGTGGATTATCTGATAGGAGACCCTCATGGTATTGATATCATTTCAGATTTTAAAGTTTTGGCAAAGAATCCTGACTCAGATCACGCTCCTCTTGGATTTACACTGGCTGCATTGAAGCATAAGAAGTCACCAGAATTGGTATCGCCGCCCAAAATAAGACTGTCGTATAAGAAGGCTGGAGATTATGGATGCTTGCTTGATGCTAAGCTTTCTGGGCTTTGCTGGTCAGGCACATTAGAACAAAAGAATGAGGTATTGACCAATCTAATACTGCAAACAGCGAGTTCTATTTTTGGTTTGACCAAGAAAAATATGAAAAACAGCTGGGCGAAAAACAAATGGTTTGATGTAGAATGTTTTGCGGCTAAAAAAATGTGTATTAAATCAGGGAATCAGGTCAAGATCAAGCAATATAGGGCGTTGGTTAAACATAAAAAAAGGGATTGGTACAGAAGACATCAGGAAAGTATGATGCACATTGAAAAGATAGATCCTAAACGATTTTGGTACCGCACAAAAAAAATGGAGACAATAGGTGACATCTCAAAAGAAGATCTTTTGAACTGGATAAAGGAACTCTATAGTACTCCTGAGGTGGAACAAATACTGTTTACAGGAGAGCCTAAAGAGATATTCTCCGTGGCAGATGTGGAATGTGCACTACGGAAAATGAACAATGGCAAAGCTAGCGATTCAAATGGGCTTTCGATTGAATTGTTTAAGTGGGGAGGAGATAAACTCCATATGCTCTTAGCTAATTTATGTAATGAATGCCTTATAAAGGGCAATTTTCCAAGTGATTGGTGTATTAATAGGACCATTCCTATCTATAAATCTGGAAGCAAGAATGAAGTGAAGAACTATCGAACAATCTTGGTAAGCAATGTTTTTGCTAAACTCTTTGCATCTATGTTGGAGAATAAAATTTCCTCTTGGGCTGATAAACATGATAATAGAGCTATTGGACAGGCAGGTTTTCGAAGTAATCACTCAACATTAGATCATCTTGCTACTTTGCGAGTAATGACAGAAGGAGCAAAAGGCTCTAGAAATAAAAGGTATGTGGCCTTTATTGATTTAACAAAAGCATTTGACAGGGTTAGTAGAAAAGAGCTTGCGTTGAGACTAAATGATCTTAGTATCCCAGATGAATTGAAAAACGCTGTAGCCTGTTTGTATAAGCAGGTCCTAGTAGAGCTCTCTTTTCGATTTGCTGGAACAGAAAAAGTGGCAAACACAATTGGTGTAAAACAAGGATGTCCATGCTCCCCTACCCTTTTCGGCTTATTTATTGATGAACTAGAGAGCTGGTTGGCCAGACTTGGTGGTGTTGGAGTTAGACTTGGGAAGTATATTATTCAGCTTTTGTTATTTGCAGATGACATAGTACTAATCACCAAAACAGCAAGCAGTTTACAGTAGCATTTAAATGTTCTGGATGCTTTTTGTGCTGAAAAGCGATTATCCATAAATACAGATAAGTAAAAAATTATGGTGTTCGGGGGGCATGATAACACAATTTTCTCTATTGGAGGAATACCTTTACAGAAAGTGAGTGAGTATAAATATCTTGGTATTGAAGTATCACAGAACTATAGATGGAATGTGGCGGCCCAAAAGAGAGCTTCAGAAGGCATGCGGGCATTATACAGTATGCTTCATCAGTGTAAAATCAATAATTTCGACCACTGGAAGTTGAGACGATTGCTATATGGTGTTCAAGTGAAACCAGTGATCCTTTATGGTAGTCCCATTTGGGGGGCAGGATTATCAAAGAAGAGCTGGAGTGAAATTGAAAAGGTCCAAAAAAGGTTTTCGCTCATAGAATTTGGGGCGAAACCCCAAACACCATATGAAATGTTGTTGGCAGAGGCAGGCATGCTTCCACTTGAGGTAGAAGCTCTTTGCAGGACCATAACCTATGTCAATAGGGTACTTGCTATGGATGGTGACCGATATCCTAGATTGGCTTTAGAGCAATCCACTGTTAAAGGTTGGTATTCGGAGGTCAAACATTGGGCAGAAAGAGTCTCGCTTAAGTTCATGGAAGTTCACGCACATGTTTCTGAAATAGTTGTCAAGAAAATTTGGATATTGGAGTCAGAAAAAGAGGTTAAAAAACAGTTTTATCTAACAAATGTCAATGACTTGCAGGAATACAAAGAACAGAAGTATCTCTTATCCAATATTGATAGGAAAAGACGGATGCTTATTTCTCAACTACGATTGTCATCGCATACACTCCACATAGAGACTGGAAGGTGGACTGGTACTCCTCGTAATCAGAGGTTGTGTCCTGCATGTCTAGAGCTAGAAATTGAAACAGAGGAGCATGCTTTCTTGAGATGTGCTTCTTATGCACATATTCGTGAGGTCTACGATATCCAGGTAACCTCTCTAAAAGATCTTTTTGATATACCAGCACATCTTTTAAGTTCGTATGTGAAGGCCGTTTGGCAAGAAAGAAAAAACATAATGAATCTATTTGAGTTCATGAAAGATTTTGAGTTAGAATGTGCTCTGGATTGAGCGTCTTGAACAATAAATTTTGTATCTTTTTGCCATAGAGGCCTGGGGGCCTAAATGGCTTGATCAATATATTTATATTTATATTTTATCACTATCCCTTTTTTTTGTTTTTTTTGAAGGCAAGGTGGTTTAAATAGAAGATGTTACAATATTGATCTCTAAGGATCTAATAGGAAGAATAAGCACAATGAAGCCCTGTTGGCCTGATAAATAATATGCTCAAGAAGCTTTCTTACATGGAAGGAGTCAAGAAGTGCATTGAATTTCCTATAGAAAGCATTAGTGGTGCTAGAAGTGTAGGATCTTTTCTCCCAGCTTTTCTCTAGAAATAGTTTAATCACATATTCACTTCCCATAAGCAAAAGTAATAAACTATCCATATTTGCCATCATTTTGTGACTGTAATATATCACTTTGTACCTATTTAGCTGCATGTTTGTCATTGAATGATGATGTATAAGAATCAATATAGACTATAGAACTCCACATTCTCCCCATAGAATGGACAGAGAGAGGAAATATTGTTGTTTCTTCGAGACAAGGGCTAAGCTTAGTAACACTTCCCTGTGCAAGTAACCAAATGGAAAAATTAAGCTTGGATGAAAAGTAAGAGTTCCAGACATTAGAGAAGAGAACTTTAAGCTGATCTACATTGATTTAATTTAATTTAATTTATTAATCGAGCCATTCAGCCCCCCAGGCCTCTATGGCAAAAAGAATACAAATGAGTACTTTGGAACTTAATCTAAAGTGACATTGATGTCAAAATCACTTAAGAGTGAACAATTCATTTATGTCTTCTCTTTCTTTAAAAATATCTCTGAAATACGAATATAATATGTGTGCAGCCAACACAAAAAGTTCACCACGGTGGACATTTCAAGAGTGCATGCTCTTCATCTTCAATAGTTGGATCTAGACAACTTGGAAGGAAGGAAGGAAGGAAGGAAGGTATTTTTATCGTCCACGGAGACCAATCGGTCTATGGGACCCAATACAAAAGCGCAGCAAGCGGATTACTGACAAACCATCAAACAAGAGAAGATAAAGTGAACACTTTTCCTAGACTATAGTATATGAAGCAGATACCTCAGGAGTTTCTCTTTTATCCAACTACTACACAATTATTAGATATACAAGGTAAGATTATCGGTCTGGCTGAGGCCAATAACAAAAAATGCATGACCTCAGTTGTACGTCCTCGGCCAGATATTTGGCACATATGGCCTCGGCCCGCTACGTGCCAAATATCTGGCCGAGGACGTACAACCGAGGTAATGCATTTTTCGTTATCGGCCGAGGCAAAAATTGATAAACCACCTTATTGGTCTTATATAGGTGGAATAATACTGATAACTAATTATCGGTATTCCTCTAGTACTGACGAGTACTGATAATTAGTTATCAGCCTACACCAATAATGATAACTAAAATTGATTCTCACCAAGATTCGATTTCCCGATGCTTTAGATTCCTGAGTGGGGTAAAACATAGGTAAAAAAAAAGAAGGAACACGTAGATGATTGTCGAGAAGGTATTTCTCGAAGATATATCTTGTGAATTCGAAGGTCTGATAAACTGCAATCGCGAATTCATTTGGGCCTGATAGAAATTTGTTCTTGACAGGACTGAATGACATTGCTTATAGGTGTGTTTGCTTCGAATCATATTGTAACGGACCTAGCAACCTAGCACCAACATTAAGATGTAAGTAACGTTGCCATTATATAAGAGTGCATTTTCAATGGTAAAATAAATGATTATGCGCTAGGAATATATAATGCATCGCGTGTGCATGCATGCGATGTCATTGTTAGGTTATAAGCGCAACAATATTATTCTTGATTTCTTGGGAAGGAGTTTTCTATGGGAAAGAAGCCTTTTTTGTTGTGGTGGATGTGCTTGCACCAGATTGATCAGGATTGAACCGACAAGAAGGAGCAAAGTATTTCCAGGTGGGGGTCAAGTCTTACACCTGGGGTTCTTGTGATGTCTGTGTTTTGGTTGACGTAGTTTGGGAAAATTTAATGAGCTTTGATGATGGTTTGTAGATTTAATGATTGAGGCATGATCTGAATTGAATTAACATAATCAAAGATAGATTCTTGAATGTAAAAGAGAAGGAAAAATAGTGCTTATAGATTATCATCTGTGGTTTTTATATAATCATATAGTAGAGATTGATTCTGAATAGCTGAGAAATTGATGAGTTAAACACACATAATTGTATTACGGTTGGATGATGTTATTAAATTGTCTTAGGTTGTTGGTCCTTGAAAGTATATCATGTTGGTGATTTAATTGTTCTAGGAGCATGGGATCATACTTACTATTGTCAATGTAGCGTGTTGTTAATGTTTGCATTTAATTAAAGGAATTATGATTTATCATATCTCTGATTTGGTTGGCTTAGTAAAGTATAATTATGAGTGCATGGATTATTGTTAAAAACATGTCTTTGGGATGTATCATGGTGTGGTTGGTCTCTCCCACTAGAACTATGGTCGTCCTCGAGCATCACAATCCCATAGACCACACCATCCCATGGTGTCTAAGATCAAGTCACTAGAACTATGGTCGTCCTCGAGCATCACAATCCCATAGACCACACCATCCCATGGTGTCTAAGATCAAGTCATGACCTATCGTCCAACGGTATTCCGGGTCATACTTGCCCCCATGGAGACTCGAACTCGAGCCCTGCTCTAATACCAAATGTAACGTTCCTAACCAACATGCCCTTAACCAACTGGGCAAAACCGTCTAGACGTTTATGAGTAGTCGTTTCTACCCATTTATGCCGGTGTCTCGGGAATGCCCCACAGGCACATTCAAGGATCGAATACTCGAGCGGTCTACTATGGGCCCGTTACACATATCGACAGTTGCTGAAGCAGATAAGAATGGTAATTATATGAATTATCTACTGTGATTTGATACTTATAATGAGAGTTAAAGCTGCCGGTTAGTGAGGTGATGGAATTATGGAAAGGAATGGATTTGTGGACAGAAGAGCGCCGGCAAATTTGAGATGGGCAGAATCGGGGACAAGAAAATTCCATGTGTCGATTAGATGCTGGCGAATTTGAGGTCGGGGAGTCATGGACAAAAGGACTCCATGTGTATGTTGAGAAGTTTGGCGAATTTGAGCTATGGCAGATTGTGGACAACACATATCCCAGGTATTCGAGGTGTCAATCCAAAACTGTGGCAAGATTAATTTATTTTGGAATCTGTGCTTCAGAGCAAAAATCGATGGGTTCAGAGGGAGATCCAAACAAAATCAGCCATGGAAAGCGCGAGAAAAAAGTACCTATCATCCACCATGTGATGCACCTTGCTGATATGGTGGAGATGGTGCTTCATGCCAGAATGTTTTAGAGAGCAAAAACCTGTCTCTTGTAAAAAAGATATGGGGCACAATAGCTTTGACTCCTGGGTCTTTAAGTGAGAAAGGACTTTTGCACCCATTCCAAGCTCTTCCAAGCACTAGCATTAATGGCAGGCCCCCACACTTCAGAACCTTATAGTGATCAAGGATATAGTAATGACCCACTTTTTGGTTTGCAATTAGCCAAAAATTCATATGTCTAGCCTAGTGATATTAGGAAGGTTGTGTTTATAACGTATTTTGTGTACGATGCATCCACCCCTAACATTGTTAGCTTCTGATCTGCCACGATCATGAATAGGTTTGTCTGTAGTGCATTGTGTATCACTCTTAGCAGGTATATTTTGTCCCTCTTAATGTTCACCATCGCCATCTCTTTAAAATAAAGTTCCTAGATATGAATAAGTTTTAAAACAAAAGGAACTAGCAATTTAAATGTCTAGAGGTTAACTAGTATGTGAAATGTACACATATCAACATCGACATTATTGGGTTGTTCCTACATTTGTAGGTCTGTAGGAGGTCAGATCTTAACCTAGAGGCGAACAATTTGTATAAAATACTCTCGGCCAACCTTTGATCAGGTATCGACTAAGATAGATTCGCATCCATCCAGGTCACACTCGCTTTCACTGGCCCATTCTATTGTTGATGGTACTAATATTTGTGTCTTTTTTCTTCTGATCGTGGTTTTTTCAACTGTATGTTGTGGAAACTGGCCCTATCTTTTTGAAGTTTGCCTTGCAGTTTCTCAGTGGCTCTCAACTTGCTGATTTGTTCTCTCCTATTTGCAAACTTTCACACTAAGAGAGATCGTCCTACAATGGTCCCTTCTTCCTTTGTGCCTTATACTACTATTGCATCCGCTTCGCCTTAAATGTTTCGTCTACGAATGTGTTCCCGCTAAAGTGAGTTTGCTATGAATGCATGCATGCCATAGAAAAAACTTGCAACATAAAAATGATAGATGACTCCAATTTCCTCATTAACTATGGGTTCGACAAAAAGTTTTGATGGATGAATTGAGGGTTTCATCTGGCTATAGTGGGCAAACAAAATTTGGAAATAACAGTTATGCATGACACTCATATATTATATGTATGTTGTATTTGGTTGGAGATAAGAAATTCATGGCCATGTACTCAATCTCCACCTCCAGCTACGTTTGCTGATAAAGCCTCTATCTCACATAAGATTGTGCATACTCCTCTTTTGATGATGATGCAAGGGCCAAATTACAAAAGATCCAAGAGATGCAAGAGCGGCATGAAAGTGTTCAGGAGCATCATGAAAATGCCCAAGAGGAATGGCAAAAAGTTAACTGCTCGTAATAAGTCTAGTCAACCTATCCCTCATATCATGAATCCGTCTAAGAGTGTGCACAGAAGGGTGGGACACAGAGGAGGTTCTCCCTTGTGACTATAATGCTGTTGATGGTTTACTCAAGAAATATGTAATCAGTATTTTGATGACCTTTCCGTTCTTAATTGTTGAGGATGGAAATTTTCATAATGCCAAGCTATTGTTTGATATCTCCTTAGCATCAAGGGTTCTTATGGGCTAGCAAAAGTGCATTTCTTTGTGAGTGTTAGATAGTCATGTCCTTCCCTGTATTTTGGACTATCTATGAAGGTACTTCTCCATGGCAAGACCATGACCCTTGTTGGGATTCAGTCTGAGCTTTACGTACTTGGGATGAAATTATTAGAAGGTTACAGAGGCATTTATTTTGGTGGAATACAACCAAACTATCCATGCCTAGAAGAATCACTATAGCTAAATGTGTTCTTACTAGTACTCAAGTTTATATGGCCTATGCTCTATTAACCTCTCAGTGTAAGATGGAGGAGATTATTCTATTGTTAAGAACTTTATTTGGGGTGGAAATGAGGAAGGAGTTATAGGGAAGGTTATTTGGACAAAGTGCATTAAATCGAAGGCAGCTGATGGCCTTGGAATATTCTATTCTCACCTCCAAAGTAAGGTGATGATCTCAAAGTTCTTCCTCTTTTTCCCTCCCTTTCTCTCTCCCCACTTTTCTTTTCCCTTTCATTTCTTCGCTTCTTTTTTTCCCTTTCTTCACCATTTTCCTCTTCCCTTTTCTCTCATGCCCTTTTCCCCCTTCCCTTTTCTTGTTTCTCTCTTTCCCTTTTCTTGTGCCATTTTTCCAGGTTCCCTTTCCCCCTTTTCCCTTTCCTTTTTCTTTCTTTTCACTTTCCATTTTCTATGTCCTTTTTTCCTTCCCTTCTCCCCATCCTTTTCTTGTTCCCCCTTGTCCCTTCTATTTTCCTCATTTTCCCAACCTATCACTCTTCTCCTTTTCTCGATGCCCTTCCCTTTCTCTTTTCCTCTCCCTCTCTCTTTTTCTTTTCTCTTTTCCTTTTCTCTTTTCCTTTTCCTATGTCATTTTTCCCTTCCTTTTCCTCTTTCCTCAACGCTTCTCTTTTTCTCCTCTCTTTTTCCATGCTCTTTTTCTCCTCTCTTTTCCCATACTTTTTTCTCCTCCTTTTCCCCTTTCTTCAACCTTTCCCTCTTCCTTTTTTTCGGTGCCCTTTGCCCTTCCCTTTTTCTCTTTCCCTCGTGCCCTTTCCCAGGTTCCCTTTTCCCTCCCTTTTTCTTTCCTCTTTCCCTTTTCCTTTTTCTATGCCTTTTTCTCTTCTCTTATCCCCACCCTTTTTCTTTTTCTTTTTTCACTTTTTCCAATACCTTTTTGCCCTTCACATTCTTCCCTTCCACATCTCTTTTCCTTTTTCCTTTACCCTTTCCCCTTAAGAGATCAAAACATGACCAATCACGGCAGTGGTAAGTCGTGCAATAAATCTCAGCCTTCAAATTTACAATAGCGCTAGTATTGGTGAAGAGTTTAATCTTCCAAAATTAATTGGGAATAATCCATCAATTATCACATAATTAATTTCTAGGGAAATAACATCTAAAATGAATATAAGTTTAACACCAAGCGAAAGCTTTCTCTTCTAGAAACTTCCAAACTCATCCACGATCTGGAGCAGTACCGCTACTACTGGCCCGAGCACCACCTTGCTCAATCACTGTATGCACTCAAAGGGGTTAGTACTCGTGGCTAAGTGGGGATCCCAAAGCTGCCTCTGCATCCCTAAGGGTCTTGAGGCATTATTTGTTGGGTAGAAAGTTTCAATTGGACACAGACCACCAAAGCCTCCAGTACATCTTTATAGTCTTTCTGTTAAATCCATAAATATAAACTTACCATACTTCCGACATGTACTTCCCTTGCCAATTCTTCCAATACCATGTTGGAGAAACAAGTGATGAAAACTTAACAACCCAAATAAGTCGATGTAGAATGCTAGAACCACTACTCTAATGTCAATGCAAGCGAACTTCACAAGATTATTTATAAAGGTCACTTAGCTATGATTTTCATAATTTAATATAAAAGAAACCACTTTCTTAGATATGAATTTATTGGCTCCGCTAATGTGATTCTCGAAAATCCAGCACTTTCAACTCAAAAATCCATAGGGTCTTATGACCGCAACTGCTTATACCACCTGCCAAATGATCCTTGTTTAGGGTCTGGGTTCGGGATCTCCTGTAAGACAGCCTTTCGTGAGGACCCTTGGATCAAACAGGAGAATCCTGGCTGAGTGTCACGCGGGTTTTGCAAAGGAACAGAAAGAAACAAACAAACAACAAACAGTGAAGAAAATAAGACTTCCTTGATATCACTGAGTGTACATGAGCTCTCGGAAATCGAGAGAAAAAACTAGAGACAAGGACTGAAACTCATCTAAAAACTGAGTTCTACCTATGCTCATATATATAGTACAACGGCCTTGGGCCCAAAATAAGTGTTTGGCAGATCTCGTTACCAACTCCTGGATCAAAGCCTGATTTTTCGGAATCTGGCAGTGCCTTCTTTATGTGCTTGGAATCACGCTAGTTATGGACTGTACTTCTGCAGGACCGTCATTTATCTGTTCTCTGTCTCTTCTTCGATGTGGTCTTTGGCATGGTCTTTGGCGTGGTCTTCGGCGGGGGTCTACTTCCCGATGGTTGACCTTGTGCCTTATTCCCGCCCTGCTCCGTGGTCTTCATGAATAGTCCTGTACCTGGACGTACAGGACTACCACTCCTCCCCACCAAATGACTCTCAGTGGAGAGAAAAGATGGAATAGATTCAGGAGGCGGGAAACCAGCTGTAGAGAAGTCATCTTATCGACTATGTGGGCGTGACCTTGAGTGATATGTCGTGATGAGTTCTTGCCGTTCCTTAAGAGCCTCAGGAGTATTGAGATCAATTGCCGGAGTGGCGTCAATGAGGAAACCAGACTGCACCATGTCTTCAAGGGCACGGTGAGCCTCCGCAAGAACATACTGGCATTCCATCAGAAGATAGGTCTGAAGGCCAAAAGCACTGGCACTTGCATTCGGATTAAAATAATAAATAGGGCACTTACCGTGCAAAAGAACAGAACAGAAGGCACTTCAAAGCAGCACGAAAACTGGCTTGACGGTGAACTGAAGGATTCGGGGAGGTGGCAGCACGCTCCAAAAATTGGGTGAGACCCCAGACAGCGTGGGTAGGCGTCTGCCAGCCTCTTTCATTAGGGATGTAGATCCAGTTGCTGTTGTGTTCCAAGGTATCACCTTCTTGCCATACAGAGCGATGAACAAATCGTGGATCCCACCGAAGATCGGTGGAAATCTGAGCTGGAGTCCAATCGACGTGTCCTTCCAGAACCTTGGTCCAAAATGGGAGACGTCAGTCAGAAGTGAGATAGCGACGGCGTGGTGGCGCCCCCAGAGATGCATACGGATGAGTATCTGGTTGGGGCTGCATTGTGGGCTTCTGAGCCTGCTCTCAGAATTCGGAACTAGATTAGCATCCAAGGTTTGACACCATTGCTCCTAGTTGGAACATGGAAGCATAGTGTGCACTGGAGGAGAGACCCATTCTGTGGGGACAGTATGGCTGTGCAGATACACCCGAAATACCCATGTTTTCTGATAAGTTTTTACGAACTTGTTGCAGAGTCTCTGCAATCCAGAGAGGAAGGTGATGAGCAAGCTCTGGCATATACTTCCCTTTGAAGGTGGTGGCTTGAGTGGGATCCTGCAAGTATTTGTTCTCTGGCAACAACAGCCATTGAGCAAGGTCATTGCCACTGAATACACGGTTTGGCCCATCATCAAACTTGTCCATGGTATCAGCTAGATAGAAATCATGAATGACGTAGGCCATTGGCTGGACAACACGAAAAATGAAGAATTCAGGATCATCACAGGTGAGAAGACCATAAACCAAGAGAGCACAGAAAAGACCTTTATCTTCAATGGAGAGATCCGGCCATATAGTGAGAAGATCGGCGCTGCTGAGGGGCTCATGAATCTTGCCGTTTGCTGAGTACCATTTCAGAAGGAAAAGATGACGGCGTGAGACTACATAGTCTAAATAACTTAAGGGAGTGGAGTAATCCCTTGGAATTGTCAGAGCAAGCTGCAGGTAGGTCTCGTGTTGACTCTGAGCTTCTTCAGCAGACTAGAGAGCTTGGTGGACCTGATGTTCTAAGTCACGGATTTTGTTATCTTTGTCTGCGAGGAGACAGGACTGATCACGGATTTTTCGGTGTGAGTGCGTGGCCTGTGAAGATGAAGGGCCTTGAGTAGAGAGCTGAAGCTGAAGACTTGCAATTTCTGTGTTATCGATCAACTTCTGCTTTTGAGCTTCAACAACCCGAGCCTGTAAAGTCGTGACCTGAGTCTAAAGTGTTGGGACTTGGCTTTCTAGAAGAGATATGCGATCATCTCTGAGGGCAACCTGTTGGAGCTGATTGTTGTAATCTGTGGAGAGATCTGTATATAAGGTCTGAAGATCAGTAAGGAGCTTATCCTTATCCTGGAGTTTAGCCAGAAGTTCTTGAATGGTGGTCTGCAACTGACCTTACTGATCGGCGAGCGTGGTGGTCCTTTCTTGTTCGGCCTGGAGAGCCTCACGGGTCTGTAAGAGAGCAGCGTGCTTATTTTGAAGACTGCCTTCGAGAGATTGAACCTGTGTGGTGGCAGCCTGAAGATCATGGTGAAGAGCATCCGTAGAATCCATGTAATATTGGATCCCATCCATAAAGTGTTCCTGAGAGTCTTGAAGTTTGAGCATACATTCTTTGAACATCCTGTTGATACTGATAGAGGGCGCGTCTGGACAGAGGAGCTTGCAAGGGTTGAACTTGTAATGACTGGTGTGGTCGGGCAGATGGGGTATTTTGAGAGACTTGCTGAGAGCGGGAATTTTGAATTTCTGTGGACTGAGAAGAGGGAACATTGATGATGGGTTCTCTTTGTGGCACACGAGGGGGAGAAGAAGATGGTTGTGGACGGGATGTTTCAACCTGGAGGGTTTTGACAGCAGAGATTATGTTTGAGGGTTGATGAGTGGAGGCTTGAGAGGTAGTGTCCAGATGAGTGAGAGAAAGTTGACTGGGAGCTGGGAGACAATTATTCATGATGGCTTGCATGTGAGCACCCATGGCAGATTCCAGACCAGAGGCGGGAGAGTGCCGGATGCGATCAACTTCATAACACAACCGATGGATCAAAATCTGGGGCCAATCAATGGGATGCTGAGAGTGAATGGCCATGATGGCAGCATGAAAGAATTATTTGTTGATGTGGTGTTCTTGATGGAGTACCCATAGAACTTGCGCCACAAAAACTTCACAAAGCCTTCATGGGGTTTGGCAATATTGGTGAGCTTATGAGTGGTGGCCGCATAAGAAGTTTGGCCATATTTGATGACATCCTAATCCTGTAAAGCAGTCCAATTTAAAGAAGGGATGTGGATACGCAATTGAAATACCTGGGCTAGAAGAGCCGGAGTGATGAGAATACGAGTCTGATGAACCTCTGTCAGATAGCCTTCGTTGGTTTTGACCAGATGGGTGACAAACCGCCTGAGTTGAAGCGGATTTGGGGCAGGAAGTTCTTGCCTAGAGAACTCAAATAACCCTGTGCGTTCTGCAACTTCTCGACTGGCACCTTCCAAAGGATCTCTAAGAGTGGGAGTAGACCACCAACTCGAAAAGAGCCGGATCCCTGGGGACAGTAACTTGAAGAGTAGGGAACTTAGGTGAAGCAGCCATGGCGAGGATCAAAGAGAAGGAAAGAAAGCGGAGGACGGAGAGCAGAAGACGGAGGACGAAAGAGATGCAAAAAGTTTTAGGGCGCGCGGTTGTTTAGGAAAGGTATTTGAGGTGTGGAAGCTTAGGCGTTGATAGTGCCAGATGGCAGCAGATCTGAAAGAGTCGACTGGGAGGCAAAAATTTGGCTAAGTCCCCAAGCGGTAAGGGAAGAGCAAGGGAACGGTGGAGATGAACAAGGATGAACGGTGGGATGTGACAGCTTGGTGAAGGTATGAGTAATAATGGCAGACGGGCGTACTATGAAGGAATAACAATTAATACAGGCAACTCGAGAGTCGAACATCATAAAAATGGGTGGCAGATTGTACCATGACTAGATTTGTGGCTGGATAAGGGAATCTTGAATTAGAAGGTGCGTTGCATGCAACCGCGTTAGCTAAAATGTGATTGGTCCACGTTGGCAAGGCTTTAGGCAGTATGTCTATATAAAGCAAGCAATGGGCGAGCAAAAGACACCAGTTGGCGATGATGGACAGCGAGTGCACTATGCCCCGGAACTGCAACGAGTGGATTACTGCAAAGATGAACGCTCTGATGGTCATTCACCCTGTGCTAGGACCACGAGCAGTGCCTCTACCACATCCTCCGTGTGACCTCTGCTCCAAACCTGGAGTAGGGGTCCCCTTTAATGTAGGATTTTGTAAATAGGGCTCAACCCATAGCGAAGATATATGGGCAATGCCCAAATTTTGTTTTTCTCGCCATATATAATATAAATATCCTTCTACTCACTGTGTTCTGAGTCTGAATGAGTATCCTATTTGTCGGAATGATCTATTGTTGCATCTGTGTGAAAAAGTTTGAGGCGAAAGCCATTACCTAGAGTAGGTAATAGTGTGCCATCTAACTCAGCGAGTTTGAAAACACTTGGTTGCACCACTTGAAGAATTTGATAAGGACCAAGCCACCGAAATTTTTTGTATCTGGAGTCGTAAAGTAGAACCAAATCTCCTTCTTTAAAGGTCTTTGTTTTGAGATGTTTGTTATGCCATGATTTTCGCAATTGTTGCCCAGTAAGAACACGAAGATAAGCATCTCGGCGAAGTTCATCTAACTGTTCTAGTTGATAAACTCGTTCTTGAAGCGTTGTAGGTGGATTATGCACTGTGGTCAATTGAAAACGAAGAGCTGGAAGAACATATTCAAAAGGCATGATCAGAGCCTCTTGGCCATAAACCAACTTGAAATGAGTGTGGCAAGTAGCAATTTTAAAGCTCGTGTTGTAAGCCCAGAGAACAGTAGGTAATTTGTCTTGCCAATCCGTGCGAGAAGCATCACATATTTTCTTTAGAATAGTAATGGCAGTCTTGTGCTTTCAGCCAAACCATTTCCTTAAGGATAATAAGCTGTGCTTTTTCTGTGATGAATATGCAAATAATCCGTCAACTCCTTGATAGTGTGATTGACAAAATGAACTCCTCGATCACTGACGAGTTCTGTGAGACAACCAAAATGCGTAATGATATGCGTGTAAAGAACTTTGTCCGTACAGCAGTGGTGTCAGGAAGTGCGCAGGCCTCCGCCCATTTTGTGGCATAATCTGTGAGAACCAAAATGTAGCGGGCAGGAGTGTGCCGCGCAGGAGGATCTATGGGCCCCACAAACTCCATACCCCACTTGCTGAAAGGTAGCGGGGTGGCAACGGGAGTCAAAGGTAGAGTGTCACGGGCCATGGGCCGACCTACATGCTGACAGACATCACACGTGCGGGCATGAGCGTGGGCATCCTTGAAGAGCGTGGGCCAAAAGTAGCCTACAAGAAGAATTTTGCGTGCCGTGGTGTCACCACTGAAATGGCCACCACCAAGGCCTTCATGCGCTTGTCGAACAATTTTGGGCACTTCATGAGGGAGAACACATCGTCGCAGAACCATGTCTTTGCCTCGTTTGTAGAAATGGCCCGCAACCATGGTATAGTCACGGACCTCACGGAGGAACTGTCGACGGCGTGAGTGAAGCTTTTCTAGAGGGAGCGAGGGATCCTCTGACGGAAAGGCTCCAGAGAGGAGATATTGCTGATAGTCATGAAACCAATGTAGCGTGGCTGTGACCAAGAACAGTTGGGCGTCTGGAAAAACATCAGAAACACTAGTGGACAGATCATCTGTGTGGATGCGTGAGAGATAATCAGGCACAACATGAGATTTTCCTGCCTTGTGAATAATTTCGAAGGGAGCGAACTCTTGCAAAAGCAGGACCCAACGAGCAATGCGACCCGTGGGTGTGGCTTTGTTGATCAAATAGAGAAGAGCTTGATGATCGACGAAAAACTTGATCTTGCTTCCCAACAAATAATGACGGAAGCGTTGGACACGGAAAACTAAGCCCAGTGCTTCACGCTCTGTGGCAGAATAATTGCGCTCCGCAGAATTGAGTTTTCAGCTGGCATAGCAGATGGTGTTCGTGTGCTCATCATATGCTTGAGAGAGAACAACGCCTATAGCAAAAGCCGAGACATCCACATGAACATGAAAGGGCTTGTCCCATTGAGGGGGAATAAGTACCGGTGCTTGAGTAAGCAAAAGCTTCAGCTTCTGGAAGGCTGCCTCCACCTGGGGATTCCAAGCCCAAGAGGATTCGTCACCCATGAGTTTATGAATGGGATCAGCAATGGCAGCGAGTCCAGGAATGAAGGTGGCATAGTAATTGACCTTACCCAGGAAGGAGCGTGTCTCTTTAATATTGGACGGTGCATGGGCCTTCAGCACGCAACTGATTTTGGCAGTATCCGTGGTGATTCCTTCTTTACTAACTACATGACCCAAAAGAACACCTGAGGTGACACAGAAGGTGCATTTCTCTAGACTGAGACTGATACCTGACTCATCACATTTTTGAAAAACCAGCTCTAACTTCTCCAGGTGATCATCCATGGAGCTGTAGGCTGAGAAATCATCTTGAAAGATTTGGAGAAAGGGACTTTCTTTCATATAGTCTTGAAATACAGAAAGCATGATGCGTTGAAATGTGGGTGGAGAGTTTGATAGCCCAAAAGGGACCTCCTTGTAGGCAAAATGCCCCACGGCGTGGTGAAAGTGGTTTTGAGTTGATCTTCTTGTTTGATGGAGATTTGATTGTACCCTGAAAAGCCATCCATGAAGGAGTACATCTCGTGACCAGCAACCTCTTCCAGGACATGGTCTGTGAAGGGTAGCGGGAAATGATCTCTTTCCGTGGCCTGATTTAATTTCCTATAGTCCACGCAAACTCGGATTTTTCCATTGTGCTTGAGAGCGATGACAATGGGGCTCACCTACTCAGAATGTTTGACCTCATAAATCAAGCCGGCAGCCAAAAGCTTGTCGATTTCGGCTTTGACGCAGTCACGATAGTTGGGGTTGAGCCTGTACTATCGTTGCTAGATTGGGCGTGCATCAGGTTCGGTGGGAATGGTCAGTTTCCCTAACTCTTTTTTTATACCCCGAAGGCCTTTCTATCTCCATGCAAATATATGTTTGAATTTTTTGAACAAAGTGATAGCACGAGCTTTATAAGTTGGCAAAAGATTGACAGCCAAGCGAACTGGTTGATTGTCACCAACATCTACAACTTCCACCTCAGAAGTTTGAATGTGTGGGACAACCTCTGTGTCCTTAACAACATGAGTAGGTGGTTGAAGCATCACCAGAGGTGCAGCATTTTGTGAAGTAAAGAAAAGATGCTGCTGAGTATCATCAAGCAAAGGTTGCTTCATGACAGCATGAACATCCACAATCTCAGAAGGAGTTTCTGTGTCGGAAAAATGATCAACGCGTTGAATGCGATTGCAAGGAGCCAGGTAAGGGTCAAGCAGAGCTGCCACAGCCTGGTCCTAATCAAGAGTCGTATCACCCCAAGGATCTGCATATTCAGGGTAGGAGGAGAGAGGAAGATTTGCAGGTGGAGCCTGAACCTGATAAATGTTTTGAGCCTCTTCAGAATCACTATCAAAAAGCGAGGGTTCAGCATGTTCAACAGAGATTAACTTGCCCGTTTCTAAATCTATAGTGGCATTGAGAGTGCCATCAGTGATGACGAGTTGATCCGTGGCCCAATAATGAATGCTCTTAGCCTGGCGGAGAAAGGGACGTCCAACCAGCATTTCATAATCACCTGGATCTTGACTAGCTTTCCAAACACCAAATTCCAAGGGGAATTTGAGATCACCAATACTGATGTGGAGAAGAGGGGTGATGCCTTGAGGGCGCGTGATATGGCCATTAGCCAACTTGATGTCATAGGGGGCACGATAGAGTTGCTTGATGCCCAATTGCTTCTAAAGTTTATCTATAATGAGATTGACAGCACTACCTCCATCAATTTGGACGTGATTGATCTGTTGATTGCCCATCATGGCATGCACCGTGGGGGTTAAAGTTGCCACCGCGCCTACCAAAACAGTGGGTAGGGGCAATTGTTCTTTGAGAGCAGGACAGAGCTTGAGAATAGTGACAAGGCGCAAGGGAATCTTGATTTTGGCGAGCTCTTCTTGAAGTTCCAAGGGAACATGAGAAAATGGATCAGCAGGATTCAAAGGGGTAGGAGTCTGAGGCAAGGAAGCAGAAACCTCCTTGAGAAGCTCCATCTCTGCAGTAATATTGGGATACGGCTGAGAGTGTGGGCTTTTGGACGAGGAAGGTGTCTCCTGACGCTGCTGAGCACGCGTGGTGGCATGAACATTGGCAAGCGTGCGGCTTTCAGCAGCTTGCATGAGCTTGAGAATACTCTGTCGCACCTTGGGCATGACATGGGGCATGAGTTTATCTAGATCAGGTGCAAAATGGACCTTTTTTTTGTCCTCATGTGGAATCGTGTCGACAGCAAACGCGGGTTGCGTGTCGTGAGGTATGATAGTCAAGGGACGTGAGGCCCTGGTCTGGCGAGAAACCAAACCAACCCAATTGGACTGCTGCACTGGAGGATTGAGAGCCTGATAAATTTCTTCTTGAGGTTATTGATCCAGAGGAGTAGAGGACGACGCTGCTTGCTGAGGGCGCTGTTGTTGAGGTGGCCGTGGTGGCTTCCTCAGAACAGGGCATGGGCCTTGTTTCCCATTGGCGACCCATAATTGATAAGTCGTGAGTCGGACTGATGCAGTTTGATTTGTACCTGGAAGTTGAACTTGGACTTGAGGAAGCTGAGGGCATGCCGTGGTGGTATGACCCCATTCTTGGCAGTGATAACACTGAGCCTTGGAATGATCAAAAGGTTGATGGGGGCCTTGACCCCTAGATTGTTGCGGTTGTTGAGCTTGTTGATATTGTTGAGGCGGATACAATTGTTGCTGCTGTGGCGTGGTTTGCACCTGGAAAACTATTTTCTGTTTGAAGGGTGTAGGATGTGAACGTGTACACTCTTCAGTGGCATGATTGCACATGTTGCACCGTTTACAATGAGGAGGACCATTGGTAGAGTTGCACTCATTGGCAAGATGACCTTGATATTTACAGATGTGACACCAGATTTGAGTGCATTGAGGGGCAGATTGTTGAGGCTGAACCGCATTCTGAGGAACCATGATGGGAGGCATGAAAGGTAGTTTCGTGAGGGCAACACCTCGTGAGGAGACATTGACTGAGTAGTTGACTAATTCGATAGCCTGCTCCAAAGTCTTGGGACGCAGGTACTCGGTCATGAGAGAATGGCAGGAGGAAGGCCTTGCAGAAACCAGACAAGAATCTGGCTTTGCGTGGGGTACTCCTGGAGCTTGCTGACCAGAATGTGAAGGCGATCTGCAAAATCACGCGCAGACTCCGTGGGTTGTTGCTGAAGATCATTGAGTTGCTTCAGCAGTAGTTGATCATCGTCCATGGTGCCATAATGGGAGAGAAACGCAGTCTTCATCTCTTGCCAGTTTTGTTTCCAATGGCTTTTGTTGGCCGCGAGCCACTGATGAGGGGCGCCTCGCAGCGTGGTGGAAAAAATGTGGAACTTGAGTTGAGGTTGAGCGTGGCCATTGAGGATAGCCAACGCCTCAAATTCCTCCATGTGAGCTTGTGCACTTTGATCCAGAGGCTTCCCTTTAGTATTTCCGAAGGTGGGATACGTCAGCTTAAGATTTTGAACAGGAGATGGAGGTGGAGCTTGCACATATACGGGTGGAGCATAAGCGGGCCGTGGGCTAGAAACAAGGCGGCATAGGAACAGAAAAACCCGGAGGGCCAGAGAGAGAGCATCGTGTGGCGAAGGACCATAGGAGCCCTCCTCATTAAGCTTGAGATCAGTAAGATTGTAGACAGGGAGGGCATGCTGAAAAGATGGGGAGGTCTGATATTCATGGACGTGGGGAGGGCCAAAAGAGACATGTGGATAGCCCATCCCTGCAGGGGGAGAAGAAGGTTGCGAAGGCAGAGGGGTATGACCTGAGGGGATATGAATATAGGTGCTTTCGGGAGTTTGAAAATAATGAGGAGTGGGCTGGACCGGTGTATGATGTGGCGACTGGGGTTGAGAGCAATGCTTACACACAGGGAGAGACCCTGGGCGAGAATGAACACGGGTAGACAGTGCCGACTGAGCTCTTGAGCGGACGCGGCCTTCCTCAATATCATAATTAGTGTCGTACATGTCTCGAGCAGCTTCGCGACGCTGATGGCACTCCAATCGAGCCGCCGTTTGGCAAAGGAGTTCTTCAGGAGTGAAAGCACGAGCAGACATAGTGAAAAGAAAGAAAGAAGAAAGATCAGACCCGGCAGCGGCGACAATGTTTAGGGTCTAGGTTCGGGATCTCCTGTAAGACAGCCCTCCGTGAGGATCCTTGGATCAAACAGGAGAATCCTGGCTGAGTGTCACGCGAGATTTTGCAAAGGAACAGAAAAAAGGAAACAAGCAACAAACAATGAAGAAAATAAGACTTCCTTGATATCACTGAGTGTACATGAGCTCTCGAAAATTGAGAGAAAAAACTAGAGACAAGGACTGAAACTCATCTAAAAACTGAGTTCTACCTATGCTCATATATGTAGTACAACGGCCTTGGGCCCAAAAATAGATGTTTGGCAGATCTCGTTACTAACTCCTGGATTAAAGCCTGATTTTCTGGAATCCGGCAGTGCCTTCTTTATGTGCCTAGAATCACACTAGTTATGGACTGTACTTCTGCAGGACCGTCATTTATCTGTTCTCTGTCTCTTCTTTGGCTTGGCATGGTCTTTGGCATGGTCTTCGGCGAGGGTCTACTTCCCGATGGTTGACCTTGTGCCTTATTCCTGCCCTGCTCCGTGGTCTTCATGAATAGTCCTGTACCTGGACGTACAGGACTAACAATCCTACACCCAGGCTCCATCTTCGAGGGTCAAAAATACAATTAACTCATTAGCTTTGGAATTAATAACCTTATATTTCATAATTTCTTAGTTAATTATATTCAACCATTAACAGCATGCATGTTCTTATTACTTGTGATTATACTGCCCAACTCTTCATGCTCTGGTGTCCTTTGCTGCCGAAAATCTTTCATTCTGCATAAGCTCAAATGCAATCCAATTCCATCCATAGGTACTTAGATTTATATTTAACATGCAAATAAAATGACTAAAAGCAATAAATTATCAAGTAAAAACAAAGACAAGAGAAAAGACATAAAACTAAAACATAGACATGCCGTTGGAGTTATGCGCTCAAAGGAGTTCTTATCATCCAGCTTTGGTGTGTTGTTCTTCCAGTAGTTGCAAGAGACGCTGTCTTATTCCTGTCCAGTCTATGCCCGCATGATAAATTCTAATCCAAACTTATATCCCAGATCATAATGATTAATTATGTAAAGCTTAAAGCAACCGTCAGCTTCATACATCTACTAAGATCCATATCTCTAGCAAGCATAAAAACCCCAGATGTAAATCTTAAAACCCCACCTGAGATTTCTTCATGTATGGACCGCTGGCCCCCTTGCAATTGCTTGCGCCTCAGAGGATCGGCTTCTAGCTCCAAGACCCATTTGCAAAAGGCTATACATAGTGCAATCAATTCTGACTCAGCTTCACCCTTTTTGTCATATATCCCTTATATGGACAAATTTCAGCTTGACCCGACCCAATCCAGAATGTTAATTCAAACTTCTTTCCAATAAAAAAAAAAATCAAGTAAAAAGGATCTCTGCTCGCGGAGATATGATCCTCCAAATTTCGACCACCAAAACTGCCCAGAAATTGCTCCTTCTGCTTTCATGCTCTGCAAAAGCTTTTTCAAAAAGACAAAACTCTTGCTTATGCTCTCCAGTTGCATGTATGTTCTATCTTGCATGCATGTCAAGCATGCATATACGCACACGAGTACGTATACTGGCCCATCAAGTGGCCAGGATCGTTACAAAAGAAAAAAAAGAAATCAGGAAAAAAGGAAAGAGGACATATCTCTCTCATACGGACGAAATTCAGCCTGATCCGACCTAATCCAGAATGATAATTCAATGTACTTTCCAATGAAAGAAAAATCAAGTAAAAAGGATCTCTGTGATATGATCCTCCAAAAGTTGACCACCAAAACTGCCCAGAAATTGCTCCTTCTGCTTTCATGCTCTGCAAAAGCTTTTTTGAAAAGGCAAAACCCTTGCTTATATGCTCTCCATGCTGCATGCATGTTCTATCTTGCATATATATAAAGCATGCATATACGCACATGAGTACGTATACTGGCCCATCAAGTGGCCAGGATCGTTACAGTCTCTCCTTTTAAAATTTAACCCATGTCCTCATGGGTCGTTACAGATTTACTGAAGCATTCTATGATTCAAATGTCTCAAATCTAGCACAACTTTAACTCAAATCAAAACTTCACCTTAGTAGTATAACTGCTATCCACCTTACTAAACATACCACGCGAGGAACGCTTACCTCAACTTGATCTATGATCCACCATCTCAATAGCTAAGGATCCAACCTGTAATCTGTAAATCAATGTCAACACCCAAAGATCCAACATGCTCTGGTACCAACTGTGACGAGCCATCCCGAGTTGACCCTCCTGGCAACTCGGGATCTTATCTAACTTGCAAAAAGACTAGATCTAGGTTGGTATAAAGCACCCAGATGATCTCGCCCATTCAAATTAGGGCTTGATCCAATCCAAGACTTACGGTATAACATTATAATGTAAGACTAGGAATGGCACCCAGCGTTGCTGGGCATAAGCTGAGAACTTGTACTAGTGAGTGAATCGAGTATGAATAACCCAAAAGTACTCCACTTTGCTCTACCCCACTTTTACCCTTTTTTCTTTTTTTTCCTTGTTTTCCCTAAATACTTCCCATTTTCCTTTTTCCGTTCTCGTTTTTCTTAAACATTTCCTTTTCTCCTTTCCCTTTTTTCATTTTTTCACACCCTTTTTCACTTTCCTTTTTTCAAATGGACTTCTTCCTTTCTCTTTCCCTCCTTTCCCCACCCTTTCCTTCTTCCCCTTTTCAGCGTGCTCTTTTCCCTTTCTGCAAAGGGTTCTTGGAGCTGGAAGCAATTGCAAGGGGGGCAACAGTCCATACATGAAGAATTATCAGGTGGGGTTTCAAGATTTACATCTGGGGTTTTTATGCTTGCTAGAGATATGGATCTTAGTAGATGTATGAAGCTGACGGTTGCTTGAAGCTTTACATAATTAATCATTATGATCTGGGATATAAGTTTGGATTAGAATTTATCATGCGGGTATAGATTGGACAGGAATAAGACAGCTTCTCTTGCAACTGCTAGAAGAACAACACCAAAGCTGGATGATAAGAACTTCTTTGAGCGAAGAACTTCAACGGCATGTCTATGTTTTAGTTTTATGTCTTCTCTCTTGTCTTTGTTTTGACTTGATAATTTGTTGCTTTTAGTCATTTTATTTGCATATTAAATATAAATCTAAGTACCTATGGATGGAATTGGATTGCATTTGAGCTTATGCAGAATGAAAGAGCAAAGGAGATCAGAGCATGAAGAGTTGGGCAGTATAATCACAAGTGATAAGAACATGCATGCTGTTAATGGTTGAATATAATTAACTAAGAAATTATGAAACATAAGGTTATTAATTCCAAGGCTAGTAAGTTGATTGTATTTTTGACACTTGAAGATGAAGCCTGGGTGTAGGATCATTTGACAGGTGGTATAAGCAGTTGTGGTTATAAGACCCTATGGATTTTTTAGTTAAGAGTGCTGGGTTTTCGAGAATCACATTAGTCTCCGTGGACGATAAAAAAATCTAATCTATTCTATTCTATTCTATTCTATTCTACTCTATTCTATTCTATTCTATTAGTGGAGCCAATAAATTCATATCTAAGGAAGTGGTTTCTTTTCTTAACATATATAAAGGAAGGAAGGAAGGAAGGAAGGAAGGTACTTTTATCGTCCACGGAGACCAATCGGTCTATGGGACCCAATACAAAAACGCAGCAAGCGGATTACTGCCCGGATTAAAAAACCCCCGCCCCGAAGGGTTTTCGAGGGAAAAACCGTGGCAGCAATCAGCCTGCTGACAAACTGTGCTAATCATATAAAATGCAGAAACATCCCAATATATACAGTCATGCACCACCCCCGTAGTGCCTAGTCAGCGGACAGCCAGACGGGGGCAAATGTGACCTCGCAGGTCCAGTACCTCCTGGATGTATGACCCCAGGGCACGTACTGACGGTGTGTTCATCAGCAAATGCAAGGGCACGTCCGTGCCGCACTAAGGAGCCGTGATCGGCCCGGATCCGATCAACACCGGGCAACTCGAAAGTGTGAGACTCATCCTCAATGGCACCCGTTTGACAAAGACCGACAGAAATGTCCCGGGCTCCCCCAATCCACCGCCCGCCTCGGATCGCGAAGATGGTGGGCACATGTGCGAATGGAGGCAATGAGTCTCCGCTTTTGGGCAAACCGGGAACGCAGAGCCGTGGGCCCCGCTAACACGGGTTGATGTGCTCCTTGTAATGGGCCATTTTGACCCGCTCTAGGAGTCAATGCGGTCCCGGAGCTTGCCAAGGAAACAAGCATCTAGGTACTCCGCGGTTTATCCACGACGTCAATGCGCGCCCCAGACGCCCCTCCGTGCTCCTCGACGTTCCATCCGGGCGAACCATCGATCTCTTTACCCTCCAACAGGCCTAAGCCGCCGTGGACTCATGGCCACAGTGTAAGCCAAAAGGGAGCCGAAAGCATCACCCATAGTAACCACTTTCTCGAAAATAGACGATGTGTCTATCAAGGGCTTTGCCGTGAAGCTGCAAGAATCCGCCTCTGGCAGCGAATCGATAGGGGACCGAAGGTTTCACCCCAAGTGCCCGCGCCAAAATGCCTTCTCGCGACTGCCCAAGTCATTCCAGGTCGCCAAAGAGACGACAGCCCCAAACCTCGACCGTCATGAAGGACGAGGCTCGACGCCGGTGCTAACAGATGTGACTGATGGCCCCAATCATATAGCTCGCTTTGGGTGATTTGTTGTTCCCGCATGGCATAAAAGCTTTCCCAACCTGTCATCCGCATAGCGGATAGACGCCTCCAGAGCTGAGGAGGGGAACTCCACCCTAGGTACTTGTAGGTGGGCGTGACGCCCACGTGTACATCCCCCGATATGTGAGTGCAGGGAGGCATGGGGTGACGGAAGAGGATATGAGAACCACCACCGTCTTGGCCGTTGACGCGCATGTCCGGTAGCGACAAAATGTGTCTAGGGCATCCGTGTGAGACTGCGCATAGCTTCGGGGTGGGGCCAGCCAGCCAACATCGTCCGCATATAGATGAGCCGGGCGGATGACCTGGTGCAAAAAGCCGTATGCCATCCCCATGCTCGCGAAGCTGTGGCTCTAATCGATCAATGTAGAGGCCAAAAGTGTTGGCGAGGGGGCAACCCCCCGGACCGATACTACCGGGTGAATGCTTGGCCCGCCGGTGCATCCCGCCAAAACAACTCTCATACAACCTTGTATATGGCATTACGCACGACGTACGGAGCCCGGTTGGACCAAGGCCTAGCCCGCGCTTTTCAGGAGATCAGATCAAAAGCCTTTGCGAAGTCCACAAAGCAAAATACAAGTCCAGCCGATGATTCCTACCGCCTTCAATCGCCGCGGCGTAAAAGATATGGTCAATCGTTGGAGTGGCGGGGGGAAAGCTCCCCGCTGTGTGAGGGCTTCGCGACATCCGTACGCCTCCCCAGTCAATCGCTGCCGAGAATGCCCGGCCCGGCGGTTTGGCCAAATACTTGAATCACCATGATCGTCCTGTAATTGGCGGGCGGTGGGTCGCCTGCGCCTTTGTGAATGGGAACAACCCTGCTTGTGGTCCATTGTCGGGGGAAACCCTCCTGCAATGCTCTGTTGAACAGGGTAGTGAGGACCGGCACAAGCGGCTGCCCTGCCCACTTGAGTAACTCGGCCTGCATACCATCGAGGTCAGCTGCCTTCCCATTAGCTAGCCGTTGCAGGCCCTCCTCAACATCCTCGTCCACGAGAACCAATGGGGGGCCATCCTGTGGGGGTATGGGCGTCGCGTCCCTGGCGGGTCATAGAGCCGCCGCAGCACCGGTTCTCCCAATCCGCCTCAGTGTGATGTCCCCGTAGGGTCGGGCTGGCCCTCCTCAAGCACTCTGGCCAAAAGGTTCGAGGATGAGTGTCCAAAGAAGTCAACATCTCCCCGATGCTTGGCAAGGTACCGCGCCTTTGTGTCCTTCAGATGGGCGCGGTAATCGCGGTGGTGGCCTGCAAGCGGTACCGATCCGTATCGTGACGGAGCCGCCGCTATGCTTTACAACCGCGATCAAACCATCGGGTTACAGGAATGTTGCTGACCCCGAGCGGCGACGGGGTCCGCCAGCACTGGCCCGCCGTGATCCCGTGAATAGCGGTCACCGGGTCCGGCTTCACGCTCTAGTGTGGAGGTCTGCAGAATTACCGGAAGGGCGCCCATGAGCATCTACAGAAGTCCTCTGCACACCATAATCGAAGTCTCCAACCGAGGACGGCGAGGGTCGGGTATAGTGGGGGTTCTCCGCGCCTCGCCAAAACCAGGTCCAAATAAAGTGGGAGGTGATCCGAGTCGACCTCCTCATCTCGACCGCCTGCGCCCACCCGAAACGACCGATGAGATGCATATCTTGCGCGAACTACAAGCACATAGTCCACCACACTAGACCCTCCCCGATTGTCCTGGCATGTGCACTTGCGAGAATCGCCACCCACGGAAAGGCCATTGCAAATTATCAAGTCAAAAATGCCACATAGCAGGAGCAAGCTGCATGCCAAAGCGAGTGACTGGCGTCATCCGACCAGCGTGGCGGGCTGCTACGGGCGTGAAGCCGCGGGACATCGTCGGCCGAGGGTCAAGTCGCATGGGCTGCTCTACTCCGTCCGCATTGAAATCTCCAAGAAGGACGACCCTACCCAACTGCTGATGCTGCTGTATGTCATCATATAGATCGACATACGGGTCCATCCTATCCGCATCGGGGTGGCTGCGATAGAAGGTGCTGTCTGCGTGAGGGAAATAACAGGCGGCCAGAAAAAGAGGGTTGCCACTGGTATTATGCACACGAACCCAGAAGTACCGGTTGTGTCTGTCTGTCTTCTGGAGGGTAACCGAATGTGCCAAGGTTGTCCGGTAGTAGCAAGCCACTCCCCCATGACCCCGCTGTCCTGTACAGGTATTGAAGACCGAGAAATGTTGGTAACCCGCAAATCAAAAGTACTGTGGCTCAAAGATGCTCCCATGTCTCCATGAGGAAGATGAGATCCATACCTACCGCCACTCGAAGTTCACATTGTCCCCTTCGCCAAGGGAAGCCTCGACAAATTCCATGAGACCACCCCGGAGGCACAATTCCTATTTGTCGGCCAGGGGATGGTGGCGCGCAACTCGAGTCGCGGGGAGGACGGGAAGCAGGGCCGAAAGTGGAGAAGTAGATGGAGCGGAGGCAAAGATGTGGTCGAGAGGGCGGGCCAGCCAGGGAGCAGGAGTAGGAGCAGGAGAAGGGGGCCGTGGTAGTAGAAGCAGAAGGTGGCCGCTGCGGTACCGGGGTTGGGGCTGCTGGTCCGCAAAGAGCAGTGTGTCAAGCCGAAAATGTGCATCCCGCCAACCAATCCCGCGCGGCACCCCCGCTTGCAATGCCTCCTCGACTCGACGACAAGCCTCGCTCGTGCCTCCTCCCCGCTGCACGGTGTGAGGTCCCGGCCCACGTCTGTGGATGTCCCCTTCAACATCTGGCCCTGGCGCTAATATGGCATCACGCACTGCATGCATCCGCAACCGTGAATATGACAATGCGGTCACGGCGGTGCGGAAACCCCATGCCGGGCTGCCGAGAAATGTGAACTGCCTCGAATGTCATCCGATCGAGAATGTGTGTTCGGATGTGGTGGGCGAGACTCTCCCCTGGCCGTTTCGCATGCCTCAACTACCGACAGGCCTCGCCGCCAAGCTCCCCGAGTTCTGCGCCGCGGGTCCAAGGTGGGCTAAGGTCGGGTCCCGTGGGGGGTGGTGGTGGTGGCCGGGATGGCGGGAGGACCGGAGTGTGGCCGGGATGGCGTGGAGTGGCGGGAGAGCCGGGCGGTGTGGGGGGCGTGGCTGCCGGTGTGGAGGCTGTGGCGGGATAGCGGTCTGAGCCGCGTTCTCGGCCCTGTGAAGTCGGGAGGACAGCTCTTGCAGAGCCTGCTGCTGCTTGGCCATCTCCCGCCACGCACTGCTGCCGGTGACGACTATGAACTCCGGTAGAGAGACCCGGCTCTGTTCTCGTGATCGGTTGCCCGCAACCCCCGAGCTCCGTGCTCGAGTAGCGGCGTGCTGAGTCGGACCCCAGCACGCGCGCCGAGGGTCGGGCTTGTTGTTCGGATCTTACTCAAGATCCTCGGCGCCGGGTATGCCGGGCTGCCCTGCAAGAGCGTTCTGCGCTCCCCGTGCCATGGTGGTGGTCGCCTTACCTCGGGATCAAGCCGGTGATAAGGACTGACCATCGCCTCGTGATTGCGCCCCTCCCTCTCGGTCATGGTGTCCGTGAGTGATGAACACAGTCTGGCCTCGCATGTCGGGCCTCCCGCCTCGCTTTCGCCGCCACCGGTGTGTGCAAGGCCAAGGCCATCTTCCACATCGGCGTCGGCGTCTCCAAGCACGTGATACGGTTCTTCTCGACCCCGATTTGCCTTTTGAGCACATGGGATGCCGAGGACTCCATCTCCACCGCCATGCTAGCCCGGTGCAATCAGCTGTTAGCCTCAATACGAGCACCGTTAGCCTCCATTCCCCGCTTTGACGTGGCTCCAATCTCTGCCGAGGCAGGAGTTCCTATGTGGTCTGAGCAATTAATCCCTTCCGCCGGGGCTGGCCTGGGCCGAGGGGCCTTAGCCTTAGCCCAAGCCTCCTTCTTCATGGAGGATGACTCTCCCCGCCCATGATGGCTGATCGGGACCGTTTGTGCGGCGGGCCCTCGCCTTGGGTTCCTGTGCCGCCCATCTTCCGTGGCCATGACTCCCAAAGTTTGAGGGGTCTCAGCCGCGGAAAAGGGTGCCTAGAATTGAATTTGGGGACTCAAGAACGCCGGGCGAGCACCTTTTGGGTTAGTCAACCAAACCCTAAGTGGTGGGCGGGGGTGCTGTGTTTCTAGCGAGCCCAAAGAACACCCGGGGGGGTGCCCACCACCTTTGACTTTGACTTTGACCCTCCGCCACCCGCTTCTCATAGGTCTTTCCAAAGCTTTGTATAACACGACACCATTTAACATGCCAATGCTCTAATCCAACGCCAATTGCTTCTCATAGATTAGAATAGAACTTCACCACACCATTGGCAGCCAACTACAAGCCGGTGTGGGGGTTTTGAGGGCTCCAAAGTCCGAGGGGTCTCTCGGGTGCCTCAAGGGTGCTTAGAATCCGTTTGGGCTCCTGAAGGGCGGGTGGGAGCCTTTTGGGGGTTTGGGGTTTTGGGTCTAGAGAGAGATTGTAAACCCTAGAGAGAGAAAGCCAGAAAGGGGCAAATCAAGGGGGTCTATGCAAGGGGAGTGAGGGCGCTAGAGAGAGGGAGCTGGGCGCTGTGGGGGCGCTAGAGAGAGGGAGAGAAATCCATCAGCTGGGCGCTGTGGGGGCGCTAGAGAGAGGGGGGGAAGGCAAAGCGTATTAATGGCCGCAATAAATGCAAAAGGTATTAATGGCCACAATAAATGCAAAGTGCACACATGTCGTGCTTTGATAATTCGCAATAAATGCAAAAAGCAAAAGCCATTTCTGTTTGAGCCTAATATTTTTTCGCCAACAAAAATTTTGGGGGTGACACGTGTTTTTAAAAAACAAATGAAAATAAGGAAAAAAATTTGACGGGCTCCGGATTTCTTGCTTTGGAAGCAATCCTTTTCTTGTTTGGAAGCAATCCTTTTGCTCTGGATCTGTCGCGTGCTTCAAAGCTTCAGCAAATCGCTTTCAAGGTTCAGAAATCCGCGTTCAAGGTTCAGAAATGCGCTGACGCGGGCAATGGATCTGGCCGAAGGAAGAACTATGCAAAGAAATGGCTTCTTCTCTTTTTTTCAATCCTCTACCGCCTGATTGACAAACAGCAGGGCGTTCCGCCATGGGCAAGGGCGCAGGTCGTGGCAAGTTCAAGGGCAAGCCTACCGGAAGAGGCCATTTTTCTACTCCAGAGGATTCAAACAACAAGCCCCACAGTTTTACCAAAAGGAAGGAAGAACTATGCAAAGAACGGTTTGGGCTATGCAAAAATGGCAGCGGCCAAGGCAGAAATCGACTCCCTCCAGGTGATCACGCTTGGGCAAATCGCCAATCCCTCCTCTTGGTTACGGCCTTCTCTGATTTTCTTTTCCCCAAGGTCGTTCTTCACAGAGGACGGGTTCTGCAAAAAATCCAAGGGCTATATATGGCAAAACGATTCAGACTTCACTTCTCTGATTTTTATGGCATGGCAGATCTGGAACTCAATTCCAGCCAGCCTAAATCGGATTTTTGCTCAGAAGGATTAGGGTTGCAACAAGTGGCTCAGGCAACAATTTCTGAATAGATCTGGATTTTGCATAGAGATTGGCTTCTTTCAAATCTGTATCATGATAAGAACAGGCTTTACAGCAAAGGGCCGATTGGATAAGATATGTTCAGATAAATTCAGGAAAAAGGAAAATGTCATCAATGTGTTATGGCAAAGCATAGGCACAAAACAGCTTTTCTGTGTTAAGGGCAAGGTCGGCATTCCATCAGATAAAGAATGGCAAAATATAAATGCTGGGATCTATCTTGGCAGATGCAAGAGCACATAATGGTAGGAAATGAAATGACAGATTTAGCATAAGATCAAATAAAATTATTATTTTTTCTTAATCTTGGCTCTTTGTTTGCAGGTATGGCAAGAACAGCGATAGATGAAGGCAAGGCAAGGCTGTAAATCTCGAAAATGGTAAGCCAGTATCAAAGAGGAGTATCAAAGAGGAATCTCTGGAGGCTAGCTTTAGTTGGCATCCTTCAATTAAATCAAGAAGCATATATAATTCTGTCTTACTTTTAATGCTTTCATTCTTATTCTGCTGGCCAGGCAAAGGAAGAACAGAAGCAACAATTTCATACCTCTGCAACAAGCTCCAGACTCACAGATTCTTCTGCTAAAATATAGCCATCTTATTTTACTTTGACAATTCTTTGATATACCACCATTCCTTGATCTAAACATATGAGATTATGCCAGCAAAGTGTTGCTTTCTCGCAATGCCCCCAAAATACTTGGTCAACGCATCCAAGGCAAACTCAAGATTATGGCCATGGCGATGGGCTTCTGCTTCAAGCTTCAACAAATCACTTAGAAAATAAGAAATAGGTCAAGAAAATGGGCTGGAGGCAGTTGTCGTCTGAACTCCTTTGCCACACATCCGGTGGTAAATCCGGAAGCCAGGGCTGCGGATTCTGGTCCCAGCCATAGCCAGATGTTTTTTATTTTGTTATTTGATGCAGGTATTTGCATTCTGAGATTTTTCCTCAAGAAATTTTGTCTGCTTTTTTTCGTGTGCATGCAGGCAGGACAGGAAACTCGGATGTACCAGTTTTTCTTTTGCAGTAGTTGATCTGTTCACAGAAGCAATTCATCATTGCCTGCTTAGAATTGTGTGCATTTTTCTAGTTTTATGATCCTTCCTGCTACAAGTTGAGCCCCCGTAGCTGAGATATGGCAGTGGCGAGATTGGCCTCCCTTTGTGCCGTTCCTTCTCTAGCTAGCACTTCAGAGGGAATTGAGATGGGGAACCACGGATCAAAATGCTGCTCTTTCAGGAATTCAGGTTTTTTTTGAGCCACTTTGGAGATGGTGGTAAATGAGCAAAGATCCCACAAGGCAACGCGTTCCGCTCGAGCAAGCTCGGAGCAGGAAGAAATGTTTCAGTTGCCTGCCACTCACAAAATTAAAGCTGCCAGTCTTGCTGCACTTGAGCAGCTCAGAAATGCTGGGGCCAATAGTAAGTTTACTGATAGAAACTACAATCATATCTATCATAGCTTAAACCGAGACATGTTATGATATGTAGCTCTTTAGTCAGGATCTTCATTTTTCTCAATTTTCTCAATGTAGAAGTACTTAATTTTTGCTAATTTTTGCATTATAGTCTTTCATTTAGATGTTTTTGATATGCAGCTATGTCGGATCTCGTAGACCCAAGCAAGAGGCTATGGTCTCCACTGATGATGCATCTGTTGGAAGTTACAATGGCAACAGTCGTGGCTATGGCTATCGAAGTGGCTCGGCCTTAGGCTCTATCGAATCAGGTTCTGGTTATGGCTAATGGAGGTGGGAAAGGCAGATCCGATTTGGAGATCAAACCCTTAGAGCATGATGCTGCAATAGTTCGCACCAATAGTGTCTTAGATGTCATATGATATGATGCGCTGGGATTGGAGTCGGAGAGGCAGCGAATCACTAAGAAAAGAAGGGCTAAAGTCCCCCAAAATCGTTAAATACAGGAGATGCAGTTGATTCCGGCGCAATTTTTTGCAAATATTCTTGCAGCTTCCTCACCCAAAATTGGTGCGATACACCCTGATCAATCTATTATCCAAGCTTTGATCACATTCCAAAGGCTCAAACAAGCAACTGCAGGGGATTTTTCTGCAAAACCCCAATGGTTCCGCCATATCTAGAGCTACAAAACCAAGGCGAAACAGGGGAATAATGAATTCGCAATTCTGGCGTGCAAAACCGATCTGGCGAAGGGCAGCAACACGGATTGGGCAGATATCACTTCATACAACAGCGGCACAGTAAAAGATATGTCAGATTTAGGCATGGTCAAGTAGAGTCAGCCAAAATTTTCTGAAAAGGGTACAAGATGGTAGCAGAAAAGGCCACAACGTGTTCATATTATAGAGATTTAGAATAGTCGATGCGTCATACAAGAGAACGACATCGCCATAGCCAGAGTAGAGTAACAGACTATGGTCGATATCCAACCCCCATATACGCCAACAGGCTGTGGTCGATATTCAACCCTGATATACGCCAACCTTTGGGTTACGACAATGGTGGTGCAACTTTTTTTTTAATGACCCTAGTGCCAAAGGCTTCTTCCACAATTGAGGTAGACATTTTATGGAAATTGAACTAGGCATTTTATGGAAATTGATTCCTATTGTTCACAGCTATCATGCAGGAGAATGTCGCTCCCATCAATCTACCAAATCTAGAGACCTGCACCCAGATATTGTCGGTCATAGGGCCTCTATAGATCTCCCAAAATTGTGCACCCAATCTCCATTCTCCTATACAATATTATGCACACCTAATCTCGATTCTTCTATACAAATATATTATGTATAAGGGAAAATCTCTCCCAAGGATTTTCCGGGAGATAATTCGTGAGGCGGCACTGCCAGCGGTATCGGCGCACGAGCGGCCCAACCTACAAACGTGATTTAACAAGTCCGACTATAAATCCCCCATCCGGAGGTTTCTAGCCAAAAACCAAGTACGCATGGTATTAGTGATGGGTAAGGGCCTGCCAGGTGATTTGTGGCCGATCTGAAGAAAAAAGGATGCGGTTTTGCTCTAAAATCCTCCCCCCAAACGGGGAATCTTCTTCTTCTTCTCCAGAAGACTTTGCCTGCTGCATCAACCCATTCAACCCACCAACACCAATACGCCCCTGCCCCTCTGTTATTTCTCTATTTTCCTTGCTGCCTAGTACCCCAATTGGACTCCTCTCCTTCCCAATTGGACCTGAGTCATGTATAAAAGTTGTCTGAAGTGGCCCACTTAAAATAATATTCCAAGTGGCCTTTAGTCATAGAACAACTAAGTTAAATAGACATGCGTTAAGCAATGCCATTTGAAGTTATTGGATGTGCCTAGAAAATGGAAGTGGCTATAAGTTAATGTATTGTTAGCATTACTAGGTCCAATATTTAACTGTTAAAATGGCATTTTCCCTTGGTTAATGAGGTTTTATTTAAATGTTTGCTTTTAAACACACTTCTAACTAATGCGAGCAAATTGAATCACAAAATTTGAACCTCATTTTGAGAGCCTTGAAATAACATTATTATCTTCAACATTGGTTACGAAAGATGTTTTGCATTAAATCAAAAGAATCTAAGTTCCGAACATACAAAAATTGAACTGTGTTTGAGCATGGGGAATTCTAACCTCTATAGTTTAAGGAGCCCTATAAATACTGCTCCATGGCCGCGAACACAAGGCAACAAAATGCAGGTTCAAATTCTGCATGTTCTAGCATGTATAGACGAGTTGGGGAAGAGAAACGTTGGCCGCCGCGATAAGTTTCTTGTATATTAAGTTATAAAAATCATAGCTAAGTGACCCTTTATAAATAATCTTGTGAAGTTCACCTGCATCAGCATTAGAGTAGTGGTTCTAGCATTCTACATCGACTTATTTGGGTTGTTAGGACTTCATCACTTGTTTACCTTCTCCAACATGGTATTGGAAGAATTGGCAAGGGAAGTACATGTCGCAAGTATGGTAAGTTTATGTTTATGGATTTAACAGAAAGACTGTGGAGTTGTATACCTTATCAAGGGAATGGGCTTAGAATGGTACGCATTGCATAAGGGAGAATGTTAGTATTTATATTGTTCAATGAAGTTTATAGAATACATCAGAATGATACAAGGCTTGGGACTTCTTCGACATGTTGGGATTGTCATCATGATCTTCATCACTAAGTTAGCTATTTCGACATGGTTAGGTTGTATGGGCAACCTCGACAAGTGGCAAGGCTATGGTCTAGGCACATGTTTAGTAAATACTCTAATGAACATCACATGTCATTGTCTCAGTCATTGTATCACAATGTCTTGATGTCTTGGTATTTGTTATGTACTTGGATCCTCCGGGGTCGGACATCCAGGTGTAAAGTTTATACCAACCTAGATCTAGTCTTTTTGCAAGTTAGATAAGATCCCGAGTTGCCGGGAGGGTCAACTCAGCAGGCTCGTCACATCTTTTCCCCACCATTTTTCGCTTTCCCCCATTCTTTTCCCTTTCCCTTTTTCCATTCCCCTTTTTGCTTTGTTTTTTCCCTTTCTTCACTCTTTTTCTCTTCCCTTTTTCCCGTGCCCTTTTCCCCTTTCCTTTTCCCATTTTTCTCTTCCCTTTTTTCTCATCCCTATTCCCCCAGGTTCTATTTTTTCCTCCCATTTTCTTTCTCCTTTCCCTTTCCCTTTTTCCATGCCCTTTTTCCATTCCCTTCTCCCCCTCCTTTTCATGTTCCCCTATTTCCCTTCCGATCCCCATTTTTTCCTTCTCTTTTCCTCATCTCTCCACCCTTTCCCTCTTTCCCTTTCTCATGCCCTTTATCTTCCTTTTCCCCTGACTTTTTTTTTCCTTTCCATTTCCCTTCCCCTTCCCCTTCTCTTTTCCTTTTCCCATGCTTTTTTTCACTTTCTTTTCCCTTCTTCCCCTTTTACAGTGTCCTTTTCCCCTTCTCTTTTTCCCTTTTCCCTTAATCTCGTGCCTTTTATCTCCGGTTCCCTTTCCTCTTTTCCACGTTCCTTTTTCTTTCCCCATGCCCTTTTTTCGCTTCTCTTCTCCCCACCCTTTTCCTCTTCATCTTGTTCCCTTCCATTTTCCTCATTTCCCTGCCCTTTCCCTCTTCCCCTTTACCCCGTGCACTTTTTCTCTTCCCTTCGCCCCTCCTTTTTTGTTTCTCTTTTCTTTTCTTTTTTATATGTCATTTTTCCTTTTCCCTTTTTTCCATGCGCTTTTTCCCTTCCCTTTTTTCCCTTTCTCTTTTTCTTCTTTCCCTTCATATTTTCCATTTCCTTCTCCCTTTACCTTTTCCCCCTTTTCTTTTTCTCTTTCCCCTTAAGAGATTAAAGTATGATCACTCACGGTGGTCGGAAGCTGTGCGATAAATCTCGACAATCAAATGATCTTAGCCATTCAAATTAGGGGTTGACGCAACACGCTAAAACATTATAATATAAAGATTGTTGCATGGCTTTGCCCGGACTTGAACCAGAGACCTTCAATGTGTGATAAATCTTGGTCTTTGGATACAATCAAATGATCTTAGCCTTTAAATTAGGGCTTGATGCAACATGCTAAAACATTATAATATAAAAGAAAAGATTGTTGCATGGCTTTGCCCCGACTTAAACCGGAGACCTTCAATGTGTTAGACTGATGTGATAACTAACTACACTACAAAACCATGTTGAATAGGAAGATTCTTCTTACTTCAATTGGAGAAATAGGCCAATGTGTTCAGGACAAAACCTAGCAATTCTAGCCAAATTCGAGCTGCTCTTATGATATATGTCAAGAGTTTTAATTATTCTTACTTGTGCAATGGTTTTGTGGTGTAATTGGCTATCACGTCAGTCTCACACACTAAAGGTCTCCAGTTCAAATTTAGGCAGAATTAATTCAAATTTAGTTGATTCAATAATTAAGCATATGTGTATAATTCTTTCTGAAATTACTCAGCCTTAAAAGATCAATTATGGAATTCAACCAAGTTATATCGGCATTCTAGTTCCCATATTATATTGAATAACAAGAAAAGCTCTCTTATTTTTCCACAATATTAAGAGTTATTAATATATTTTTTGCACCAAGTAAAAACTAATACTTTGTTCGACTTAAAAGATCAATTATGGAATCCAACCAAGTTATATCAACATTCCAGTTCCCATATTGTATCGAGTAACAAGAAAAGCTCTCTTATTTTTCCACAATATTAAGAGTTATTGATATATTTTTTGCACTAAGTAAAAACCAATACCTTGTTCGAGATCGTGGAAGAAATCAAGAGAAAACAATTGACTATGATTATTGTCAACACAAATGTAAAAGTTTAAAAGAGATTAAATTGACACATTTTACACAATTGTTGAATGGCTTTGCCCGGGCTTGAACTAGAAACCTTTAGTGTGTAAGACGACATGATAACCAACTACACCACAAAACCACCTTGGAAGATAATATTCTTTTTGTTTCGAGTGAAGAAATAGGCCAATGTGTCAATCATATAATACATTAATAGCTAATTATATGTTAATTCTAATTTATAATGTAGCGTGCCTAGAGTACAAGTGTTCCATTTGAGCCTTATGAAACCATAATCTTTGTAGCATATTTTCTTTTCCTATGTTTTCTCATCATGGAATGAAAATGAGATCGTGGAGACCATCTTTTCGAGTGGATCACAATTCTAGTACCAACATTCATTTGGGCAAAATTTTGTACCATATCGAGAAGAATCGAGAAAAGTTTTCCTTGTTAGTCCTGTACGTCCTGGTACAGGACTATTCATGCACACCACTGACCAGACCAAGAACAAGGCGCCAAATCCAGGTCAAGGTCAGTCATCAAGAGCCAAGCAGAAGACCACGCAGAAGGTCACGCCCAAGAGTCAGCCAAAGAAGAAGCCGAGAATAGACAAATGACAGCATGTCGGCGTCAACGTGGTTCCAGGCACTTCAAGAGGCACCGCCAGCATTCCTGCAAATCAGGCCTCCTTCAGGAGTCGGCACCGAGATCTGTCAGAGTATCTATATTGGGCCAAAGGCCATTGTACTATATATATGAGTAGGGCTAGCATTCGAAGGCTAGATGAGTTTTTGTTCTTGTCTCCCATTATTTTCTCTCTTCATTGCGAGAGCTCATGTATTCTGATTGATATCAAGAAGTTTTCTTCTCACTATTGTGTTTCTGTTTTGTTCTTGTTTTCTTTTCCCTTTGTTCTTTTGCAAATCCTGCATGACACAGCTCTCGGATTCTCCTATTTGATCCAAGGGTCCTCACAGAGGGCTGTCTTGCAGGAGTTCCCGAACCCAGACCCTAAACACTGTTGCCGCTGCCGAGTCTGATCTTTCTTTCTTCCTTCTTTCCACTATGTCTGCTTGTGCTTTCACTCCTGAAGAACTTCTTTGCCAAATAGCGGCTCGTTTGGAGCGCCATCAATGTCGTGAGACTGTTCGGGATATGTATGACACTGCTTATGACATTGAGGGAGGTCGTGTCCGCTCAAGAGCTCAGTCGGCACCATCTACTCCTCGGGTTCATTCTCGCCCAAGGTCTCCCCCCATCTGTCGGCATTGTTCTCAACCTCAGTCGCCCCATCATACACTTGTTCAACCAATGCCTCATTATTTCCAGACTCCTGAAAGCACCTACATTACTATCCCCTCAGGTCACACCCCTCTGCCTTCACAACCTTCTTCTCCTCCTGCAGGGATGGGCTATCCTCAAGTTTCTTTTGGCCCTCCCCATGTTCATGAATTTCAGGCTTCCCCATCTTTTCAGCATACTCTACCTGTCTACCAACTCACTAATCTCAAGCTTAATGAAGAGGGCTCCCATGGTCCTTCCCCACAGGACGCTCCTCTCTCATGCCCTCCGGGTTTTTCTGTTCCAATACCACCTGGTTCTCAGCCCACGGCTGTTCCGACCAGGTATGTTCCTGCATATGCTCCACCTGTCTATGCGCCAGTTCAGCCTTCATCTCCTACTCACCATTTGAAACTGACCTATCCTACTTTTGGCAACACTAAAGGCAAACCTCTGGATCAAAGTGCTCAAGCTCACATGGAGGAATTTGAGGCCTTGGCCATTCTCAATGGTCACGCTCAACCTCAACTCAAGTTTCACATTTTTTCTACCACGCTGAAAGGTGCCCCCTATCAATGGCTCATGGCCAACAAAAGTCACTGGAAGCAGAATTGGAAAGAAATGAAATCGGCCTTCCTCTCTCATTATGGCACCACGGACGATGAGCAACTCCTGCTTAAGCAACTCAATGATCTTCAGCAGCAACCCACGGAGTCTGCGCGTGACTTTGCAGACCGTCTTCACATCCTTATTAGCAAGCTCCAGGAGTACCCCACGCAAAGCCAGATTCTTGTCTGGTTTCTGCAGGGGCTTCCTCCTGCCATTCGTCTCATGACAGAGTACCTGCGTCCCAAGTCTTTGGAGCAGGCGATTGAATTGGTCAATCACTCGGTCAACGTCTCCTCGCGAGGTGTTGCCCTCACGGAACTACCTTTCATGCCTCCCGTCATGGTTCCCCAGAACACAGTTCAGCCTCAACAAACTAATCCTCAACGCTCTCAGATCTAGTGCCATATCTATAAATATCAAGGACATCTGGCCAATGAATGCAACTCTACCAATGGACCCCTCATTGCAAAAGATGCAACATGTGCAATCATGCCTCGGAGGAGTGCACTCGCTCTCATCCCACACTCTTCCGGCAGAAAATGGTTTTCCAGGTCCAGACCACGCCTCAGCAGCAACAATCATATCAGCCTCAGCAGTTTCAAGCTCAACCACCTCAACAGTATCAACAATCTCAGCAACCTCAGCAGTCACGGGGACAAGGCAACCGTCCACCTTTTGATCCTTCCAAGGCTCAGTGTTATCATTGTCACGAATGGGGTCATACCACCACGGCGTGCCCTCAACTTCCTCAAGTACAAGTTCAACTTCCCGGAACAAATCAACCTGCTTCTGTACACCTTACGTCTTATCAGCTGTGGGTTGCCAATGGTAAACAAGGCCCACGTCCTGTTTTGAGGAAGCCACCACGGCCACCTCAACAACAACAACCTCAGCAAGTAGCATCCTCCTCCACTTCTATGGATCAACAAGCTCAAGAAGAAATATATCAGGCACTCAACCCTCCGGTGCAGCAGTCCAATTGGGTTGGTTTGGCTTCACGCCCGACCAGGGCTTCACGCCCCTTGACCATCATCCCTCACGACACGCAACCAGCTTTCGCTGTCGACATGGTTCTTCATGAAGATGACAAAAAGGTCCACTTCGCGCCAGACTTGGATAAACTCATGCCTCACGTCATGCCCAAGGTGAGACAGAGTATTCTCAAACTCATGCAGGCTGTTGAAGGCCGCACGCTTGCAAATGTTCATGCAACAACCCGAGCTCAGCAGCGTCAGGATGCACCTTCGTCATCTAAAAGCCCACGTTCTCAGCCGTATCCTAACATTGCTGCAGAAGTGGAGCTTCTCAAAGAGGTTTTCTGCTTCTTTACCTCAGACTCCTGCTCCTTTGGATCCTACTGATCCATTTTCTCATGTTCCTTTGGAACTTCAAGAAGAACTTGCAAAAATCAAGATTCTCTTGAGCCTTGCCACCATTTTGAAACTCTGTCCTGCTCTCAAGGACCAGTTGCCCCTTCCCACTGTTCTGGTAGGAGCCGTGGCTACATCAACGCCTACGGTGCATGCCACAGTGGGCAATCAACACATCAATCATGTTCAAATTGATGGCGGTAGTGCTGTTAATCTCATTACTGATAAGCTCTGGAAGCAATTCAAGCAACTTTACCGTGCCCCCTATGATATCAAGTTGGCCAATGGCCATATCACGCGTCCCCAAGGTGTCACACCTCTTCTTCACATTAGTATTGGTGATCTCAAATTCCCATTGGAATTTGGTGTTTGGAAAGCTGAAGAAGATCCGGGTGACTATGAAATGCTGGTCGGCAGACCTTTTCTCCGACAAGCTAAAAGTATTCATTACTGGGCCACAGATCAACTTGTCATTACTGATGGTCATCTCAATGCTACTATGGATTTAGAAACTGGCAAGTTAATCTCTGTTGAAAATGTTGAACCTTCAATCTCAGACACTGATTTCGAAGAAGCACAAAATATCTATCATGTTCAGGCTCCACCAGCGAGTCTGCCTCTCTCATCCTACCCTGAATATGCTGATCCTTGGGGTGAGATGACTCTTGATCAGGATCAGGCTGTAGCAGCTCTTCTTGATCCTTACCTGGCTCCTTGTAATTGAATTCAACGTCTAGACCATTTTTCGGACACAGAACTTCCTCCTGAGACTATGGATGTTCATGCCGTCATGAAGCAACCTTTGTTTGATGACGCTCAGCAACCTCTTTTCTTCACCACTCAAACTGCTGCACCTCCCGTCATGCTTCAACCTCCTGCTCATGTTGTTCAGGACACGGAGGTTGTTCCACACATCCAGACTCCTGAGGTGGAAATCGTGGACATTGGTAACAATCAACCTGTCCGACTAGCTGCCCATCTTCCACCAACCTATAAAGCACGTGCCGTCACGCTGTTCAAAAAATTCAAACATATTTTTGCATGGAGCTATAAAGACCTTCGAGGTATCAAAAAAGAATTGGGGAACTCACCATTCCTACCAAAACTGAAGCACGCCCAATCTAGCAATGACAGTACCGGCTCAAACCAAATTATCGTGACCGTGTATAAGCCGAAATTGACAAGCTTTTAGCTGCTGGCTTGATGTATGAGGTCAAACACTCTGAGTGGATGAGCCCCATTGTCATTGCTCTCAAGCACAATGGTAAGATCCGCGTTTGTGTGGACTATCGGAAACTCAATCAGGTCACGGAGCGTGATCACTTCCCGCTTCCCTTCACAGACCAGGTTCTGGAAGAGGTTGCTGGACATGAGATGTACTCTTTCATGGATGGCTTTTCAGGGTACAATCAAATTTCTATCAAGGAAGGCGATCAACCCAAAACTACCTTCACCACCCCGTGGGGCACTTTTGCCTACAAGGTGGTTCCTTTTGGTTTATCAAACTCTCCGTCCACGTTCCAACGCATCATGCTCTCAGTTTTTCATGACTATATGAAGGATAAACCCTTTCTCCAGATTTTTCAAGACAACTTTTCAGCCTACAGCTCCATGGATGATCACCTGGAGAAGTTAGAGCTGGTCTTTAAAAAATGTGATGAGTCTGGCATCAGTCTTAATCCCGAGAAATGCACCTTTTGCTCACCTCTGGTGTACTTTTGGGTCATGTGGTTAGTAAAGAAGGAATCACCACGGATCCTGCTAAAATTAGTTGTGTGCTAAAGGCTCAAACACCATCTAATATCAAAGAGACACGTTCCTTCCTGGGTAAGGTCAATTACTATTCCACCTTCATTTCTGGACTTGCGGCTATTGTTGATCCCATTCATAAACTCACGGGTGATGAATCCGCTTGGGCTTGGAATCCCCAGGCGGAAGCTGCCTTCCAGAAGTTGAAGCTATTGGTTACTCAGGCCCCGGTCCTTGTTCCTCCTCAATGGGACAAGCCTTTTCATGTTCATGTCGATGTCTCAGCTTTTGCCGTTGGTGTTGTTCTCTATCAGGCATATGACGCGCACACGGATAAACCGATCCGCTATGCCAGCAGAAAACTCAATCCTGCTGAGCGCAACTACTTTGCCACGGAGCGGGAAGCCTTGGTCATGTGGTTAGTAAAGAAGGAATCACCACGGATCCTGCTAAAATCAGTTGTGTGCTAAAGGCTCAAGCACCATCTAATATCAAAGAGACACGTTCCTTCCTGGGTAAGGTCAATTACTATTCCACCTTCATTCCTGGACTTGTGGCTATTGCTGATCCCATTCATAAACTCACGGGTGATGAATCCACTTGGGCTTGGAATCCCCCGGCGGAAGCTGAAGTGACTAGAAGCATATTTATATTATATTAGTCGCGCAAAACAAAAGGTGGGCATTGCCCATATACATCCACTACGGGCTGAGCCCTATTTACAAAATCCTAAGTTAAAAAGTGCCCCTACTCCGGGTTTGGAGCAGAGGTTATGCGGAGCACATGGTAGAGGCAGCGAACATGGTCCCAGCGGAGATGGATCACCACCTCCATATCATTAGTCAGGGGGTCGGGATGTTCAGCCATCACGCTACACCAGCCATCCATTGGGATGCCGCGGTTCTTACATTTCCAAAGATCCAACGCGTTCATTCGGGCAGTCACCCACTCCTGGCAACTGTGCGGCATTGTGCACTCGTTGATGTTCACGTTCTCCATCGTTGCAAACTGATGTCTCAGCCTCGACCACTGCTCGCTTTATATAGCCCACCGCTTGAAGCTCCGCTGACGTGGACCAATCACACAATTGCTAACGTGGTTGCAATGCAAGGCCATTTCTAATTCCAGAATCTTTTCTCCCGCTGCATATCTAGCCATGGTACCTTCTAACACTTCTTTTATGATATCCCACTTCGAGTTGCCTGCATTAAATGCTATTCCTTCCTTTTACGCCCGTCTGTCATTATTATTTGTACCTTCGCCAAGCTGTCAAATCCTACCGTTCCTTCACGTTTCATCTCCACCGTTCATCTGTCCTTCCTTCAAAACTCGGGGACTTGGCCAAAAGTTTGCCTCTCAATCGACTTCTTTCGATCTGTTGCCACCTGGCACCATCAACGGTTTCCCTTCAACTCTCATCATACCCCTTTGCCACAGTCGTGTGCCCTAATCGCCTCACTTCGTTTTCGTCTTCTGCTCTCCGCCCTTCGGCTTCTTTCAATCCGTTCTCCAGTTTCTTTCACTTTGCTTCTTGCCATGGCCGCTTCACCAAAATTCCCCACTCTTCAAGTCATCGCTCCCCGGGATCCGGCTCTTTTTTAGTCTGTTATTTTCTCCACTCCCACCTTTCGCAATTCCCTGGAAGGTCCCAGTCGTAAGTTGCAGAATGCAACGGGCTGTATGAATTCTCCAGGCAGGACCTCCCTGCACCAAATCCGCACCAACTCCGGCAATTTGTTGCTCACATGGTCAACACCACGGCTGGTTACGCCATAAGAGTCGATCAGACAGATATTCTGTTCACTCCGGTTCTTCTTTCTCAGGTATTCCAGTTACCTATTCGCAAGCCTTCTTTATCTTGGGCTACGAGGACAGAATGATGTCACTTTCGATGGCCAACTTCCTTATCAGGCCAACACTCATAGACTCACGAACATTGCCAAACCACATGATACCTTTGTCAAATTTATGTGGCGCAAGTTCTATGGGTATTCCATCGAGAACACCCACATCAATAAGCAGTTTTTCCACGTTGCTATCTTGGCCATCCATTCTACCCATCCTATTGATTGGCCTCAAATTTTGTTCCTCCGCCTCCTTCATGAAATTGATCGCATCTGAGCAACCCCCTCTTCGGGCCTAGAATTTGCCATGGGTGCTCACCTGCAGGCCATCATCCGTCAGTCAAGGTTCGCCCACACACCTGACCACGGCCTCTCAAGCTTCCACCAAACAGCCCTCCAATCTCATTCCTCCTGTCCAAGACCTTCATGATGAGACTTCACGACCTCATCCTTCTCCTCCCCCTCATCGTGCTCAACACCAAGAACCTATCATACCAGTCTCCTCTTCCTCCACTGAAACTGTGCATTCTCGCTCTCAGCATGTTTCCCAGGAATCTCAATCTCAAAGACAAACATGCCCTTTACACCCACCCTCCAGACAGACCCTATATCAATATCAACAGGATGTCCAAGCATCTATGCTCAAGCTTCAAGAATCTCAAGAAACCTTCATGAATGGCATTCAAAGTTACATGGAGACCACGGAGGCACTTCACAGAGATTTCCAGGCAGCCACCGTCAAAGTTCAATCACTTGAAGACAGTCTTCAACAAAAGCACGAGGCTCTTTTACAGGCCCGTGAAACTCTTAAGGCTGAACAAGAAAAGACTAACCTGCTAGCTGATCAACAGGTTCAATTACAGTCCACTATTCAAGAGTTGTTGGCTCAGCTAAAGAACAAGGATAACCTCCTTGCTGACCTCCAAACAATGTACACGGAACTGTCCCAGAATTACAATAATCAGCTCAAAGAGCTCGATGAGCGCAATGAGTGCATCATTTCTCTAGAAGGCCAACTTTCCAAGCTACAAAGTCAGGTCACGCCTCTCCAGGCTCAACTCACTGAAGCTCAGAAGCAGAAGATTATTGATGATACAGAAATTGCCACTCTTCGGCTTCAACACTCCACTCACGAGCCATCATCTTCACAGGCCACGCTTTCTCACAGAAGATTCCGTGATCAATCACGTCTCCTAGCTGACAAAGATAACAAGATCCGAGATTTGGAGCATCAAGTCCAGCAAGCTGTTCAATCTGCGGAAGAAGCGCAAAGTCAACATGAGACGTATATTAATCTTGTTCTCCTCATTCCACTGGACTTTTCCACACCTTCAAGCTATCTGGATTATGTTGTTGTCCGACGCCATCTTTTTCTTCTGAGGTGGTATTCGACACAAGGCAAGCTTAATGAGCCCCTTGGCAGTACGGATTTTATCCAGATCTGGCCTGACCTTTCCATTGAAGACAAAGGCTTACTCTGTACTCTGTTAGTCTATGGTCTTCTCCACTGCGCGGATCCAGATTTTGTCATCTTCCGTGTTGTCCAGCCTATGGCTTATGTTCTTCATGATTTTTATCTGGCTGATACACAGGATAAGTTCTTAAATGGGCCCCATCGAATTTTTCAAGGCAACCCTGACGCTCACTAGCTGTTATTACAAAACAATCAGTATTTACAGGATCCTGCTCAAGCAAACACTTTCAGCACTGAGTACATGCCTGAGCTTGCTCATCATTTCCCTCTGTGGCAAGCCGAGACGCTCGAACAGGTGCGGTGGGTGGCTATAACACGCTTCGAGCCTTTATGGACAGTCAGACCATACCCACCGATTGGGTTTCTCCACCTGTCTACACTATGCTGTCCGGCTCTGATTGGGACCAGTGGTGCAGCGCTGTTGATGCAGATCTTGTTCGAGAATTCAGAGAACAGGCTCAAAAGCCCACACAAGCAGGCACTGCTCATTCTTCGTATGCTTCCTTGGGTGCCCCTCCACGCCCTAGTTATCTCACCTCTGACTGGCGTCTTTCCTTTTGGACTAAGGTCATGGAAGGTCACGCTGACTGGACTCCTGCTCAGATCTCCACGGATCTTCGATGGGATCCACGTTTTGTTCGTCGCTCTAATTGGGAGGACGGTGCTACCTTGGATCATACTGGCAATTGGATCTTCATCCCAAATGAAAGAGGTTAGCAGACGCCTACTCACGCTGTCTGGGGACTCGATCAATTTTTGGAGTGTGCTGCCACCTCCCCGGATCCTTCCGTTCATAGACAAGCAGGTTTTTGTGCTGCTTAAAAGTGCCTACTATTAAGTTCTCTTGCCAGAAATTGCCCTGTCTATTACTGCAACCCCAATGCCAGCGTCAATGCCTTTGGCCTTCAAACCTGCCTTTTCATGGAATGCCAGTTTGTCCTTGCTGAGGCACACCGTGTCCTTGAAGATATGGTGCACTCAGGGTTTCTTATAGACGCAAATCAGGCCATTGGTCTTAACACTCCTGAAGCTCTCACGACACGCCAAGAACTCATTGCCAACTACCACTCTGGCGACCGCCCTCATACCCGCCAAGATGACTTTGAAGTTGCAGGATTTCCACCGCCTGAGAGTGTTCCCCCTTTTCTACCCTTGAGTGTCGTTTGGTGGGGGGGAGTGTTAGTCCTGTACGTCCCGGTACAGGACTATTCATGCACACCACTGACCAGACCAAGAACAAGGCGCCAAATCCAGGTCAAGGTCAGTCATCAATAGCCCAGCAGAAGACCATGCAGAAGGTCATGCCCAAGAGTCAGCCAAAGAAGAAGCCGTGAATAGACAAATGACGTTCTGTCGGCGTCAGCGTGATTCCAGGCACTTCAAGAGGCACCACCAGCAATCCTGCAAATCAGGTCTCCTTCAGGAGTCGGCACCGAGATCTGTCAGAGTATCTATATTGGGCCACAAAGGCCATTGTACTATATATATGAGTAGAGCTAGCATTCGAAGGCTAGATGAGTTTTTGTTCTTGTCTCCCATCATTTTCTCTCTCGATTGCGAGAGCTCATGTATTCTGATTGATATCAAGAAGTTTTCTTCTCACTATTGTGTTTCTGTTTTGTTCTTGTTTTCTCTTCCCTTTGTTCTTTTGCAAATCCCGCGTGACACAGCTCCCGGATTCTCCTGTTTGATCCAAGGGTCCTCACAGAGGGCTGTCTTGCAGGAGTTCCGAACCCAGACCCTAAACATTCCTGTATTTCCATAATTGAAAAAGTGATTGATATGGTTTCTGCCCAACAACGAATACCTTGCTCGATAACAACCAATACCTTGCTCCATAACGTGGAATTGATCATGAAAATGCAATTGAATTTGGTTATTATCAATACAAATATACAAATTTAAAAGGCGTATTGACACATTCAACACAATTGTTTCATGGCTTTGCCCGGACTTAAACCAGAAACCTTCAGTGTGTTAGATTGATGTGACAACCAACTACACCACAAAACTATATTGAAAAGCAGGATACTTCTTATTTCAATTGGAGAAATAGGCCAATGTATTCAGGCAAAGGCCCAAAAATTCCAGTACCATTATGCGCCAAATTCGAGCTGCTCTCATGATATGTCAAGGGTATTAGCTTTTTTTTACTTGTGCAATGGTTTCGTGGTGTAGTTGGCTATCACAATCAGTCTCACACACTGGAGGTCTCCAGTTCAAATCTGGGCAAAACCAATTCAAATTTAGTTATCTTCAATAGTTAAGAATATGTGTATAATTCTTTCAGAAATTACTCAGTGTTAAAAGATGAATTATAGAATCCAACCAAATTATATTGGCATTCCAGTTCCTATATTATATTGAGTACAAATTGGAAAAGCTTTCATATTTTTCTACAATAAGAAAAGTAATTGATTGATACGTTTTTGCGCCAATTAAAAACCAATACCTTGTAAAAACCAATATCGTCTTCGAGATCGTGGAATAAATCAAGATAATACAATTGCTTATGGTCATTATGAAAACAAATGTAAGTTTAAAAGAGATTAGATTGATACATTCTACACAATTGTTGCATGGCTTTGCCAGGACTTGAACCAGAGACCTTTAGTGTGTTAGACTGACGTGATAACTAACTACACCACAAAACCATGTTGAGTAGCAAGATTCTTCTTACTTCAGTTGGAGAAATAGGCCAATGTGTTCGAGACAAGAACCCAACAATTCTAGTACCATTGTACGCCAAATTCGAGCTACTCTCATGATGTATGTCAAGAGTATTAGCTGTTTTTACTTGTGCAATGGTTTTGTGGTGTAGTTGGTTATCACATTAGTCTCACACATTTAAGGTCAAATCTGGGCAGAATCAATTCAATTTTAGTTGACTATGATTATTATCAACACAAATATAAAATTTTAAAAGAGATTAAATTGACACATTTTACACAATTGTTGAACGGCTTTGTCTGAGCTTGAACCAAGAACCTTCAGTGTATAAGACTGATGTGATAACCAACTACACCACAAGACCATCTTAGAAAGCAACATTCGTTTTGTTTCAAGTGAAGAAATAGGCCAATGTGTCAATCATATAATACATTAGTAGCTAATTATGACATTGAATATTTGTAGCATATTTCCTTTTCCTATGTTTTCTCATTATGGAATGAAAATGAGATCGTAGAGACCACCTTTTTGAGTGGATCACAATTCTAGTACCAACATTCGTTTGGGCAAAATCTTGTACCATATCGAGAAGAACCGAGAAAAGTTTTTATGTATTTCCATAATTGGAAAAGTGATTGATATTGTTTCCGCCCAACAACTAATACCTTGCTCGATAACAACCAATACCTTGCTCCATAACGTGGATGGATCATGAAAATGCAATTGAATTTAGTTACTATCAATACAAATTTAAAAGATGTATTGACACATTCGACACAATTATTGCATGGCTTTGCCCGGATTTAAACTGGAGACCTTCAATGTGCTAGACTGACGTGATAACTAACTATACTACAAAACCATGTTGAAAAGCAGGATACTTCTTATTTCAATTTCCGTAATAATTCTCTTTAATATTGCAAGTACTTCAAACAAGGGGGAGTCTAGAAAACTTTAAAAAATACTACAACCACATGTAAATGAGTATTCTAGGAGCTTTTAGATGTTTAGAATGTTCTAAAAGAACTGTTGGACGTTGTTTCTATGTTAATATCAGTGTGACTGTAGACACCTTAGGTCCCAACGAGACTATTTTAACCCTGTTTCTGCGTACTGTTTGTGCATAGCACATTGTTCATTGCAAAAAAAGCAAAATAGAATGATCCCGCGTAGGCGGAGAGAGGAGACATTACAAGAGCAGGAAGCCAGACGTGCACGCAACAGAGGAAGATCGCAAAATGGAAAACAATGCATGCTCACAACAGAGACACTAGAAGATCGTCGAGCACGATACAATAGGGCTGCCGAAGCACAAAGAAATAGAAGAGCACAAATAAAAAGTAGAGAGACTGAGCAGGAGTGCGAGGTTGGCGCACGATACCGAGGAAGTGGTCAATGAACAACACGGTTGGCTGTAGAGACTCAACAAAGATGTTCATACCGAAATAATCCTTCGACTTACAGAATAGTTCGAACTGGCCATTCTGTAGAATTTGGTAACACAAGTTCATTTATCATCACACAGGTTAAATGGTCTTACAGGTTGAAGATTCATATTTAACAGTTGGAGATGCAAGCAAATGCATATAAGTGCTTTATGTGCATTTAGATATTAGCATGGCTGGACCATGCTAAGGACCATTGAAATATATGAGTTCTATGAGTTCATATTTAATGTTAAAGCAATGGTCGAGACCATTGCATTGTAGATTAAAAGATGGAGGCAAAATGAAATTCGAATATAGAAGTTCCCTGAGTGCAAGGGGAAAACACCACGGTTGCCTTACAGGCCGGAACCATGCCATAGCGGCTGGATCCGGCCCTATAAATTAAGATGTACAGAAGATAGAGATTACACTGAAACAATTAGGGATTGAATACTGCCAGTTCGATGTTTTAAGCAGATGTTCGTTCATTTGTGAAGTTCATAATATTGTTTAAAGCTTGATTGAGAGTATAGTTGTTTGGTTATTATTTTCAATGGTTGAATAACCTTGTATGGTTGAATAACCTTGTGCTCAAAAGAAAAGTTGTTGAGTTGATTGCTTGGCATTGCTAAGTGATTTTTTTTGAAAAATCTCATTTGGTATCAGAGCCAGAAAAATGGCAACAAGGTTTGGAGCAGGCTTATTGAGTGCAGTTCAAGTCTATAATGGGGGGTCTGGTTTTCAAGTATGGAAAAACCAAATTCAGCACATTTTGGATGTTGAGGATTTGTGGGAGATTGTTGATCCAAATCAACAGGAGGTGGTTGCTACTAGTGCTGGTGGAGCATCTAGTAGTACTCAAGCTGTAAATTCAACAGTTGGACGAGGTAATTCTATCTCTATAACTTCAGGCAGTAGGACTGTTGCAGGTGAGGCTGTAGTTGGAGAAAGGAGTGTCTCAGCTTCTGGTGCATTATCCACAAAGATCAAAGAAGCCAGAGGCATTATCACAAGCAAGGTTGGACCTACCATTCAGCTCAAACTTAGAGGTATGTCCCCCAGGCATATGTGGAGTTATTTGCTCAAACAATATGAAAATAAAAGCTCATCTCAAATAGATGTGTTAGAGAAAGAGCTTAGAAACCTGAAGTATAATGAAGATGAAGAAGTCTCAGAGTTTTTTAACAAATTTGATAATCTTGTAGCTGATCTAGATGGTGCAGGAGTCACCTTATCAGAAAGGTTTATAGTGTTAGCTATTGCTGGAGCTGTAAGCTCAAATTCTCAGCTGTCTCTTCTAATAAGAAATGTTGCAAAGAATAGAGAAGAAGCTGAAAATATGTTGAGGACTGAGATAGAACAGAATAAATTAACGAGAGAGGAAGAAAATGCTGAAATTCTTTATGCTGGAAAGAAAAAGAGATCTCAAGGAGATAAGACAGTTTGTTACAACTGTTATGAGGCAGGGCATATTAAGCCAAATTGCCCTAAACTTAAACAAGAAATAACCTGCTATAATTGCAAAGGTAAGGGTCATATTGCTGCCAAGTGTCCTAGTCCCAAAGAAAAGGATTATGGCAGGGGAAGGGGAAGAGGACGAGACATTAAAAGAGGATATTCCTCTGGAAGGAAAGGAGGATCTGCTGGTATACACATTGCACAAGAAAAAGCAGAAGTCAAGGAAAAGGAGGAATCAAGTGATGATGAGGTAAATTGTGCTTGCTCATTAGATGATGTTGATTCTAAAACTAATGGCAAGAATTCTGTGATTGTAGTTGATAGTGGAGTTGAGAGATCAGTAGTAAGATCGCTGGACATGCTTAAAAATCAAACTTCAGCTAAATCAAAACATGTACAAGTTGGCAATGGTGACTTACAAACCATAGAAGGATGTGGAATGTTGGAGCTGCTGGATTTAGATGGAAACAAAGTTAATATTGAAAATGTATTATGTGTTCCTAGTCTGATAAAAAATTTAGTATCAGTGTGTCAGTTAGTAGACTTGGGCTACAAAATCTTCTTTGAGAAGAGAGTTTGTAAAATTTTCATGAATAATGAATTGAAGTTTTTGGCAAATCGAGTTGGAAATTTATTTCAAATTGAAAATGGTCTGATTGATGGAGTTAATGATGTGTTAATGATTGATATGGAGACTTGGCATAATAGGCTGGCACACACACATTACAATAATGTAAAGGTTATGGCAAAAAGAGGGCTGATTGAATGCAATATACCAGAAAACCACAAATGCATATGTGAGGGATTCATGTTAGGGAAGATTACAAGATTGCCATTTTCTAAATCACAAGAAAGGGCTGAAGGAGTCTTAGATCTGGTTCATACAGATCTATGTGGCCCCTTAAATGTTAGAAGCAGAAATGGGAAGAAATATTTTGTAACTTTCATAGATGACCATAGCAGAAAATGCAAAGTTTATTGCTTGACACGAAAATCTCAGGCCCTTGAAGCTTTTAAAATATATGTCTCAGAAATGGAGAGACAAACAAACAGAAAAGTAAGATGCATAAGATCAGACAGAGGAGGTGAGTATTTATCTTCTCAATTTGAGGTTTTTTGCAAAGCCAAAGGAATAAGGAGACAATTGACATATAGACATACTCCACAGCAAAATGGAGTTGTTGAAAGGAAAAATAGAACTTTACTTGATGCAGTAAGATCAATGTTGGAGTATTCAGGTCTGCCAAACAAATTATGGGAGGAAGCTTTGAGAACAGCAGCCTATGTTCAAAACAGAATTCCAACCTCAAGTCTAAAGGGTAACATTCCAGAGTTAGTGTGGTCAAACAATAATCATGTTTAAACATACCATGTTTAAATCATTTGGATGTTTAGGATATATTCATGTGCCAAAGGAGTTGAGGCAGAAGCTGGACAATAGAGCAGAAATAGGAAACTTTGTGGGGTATGATGAACAAAGCAAAGGTTGCAGAATGTTTATTCCTGAGCTAAACGAAATCATAATAAGTAGAGACATTATTTTTGATGAACATACTTTTTACAGGGATAGAAAGTAATCAAACAAAAATATTAACAAACAAGTCGGTCAAGCAGGGACAGGTTTTGAATATGATACAAATGAGGATGATGAGAAAGCTAATGGAGCTGAGTCTGATATGTTTGATATGAAAGACAAGCAAGCAAATTTAGGTGAAAACCAGGGGAATGTTGCTGAAAATGCTGCCACTGATACACAGCAGGATAAAACAAAGAGAAGAAAAACACAAGCAGAAAGATTGAGAGAAAATTTGCCCTTGAATGAAAGTGAATATGGTAGACTTGAAGGTGGAAGAAGCAAACGGATTGAGAAACTTGCAGAGCTCCCAGACCAAGAACAAATTCTAGCTATTCTAGAGGATTCTACTGTTCCAACTTCATATGAAGAGGCCATAAATAGCATTGAGAAAGAACATTGGATAAAAGCAATGGAGGAGGAGATAAAATCATTTAAAGACACAAGAACATTTGATGTAGTGGAAAAACCAGAAAATATCAACATTGTGGGAAACAAATGGATTTACAGGATTAAAACCAATGTTGATGGTACAAAAAGATTTAAAGCAAGACTTGTAGCTCAAGGTTTTTCTCAGAAGAAGGGAAAGGATTATAATGAGATTTTTTCTCCAGTAGTTAAGCTTACAAGTCTAAGAGTACTGCTAGCAATATCAAATGCATTAAATTTAGAGTTACATCATGTGGATGTTAAAACTGCATTTTTGAATGCAGAATTGAAGGAAAATATTTACATGAAACAACCTGCAGGTTATGGGGAAAACAATTCAAATGTTTGGAAGCTCAGAAGGGCAGTATATGGATTAAGGCAATCACCTCGTGAATGGTATTTTTGTACGGACAGTTTTCTAAGAGGGCAGGATTTTGAGAGATTGAAGTCCTGATCGTGTGTCCTGATCTAGGTCTGCTCGCCCCGATGATAATGTGTCGCCAAGATATGCCCAGTTACACATTCTAGACATGGAGTATGCAAATGAGGAGCGTATGCAAAATGTGCACAATGCAGAGTGCGATATGGATCTTATGAGGCATCTTGAGTTAGAAATAAGGAACATAAACCCATTTGCACAAGCTCTACACACGATGCATGAGGTAGAGGAAAGTGCACGTCGACTAAATGAGCACGCAGATGTAAGGGTGTATTTCAATGATGACAGGACACAGCTGGACTTGGGAAGATACAACCCTGCATTCGTTAATGAGGCCGCTGTAATATTTGTAAATTCGGATGGGAAACCACTTTTTAATAGAGACGTATGCATCCATCAAAAAGCTGGTGGCCTAAAGAATATCACCATTACAGACCATACATTGAAGCTCTTATCTACCAGCTGTTAATGCCCTCTGGTGACAAGAGGTGGCAAATGAGCATGAGAAATCAAGTAGAAGCTTCATCGAGCCGATCGACATAAGATGTGTCTATGTTACAATACTATTTGTATAGACTAAACACGGAAGGAATACAGAAAGCAAAGCTGGCCTTAAGTTTACTTTCAACCCTCTGGTGAGCGGGGGAAGATTGATAAAACAATTCATAGTTGATGCCTACGCAAGAATAGAGGCCAACGCGTTGAACTTCTACCACCTGAACTAGAAGAAATTGCGAGCTGAAATGTACGAAGGCTTGATCGACTACGTGAAACATGAAGCAAACGCACAAGGGTTGGGATCTGGAAGATTAATAATCTTACTGTCGCTGTTTATTGGTGGCACACGTGCCATGGAACAAAACTATCAAGATTCCCTAGTGTTAGTAAGGTGATTTGGAAAGCCTGACCTATTTATTACATGCACATGCAACAAGAATTGGCCAGAGATCACAAACAATTTAGAGATAGGCCAGTCACCAGAGGATAGACCAGACGTGGTCGCCCGTGTGTACCGCACGAAATTAATGGCAATTCTCCATGACATTTTAGAAAGAGATATTTTTCAAAAACTTAAAGCATATACATATACGCTCGAGTACCAAAATTGGGGTTGCCACACTGTCATTTGTATTGATACTGGAACAGGCAGATAAAATACGCGATAGTGATGACATCGATAAGATCACAAGCACAAAGATATCATGTATGTACATCACATTGTTAGTTCAGTTCTGATGTCGTCATTTAAATAAATCCTGAATTGCAAACCCACTGGAAAACCCTGAATTGCATGAAATTTTGAAAAAATACATGGTGCATGGATCATATAGCTCGAGATGCATGCAAGTAAACGAAAAGACTAGAAGAATGGAATGTTCTAAAGGTTTTCCAAAAGCATTTATTGAAAGCACTTCAATAAAAGAGAATGGGTACCCCGAGTATAGAAGACGTGCGGATGTCCAATATGAGCAAAACAGAATGATAGACAACATTATGGTTCCCATACAATGCTTACCTCACAGGAAAGTATGTGTGCCATATAAATGTGGAGCAATGTTTCAGTGTTGGGAGCATAAAATACATTGTACATTCATAAAGGTCATGATCGAGCAAGCAAATTAACAACACATCCAGCCATGGGCACGCAGGCCACATACAAGAGTTCCTTGACACGAGATACATTTCTGCACCGGAAGCAATGTGGAAGACATATGGTTACAAAATGCATCACATATCTCATGTTGTACACAGTTTGTTGCTTTTGAACTCAAGGTGCATTTTATTGTTACTAATTCTCATATTATGTCCAGGTTGCCTATTCACTTGCCTAACAAACAAATAGTATACTATGGAGAAGGTCAAGAAGGGGTTTCCTTGGAACGTGCTGCAACAAAATACACAATGCTCACTGCCTGATTCGAGCTAAATAAAATTGATGCTGCCGCTCGACGATATACATATCCAGAAATTTGAATTCATTATACTTTTATAAAGAGACAGGGCATGTAGAAGATAAAGGAGGGCAAATATAAACTGATTTCAAGAATGTATGATGTCAACCCAAAAGACATGGAAAGATATTACTTGTGCTTATTGCTACTACAGAGAAAAGGGATCACTAGCTTCGAGGACATGAAAAATATCAATGGAAAATAATGCACTACATTTCATGAAATGGCAAAGGAACTTGGACTACTAGCGGATGATGCAGAATGGGAGAGAACGCTCAAGGATGCAGCTGCTTTTCAGATGCCTGCACAATTGCGACAAACATTCGTCTTCATCTGCATCTACGGGTGTCCCTTGGATCCACACGAACTATGGGGCAAGTTCAAGTACCATTTAGAAGAGGATTACGCTCGTGACATGTCAGAAAAAGATGCATACAACGTAACATTATTATCCATGAATGAAATCTTCCTTGCAAATGGAACAAGTTGTCAATCGTATAAGCTTCCACAGCCTAGATGAAGCCATCACTATGATCAGGCAGACCTTTGATGTGTCCTTCGAAAAAGCTAGAGGAGATGACTGCTATTAGAAATTGACTCCAGACCAAAAAGAAATAGCTGATGCTATTCTCTTTGCAATTGATGGAGCTCAGCTATTAGGTTCATGCATAAATGTAGACAGGCCTGGAGGCTCTGGAAAAACATATGTCTTTAATACCGCTATCAGCATGTTAAGGGGAAGAGAACTTGGTGTTATTGCAGTCGCATGGACGGGTATAGCAAGCCTTTTGCTCAAAGGAGCCCAAACAATGCACTCTACATTCAAGCTCCTGTTAAACCTGACACTTGAAACAACCTCTGACTTGCGACCCACAAGCAAGCAGGCGGACAAAACAAGAAAAGCAGCACTTTTGGTATGGGAGCATAACACATTCTGATGCGCTCACAGCAGTCGACACTATTCTGAGGGAAATTCGATGCGACTCCAGACCATTTGGAGGAATGATTGTATTGGCTGGCAGCGATTTCAGGCAATACCTGTCCATAATCAAACACGCCAAAAAGATGGAGATCCTCTCAAAATGTGTTAAAAAAATAAGGGAAAATTACCCAAATACCCTTAATTTTTTAGGTATTGTCCAGATTGCCCTTCATATTTTCTAAACCCCGAAAATGCCCCTCTATTTTTCATCGACCTCTGCCCTTAACCTTGTATGGTGGTCCACGGTTGAGACGTCGAATTTTATTTATTGGCATGTTGTTAGAGACGAAACATTCTTTTCCATGTAGACATAAAATCATTTCCGTATAGTTGGGTTAATGCAGGGTTGTAGCTTGCTGCACAAAGAAGTAGAAGATAGATGCTGCACAAAGAAACAGAATAATGCACAAAGAAATAGAAGAAAACAGAGTACAAAGAAACTTCCATCCGCAGTTTGTTGCACAAGAGCTACTGTACCTGGATTGGCTATGGCAATTGCTTCACAATATCCTGCAACTTTCTTATATGCTGCAGAGTAATCCCCATGAATCAAACCAAGAGCATGTTTGATAGCATTATAAGCAATTTTGTAACTTATTTCCGTACTAGTTTCCCTTCTACCTGCAACTGTTTTGGCATATAACTTGAATCATTTCTTATCTTGCCCATAAACTTTGTATCCAACATGACAGCAGAAGCTTCTTTGTTGCATAGCTTGGTTATGTCTCCACAAGTATGCATGCTAATAAACTTCTTGATTTCACATCTTGGTCCACCATGTATAACTGATGCATGCAAACGCCATGGACATGATTGATCCCGACAAGATACTGTGAACCTGGTTTTATCTGACTTCTCAACTTTTAATTCTACATGGCAACGAATAGTATCTTCTCTGATAGCATTATGGAGCTGCAAGATTGAATCATATTGTGCTTCTAACTTTAAATACATTGAATTGAAACTGTCCATACCTTAACATGCATGAGAACGAAGAAGCATATTGCTGTAGAATCCCCAATCACAGCAGCAACAGAACCGTAGATGAACTTCCAAGCAGAAATTTGAGGTTTAATGAAGAATCAGAGGGGTTTGATGAAAATCCAGATGTTGAGGAAGTCTGCCGGGATGGTATTCGGTACACAGGCGGGAAGAAGAGGGGCATTTTCGGGATTTAGAAAATGTGAAGGGCAATCTGGGAAATACCTAAAAAATTAAGGGTATTTGGGTAATTTTCCCTAAAAATAACCCCTTGTGGAAATGTTTTAGAACTTTCAGACTGACAATAAACCTGAGTCCCCATAAAGACGAAAAATAATGGTCTGAATACCTACTAAAGCTTGGAGATGGAGAAGGAATGAATGTCGAGCCTATACTCCCTGCAGATGCCGTTCAACTGCCAAGCACATGCATTGCGCAGAACAATATTATCGATGAGGTATTTGGAACAAGCATCGACTCAGCAAACATGGAACATCTATTTGAAAAATCTATACTATCTCTAAAAAATGAGGATACACTAAAACTCAGTGACAAGACCTTGCAAATTTTGCATGGAGATTTGTATCCATACATCAACATCGATACTCTCAACATGGACGATGAAGAGGACATAAAAAATTTCCCGATCGAATTTATTAACCACCTCACACACTCCAGAATGCCGCCGCACAAGCTCAATGTCAAGGTAGGAGCAATAATGATATTGGTAAGGAACATGTATCCTCAAGGTGGATCGTGCAATGGGACATGCCTGTGCATCACCCATGCAACACAAAGAATCCTACGGGCAGAAATAATTACAGGACAATTCAGAGGCATTCCAATCCTGCTCCCAAAGGTCAACCTGACGCCGTCTGATTTAGACATACCATTCACCAGGAGACAATATCCAATCCATTTGGCATTCTCAATGACGATAAACAAGTAGCAAGGCCAATCTTTAGAGACTGTTGGGCTTTATTTGCCAGCCCCAGTTTTTGCACATGGTCAACTTTATGTTGCCCTCTCAAGGTGCACTTCACAAGCAGAGGATCAAAATTGCTATTACAAAAATATCACGTCAAGGTGCATTATGAAAAGACCATCAAATACCCGAATGTTGTATATAAAGAAGCACTTATATAAATAGAGTCGTATTCGTTTGAACATGTCACAAAGAGAAAAGAGGCTGCCGTTAGGGCGGCTGCTTTTCTAGTATTCACATATTACATTTCAATATATTGGTGTTTCACCACAAAAACATTTTGAGCCGGTGGCTATGATCTTTATGTATACCCAGGATGTTGACTCCAATTCATCATTTACAATGTGGCACCTTATGCCCAGCCTCACAAAGAGTTATAGACCTTGACTATAGCCTTACCTCAAAATATGCTTCGATTAACAATTTCCTCACTCAGACTTGCTATGAACAAGCACCACTCAAAGTTAAAAAAGATACGAATGCAACACTATCGAACATGCAGCTAGCTTACTTTTAAAACATTGTTAAAGTTGGAAAGTTTTTGTTGTAATAAAAAGTTACAAAAGTTGAATTATTACTGCGGGCTTTTCTTCAGCCAAAATGTTTATTGGCCAAACTTAGGCCCATCAATGCTGGGCACCGTTACTAGTCCTCCATAACGTATCTTTTTGACCATCCACCAATGGGTGGTTTTCGTACCCATCCAAAACATGGTCTTAATAGTATCAAATAAATCTCTCCAAAATGGCACTCATGAAGTTCAAAGAATGCTACTCTATGGAAATGTTCTAAACATGGTTAAAGGTCTGAAGTGAGAACTAAAGCATAGTTATTTGGGATTGAAGTCTGGTATAAAGCTACCAACGTAACCAGTAAATCAAGTGAATGTTAAGGAATTGTAATATTCCATCGATGAACGCGATAACTCGCTGAGGAAAAATATATGCCTTCATACTATCAGTACTAACGTGGAACTAATAATTCGGCATCGTCTTGCAGCTCTCTGAAGATGCAAAATAGTGCCGATTATCAGGCTCCTCCGGTAGAAGGCATTGCTGGTGGAGGAACTGGATATGGTTGGAACGAGGCAAGTGTAAAATCTACAAATTCAATCGGCAGAGTAGTAGATGTCACCAAGCAAGCAACCTCAGATTTGCTCCATGTCTGGTGCATGCCAAGCACAGCAACGATCAGCCACCAAGAACCACCTAGGTCATTAGAACAGGTACTTGTGACATTAAATAAGCTCATGCCTGGATGTCTGTTTATGCCTCTGCTAAAGTGTGACTTTAACCAAATAATTTCTTCCACCAGTTACACTTACTTGCAGCTCGAAATGAAAGAGAGAGCGCCCAACTTGCCTTACGACCAAAAATTTCATGGTCTGGTGGGGGATCTGCAGGACGCGTTAAGCTACAGTTTACTAATCTTAAATCTAGCTCGGGTGCCGAGTAAGTTTACAATGGTTTCCTCACAACTGGTTCACGAATTGATGAGCTTTTTTTTGTTTAACCTCCTTGCAGGTTGGAAGTTGGAAAGTCTGTGACAGCAAGGCATGTTATACCTATTCTTGGGGTGCCAGATGCTCTTGTTCCTTTAAAGATGCCAATTGCGAATATCTCCTTATTGCCTGGGTCGGTGTGCTGCCTTTCTGCAGTTTAATGCAGTTTTCTCTGTTAACATAAACTTGGACACTGTTTTAATGTTGTTGGCTCTTTAGATTGGGGTGGTTTAAAATGTGTTAACTTCTAAAATGCTTCCCTTTCAGGTTTTCCCTTAAAAGTAATTATTGCTCGGTTTTGCCTGATATTTGACAGAGAGACTTGTGGAATCTGGTTATCGGTGGATGTTCCTTCTTCGCAGCCACCTGGCCTTTATGAGGGTGAAATATGCATCTCTGCTGTGAAGGGCAATGCAGAGTAAATATCTACCTTGTCTGATTTTAAGTTTATAAATGCATCCTTCAGAAAAGTACGTGTTGTCTTGATATTCAGAATTCAAGAAGTGTATTTTTTGTAGGGATGAGATAAGGAGTCCTACTGAGGCAGATAGAAGGGAAGTCCGGAAAGATATTCAGGCTCTCATATCGGACACCAGTGCTACAAATGAAAATTTGACACAAGAATTGGTAATTGAAAGTTAGATTGCTTTCTCTAAATAAAATAAGACATGTCATTGTTTGCAGCTAATGCATTAGATGATGCAGGCAGATGGACTCCGGTCCATTCATTGTGGGTTAGAAAAACTTCTTAGACATCCATCATTATCAATGTCTCATGAAGAAAATGGCAAAATGGATATTGATGGGGACAGTGATACAGAATTGGCAATCAGAGTGAAGATAAATGTTACTGTCTGGGATTTTGTGTTGCCATTGACACCATCACTCCCTTCTGTTTTTGGGGTATCCTTTCAGAGAATAGAATTTATGCTAAGATTTTGCTCTGTACGACCTTTACATCATGAAAGATATCTGAGACTGTTATTGAGGACCGGTTTGGAGTTGAACATGGGAGCAATGCCTGGTATTCTGCTTTGGACATGCATTACAAATGGCTCCTGCAATACAGGATAAGCCCATACTTTTGCAGATGGGGTGATAGCATGCGCGTCTTGACATATACTTGTCCTTGGCCTGGTATTTTATATTCTTATTTAAATATCTGTGGGTAGGTTATGCATCAAAGTGTTGTAGCTCAGGTTAAAGCTTGTCTTCTTTTCTTTTTGGTTTCCATGCATCGTCACTTGTTGAGCAGCTGATCATCCAAAGGCTGAAGAGTACTATTCTGATCCAAGACTAGCTGCATATGCTGTTCCATATGCACCAGTTTTGACCAGGTGCTTAAGGGCGTAAACATTTGGAGTGTTGCTTTCTGCATTTATACATATCTTCTAAGGTTTGATTTGGCGGAATACCACAGTACAAGCACAGGGGAAGATGTTGCACGCAAAGAACTAGAAATATTAAAGACGAAATCTCATTGGAAGAAGGCTTATTTTTACCTATGGGATGAGGTGAGAAGAGAAACACGCGAAATATTAGAGCTGGCCATCAACTACGAAGATTTGGTTCTTTATAGATTAGTTTGCATCTTTAGCTTTAGAAGAGATTATCTGTTACATACAAGTCCTCTGATTGGTGGTTATCTTTTTAGCCTTTGAGTTTGGAGCAGTATGAGGCTATACGAACAATGGCAGAGAAAATACGATCGGTTGCTTCTGATGCACGAGTGTTAACTACTTATTATTGTGGTATAAGTGTTGTGCCTTTCCTAACGCTTTGTTTGTAGTTTTTTAGTTTGTTTGGTTTAGTTGACTGTCTAAAAATCCTGTAGGCTAATGGGGAAAGAAAAGGGCCTGACAAGATCTCATCCCCAGCAACCCAACCCCCCCCAAAAGAAGGACCCGCGGATGCATAGTGATTTGTAGTCAATATGTGAGTTGTTGCCACATCCTCAGGGCTTCGCCCTAAAATGTTCCGACCTGACAATAAGACAAGTAAGGGTAGGCTAAAATAATCCTAAGTTCAAAATAAGATGGTGCAATTCATCTGCTCCTTTCATACTATGACCCCAGAAAAGACTGCTCCAAACCGTTTCATATGAAGTGCTCTCCCATGCCACTGTTTGCTTGGGAGCCTCTTTGATGGTACTGGAGTTTTTAAATAGGAGGGGTTACAATGTTCTGAATTCAGGTGCTTTCTGAAGTTTACTTCCTGGGCAATGTGGGGAAGTTATGAGCTGGGCAATGTCATAAGATGTGCATGATTATGGAGGTTGCCATCCCAGTTTGTTTGTCATGATATGATTGTTATCAATCCTGTGATTGGATGATATAAGTTCTGAGGGTCAATATCAAATTTATGATAATGTAAATCTATTTGCATTAACAGGCCCAAGCAATGCTTCTGTTCCACCTGGTAGTTTTGAGGCATTTGTGAAGGTTCCAACTTTTCTGCGGCCACATACACAAATCTATTGTACAAGGTAAAGTCTTTTCGTATTGGCATCTTTCTTCCTTCCCCTTGTTTGGTTATCGGTCTACATTTCGGCGAGTGAAATTTAGAATCCTGTATTACAAATATATAATTGCTACTTAAAATAGCATTTAAAATGTTTCTGGTTTCTTTTTGGCTCAGCAACCTATCATAAAGGTACAATTTGCAGCAAGTAATGGCTGGCATTATGCAAACATGAGAGTGTGTTAGATTCTTAAGCCATTTCTTATTGGTGGAGATAAATCAGTGCTTATGCAACACAAAACTGTTAGCCATGACATTATATTGGATGTGTGTCTGTGCCACCAAGACCTGGATTACTCGGGTCTGAGCTTCGACAGGAGAGGTCTACAATAACATGAGCAGGCCCAGATTATATGACTGGATTACGTGGACTGAGACATTTCCTTAAAGACTTGCTTGTAGAAAGGAACCTTATTAGAATGCCCTGTAGATTGCCAATAGTGTGTCAGATGTCCCTCGCAATCATGGATAGAGAAGCAACAATAGGGATGACAAAGCTTTTCAGGGATGATCTCATCATCAACAAAATGTGAAAAATAGGTGAAAGGAAAGCAACTCCAATGTATGGACTTTAATTGATTATGATCAACAGCGAAAGATGATTATCCGATCAGAAAACAAATCATATGGATGGATAGCAAAGGTGTGCTAGTTTCAGACTTAAAAGTAGCGATTCTTCTAAAGCATTAAGGACTTGGCATGTACCTAACTTGATGTGCTGCCAATGTGGAAACATTTTAGAAATATGCCTATATTCCAAGGAAAGAATGTAGCCGGGAATTGCACTTGCTTCTGGCTGACATAGGGAGGCTGGGATGAGGAGATGTTTAGGTTCATGCAGATTTTATAATGCTGAGTGAACAGTCTGTATCTCGAAGCATGGTTGCCCTCTTGAAAAACAGACAAGAGGATGAAAGGAGCATAAGCCTTCAAGCAAAATCCTGGGGAAAGCTAAAAAGCGCTGCCTGCATATTAGGTAGTTGGCTAGGAAAGTGCTGGCCATAACAGCCGTTGACATATGAACAAGTTGTGCTGCATGGCTGTCATCATCTCGTGTTGTGGGATGTTTGGTCAAGTGATGGGTATCATGATAATATCTTGGCATTTCTGTGTGCTTTCATTGCCTTCTCATATATTGAATCTTAAGTTTCTTGGATGCATAGAAATCAAATTGTGGGCATATCAGGGAGAACTTTTTGACAAGACCATACACATGAAATTGGTTAAAATACTGATGCATGCTAACCTTCTGTTGCAGCGAATGGGTCCTTGGTGGTCATGAAGAGCTGATAAAAGACATTCTGAGTGAGCTGCAACCTGAAAATAATGAGGTAAATATGGTAAACATTGTTTGAAATGTGAAGATTTTGGAAGCATTCATATATTTGCAACATCTCTTAATGAAGGAATGGTGGACGTATGTCTGCATGGGCCCCTCAGACCCACATCCAAATTGGCATCTTGGTATGCGAGGTACCCAACACAGAGCAGTAATGTGGCGTGTCTGGAAGGAAGGGGGGACGGGATTTCTTTATTGGGGTGCTAACTGTTATGAAAAGGCACTGGCCCCTGCAGCTGAGGTAATCATAAGGAATTTACTCTTGACCTATTTGTGTTTATCTTGATGGATTTTGGTGGGGCAGATAAGGTTTCGCCGTGGATTGCCTCCAGGTGATGGCGTGCTTTTCTATCCAGGGGAAGTTTTTGATCCAGAGGCCACTGAGCCTGTTGCATCAGCACGTTTAGAACGTATTCTAAGCGGTTTACAGGTGCATACCCCCTTCCAGCTAATGTATTTTCTGGCATGTCACCTCCATCCCATTCTGTTGTTTCAGTCTATCCTCTTAACTCCCTCTGTTCAATCATACGACCCATCTATCACCTTCTTATGACAGAAACAGCCTCCTAAAGCCCTTCTCAGTTCCCTGGGGCCCCAATTCTCTTACCTTCTGTTCCAAACCACAGGTGCTATATAATCTCCTAAATGGAGTCGAATGGCTTGTTTCTTTGGTGCATGTTGTAGAAGAACAGACAAGTCTCTAAATTAATTTTTTAAACTTGCTGAAGGAGCAGGAAGTAAAAACTTAGTAAATTACAGGAAGTAGTAGAAAGCTTGAAATACCCTTCATCTTATCTTCTCAATTCTTGTCCACTTTCGTTGAAAATAAGTCTGAGTATCCAAGGGCAAAATCCTGGAAAATGAAGCACGTGGCAGAGGCATTGATCGCCCATTTTTGTAGAAAGGACCCCAACAATTCTGTGGTCACCAGAAATGACCCAGGATGTGTAGAAACGACCCAGGATGTGCTCATCAACCCCACTTTATGGAAGATATGCTCTTCTTACTCTGCATATATCATTCAACAATTTTATGGATGTAATCTAGATAGTGAGTTGATTGTGGTGACTGAACTAAGGAAACAGCTGAAGATGGCATTCTAAATACAGGGAATCACTTTATAGTCTTCACAGGATCTTCCAGGGCTTTCTTGATCAGAAGTAGGAGAAGACTTGCAAGTTGTGGAAGAACACCTTGAAGGGAAGGTTCGTATGGTTGAACTCTATGTAATGAGCAGACAGGGCAATAGCTCATCCTCCTTGCAAATAGGAGGTCGTGGAGCTGCGCCATCCTCGGTATCAGAGCTAGGCTTGCCTGTCTGCAAGTTACAGATGAGGTCCATTCAGGAAGAGAGTTGGACGCTATATGTAATGGGTGGTTGGTTCATTACCCAGTCCATCCTCAAACAAAAGTTGCAAGATCCCAATATTAAGACATCTTCCAAGAACTCCAGATACGCAGAGATATAACTGCTTAGAACTTTAACTTATCACAGTATACATCCATGTGCCCTTTCTACAGGAAGAGCTGTGGGCCACTGCTGCTTGGGATATAGACATGACTAAATCTGAGGGGGACTTTATTTTTAAGTTACCAGCCCACTATCATGATGTTAAGATTTCACTGCCTCTTTCACAAGCCAATAGCAATTAAGGAAGTTCCATCTGTAGCTTTATATATTCACCCGAATTATGTCAGAAGAAGAAAGTTATCAAAGTGATACAAGGCTAAGAAACTCGCCTCTTTATTCCAGCATAAGTAGGAAATAGTTCACGGCACACAGAAGCCAGGAAAAGAAAAAAGGTCCAACCTGTAAGAAATTATTACATGGAGAAGCCCATTTTTTACGTTAAGACGATCATGTCCTCATAATTCTGGCTTCTAACTAGTTGTTGAAGTTCTCCCTTTGATGTTTAGTAGGATAAATCAAGTGACATTATTATGCTCTTAGGGTGATGTGATCCTCTCGTTCCCTCTGTATAGATATGCTCCTTTGTTAAAGTAAAAAAGAATAATTTTAATTTTTTTCTGGGTTCTGCACAGGATTATGAGTATCTCAATCTGTATGCTTCTCGATATGGCCGAGGTGCAGCATTGGGTCTTCTAGAAAAATGTGGACTTTATTTTGGGCCTGAAAATTATGCTCATGATCATGTGCCCATTGATGCTTTTCGTTCTGAAGTTTATCACTCATGCAGAATAACATAAAATCAGTCGGCCTTTTGCATCTTTGGGATGGCGGAAATTGAGACACAACTTGTAGGTGTGTGTTGCAACGTTGATATCAAATGTAACATCATGTAGTGGCACTTCAGGTTACATGAGATTGAGATAGTGTGTTATCAGATTGTATAATAGGGATGGAAATGTAGGAGCAAATATTGGCATTATTTACAAAGTACTATCTGGTCATGCCTAGAGGCTTACTTCCCATCATGATGTTCGAAATCTTAAAAACTCTTGGCTAAAAAGATAACTTTAGATCTTGAAGCCATGTACCTTGATTTCTCGGGAAGTACTCCCCGATTGTGCAATTATTGACAGATATTTCTCTTTTTAAAAAAAGAGATTCCACCGGCCATTTCAGCTTCTTTCTCCCAAGTGCTTTTGCTCTCCCTATCATTCTTCTTCAAGACTTTTTGAATTGGATCATGGGTCCACAAGCTTTTGCCATTTGGTACAAGGAAGCTCCTCATTTCTTTGATACATGTGGTTTTGAGTCCATGCTTGAGATGGAGCTCGGCCTTTTGGAAAATATGAAGAATCTTGTATGAATGTGTAAATTTGTAGCATGGCGAGCAGTGATATGATAACAATGAGATGGACCGTCATCTCATTGTTATCATATGAAGGCTATTTATTAGGCTGAAGAATGAGGAAGAAAGTTGCAGGAAGTTTGATGTTGTTTCCAATGCGGCGTCCTTCCTCTATTCTTCCAATTGGGTCTTCTTCTCATATCAAAATTGAGCTTCCTCTGTTCTTTCAATTGGGTCTTCTCATATCAAAATTGAGCTTTTCAATAAGATAGCTGCATGTATATGTGGGCTTAATATTGTAAACTAAACGAGGAAATTCTCAAAGCAATGATCAAATAGGAATGAGGAAGAATTTCAAGATAAGGAAGAGGAAGTACTTGTTCCATGTGCAAGAATGATCCGGGAAACATGAACCAAATCTTCCAACGTCTTGTCCACAATAAATAAGTTTCTTTAACACCATTAAACAAATTGCTTTTGGTTGAAGTTTCTTAATACCATCGAACAAATTGCTCTTTGATGCATACGAATGATTGATGGGCGAAGAAATGGAAACTATGTAACTTAAAAATTCTACTTGCATTTGACTTAATTGAATGTGCCATGTTACATAAGTTGAGAAGATGGACTATGGAGATATAACCTCCCACCTATCATGACCCTGAGAGTTTTGTAAATGAGGCAAAAACACTGACACTATAGGAGACATAGATTCAAAATTAAAAGTGAAGGAGAAGATAAGCATAGTGATGTCGGAGTGAACAATAGAAAAGCTTGGCCTCAAATTTTGATAACAGTGGTTGGTGCATATGGGCATGTGCACAATAGGTGAACAAAGAAGCCATTGTTTTGGTCCGTAATATGATTTTCAGAGAATGCAGGCTATTAATGTGGTTGCAATGCATGTGCATCCATCTCTTATGAAAACCTGGTATGTGGATGCCAAGTAAGCCTGCTCTTCCTTCTACTTGCCAACTAATACTGACTTAAAAAAAGGGGACAAAAACTCGATTGGCCGAGCCAAATATGGCATGGATTTCTTCAACCCAAGTTATGGGCCATTTTGAGATCCCAAATCCACCCTAATCACCGATTAAATCTTAGTTTCTCTAGGCCTTCGACGACCCTTTTTTTTTTCCTTTTTTTTTTTTGAGAGTAAAATATTTTTTCCATTAATTAATAGAAGCCAAACATAATTCTGCTAATAGAGAGCAGACTCATGAAGGGAAGAAAACAAGCATTTTTAGTCACAAGATCTTCAAAAAGTTATGACTAGCACTAGCAGAATGAAGCTTGAAGAAAACATGAACTAATAAAGTAGAGCAGCAATGTAATAATATAAAAGCACCACTAAAAGTACCAACTGCATCCCACTTTCTATCATACTTTTCTCCAAACCTCCTTTTATGAGCAGTTACAAATGAATGAAGTGCACCCTGGACTACCACAGTCGTCGGATTGGTCGATCCTATGACCCAGATCGTATGTTGGGGTCTGTGAGCACCTCTCAGTTCGTTTATAGTCATTTATGATTGGAGGCGCCTATGATTTTGAAATATGAAATATGATTTCGCCTAAGGTTTTGAGAGAATATCGAACCTCTATACGGCTTTGCCTAAGACTTTAGAATATGAAATACGGAGGCTCGAACCTCTACCAAAATAACTCAATATCCTAATAAAACTACTTTAACCAATATATCCAGTGAGCTAATGTGGTTATTTTTTACCTTGAATCTATGTTTTTTTCTTTATAACAACCCATTCAATTGTTTTAGGGATATATGGACTATGGTTTCAGGAATTGTTATTTTTTACATCCATATCAAATCCCCCTGGAACTCCCTGTTATTTTGCTACATATTCCAGTTGAAAGTTCATCATAATCCAAAAGACAGAAAATTTCTTACCACCATGGACAATTCTATTTCTTGCTTTCCATATATTCCGCAGGGCAGTGAACACAATGGTATTGGCAAATGGATCATTATTTTAAATATATCCCAACATATTCTCATGAATGACATCATGAAAATACTCACCAAATTTACTATTAAACCAACTCCAGAATTGGGAAATTCTAGGACAAAAGAAAATATGCTCCATGGTTTCCAGTTGAGAACAATCAGATTGACATACAGGAGAAATAGTTGGAGATCTTAAAGAAAGGGAGACCAGGTTTGGAACACTTTTTTGCGCAATCAACTAAATGAAGAAATTGATCTTTGGAGGACAATAAGAATTCCATGTGTTACCAAACAGAAATTTACATTCCTCCTCAGAAATAGACCATTTATATTTTGCTTTGACAGTTATGATTGCAATTCAGGCTGGCATAGGCGGTGCTTACCTTATATCTCCCAATCCTATTAATCTTCCAGGTGAGGTGAGGCCATTGTCACAATCTGTCAGATTAGTAAAGTGCATCAAAGTGTTCTTCAAATGAAAGAAATTTTTTTTATCACTTGAGGTACCATGAACCATATTTCTAAGATTAGTCCACGAGATAATGTGACCATTTTTGTACAGATCCTTGATGTGAAGAAGCCTTATCATACCATTTCCTATAAGTTTTGGGATGTTTGATGGCTAGAATCTGGTCATTACAATCTTTGAAGATAGAAGACCAGAACAAAGAAGAATACATATGAGAATCTTGAATATCTGAGCTATGAAAGCACTGATGCACAAGATTCCAAGCCTTTAAAATGTTGCACATAAGGGAAGAAGTATTAGCTCCAGGATGTAAATCATTGAAAGCTGAATCAAGGAGGTTGTGCTTGACAGAGGAATGACCAACTGGATGAGATAAATTGATCCAATATCTAATGAAGATGGAAGTAGGCGAGTTATTACCAGAAAGTGTTCTCTAAATATATTTACCTGCTAGAACAAGCTTGAAAATAGAAATTTTTACAACCCAGACCTCTTGAAGACTTAGCTCGAGTAACTGAGTCCCAATTTACAAGATATTGTCTCTAGAAGGTGTCACCTACATATTGCGATATTATAAGACTACCATTATTATTTGGAAGATTGAGCCCAATGATATTTCCAGAAGCTTGATGAAAATCAACAGATTTAGTGAGCATTTCAGCAACCACTAAGGGGCCAGGGGGCAACCCTTCCTAACACCACGAGACAATTGGAAGAAATTTGTTGGAGAACCATTGATTAGCACAACAGAGTTGGCCATGGAGTTAAGACCATGAATAAGAGCAATAATTTTAGAATTGAAGCCAATTTTCTGTAAACCTAGCATAAGAAAGTCCCAATTGACAGAATCAAAAGCCCTTTTAAAATCCAACTTAAGAAGTACACAATTTTGACCAGATATTTTATTTCAATGTAAACCCTCCATTGCCACAATATAGTTATCTAAAATAAACTTATTAGGCAAGAAAGCAGATTCTTTGAGATTAATATTTGTCTAAAGGAAAGGTTTGATACGAGCTGCAATAATCTTAGCACAAAGTTTATAGGTATCATTAGTTAAGGAGATAGGCCTCCATTCAGAGAAAGTGGAGGGATTATCTACCTTAGGAATAAGAGTGATGAAATCTGCAGATATAGAGGGATGTAAATGCTCAGCATTCCAAAATCCATGAACCAGAGAAATGATATCATTTTTAAGAATATCCTAGAAGTGCATATAGAAGTCCCAAGTCAGGAGGAAGACCATCAAGACTTAAAGATTTTCCTTTGCTGAGGTTGTGAAGAACCTTATAAATTTCTTGCTTAGTAGGGATAGCCGCAATAGAATCCTCCATTGTATTAATGGAGGTTGGGATAATATGATCCAACAGAGAGATAAATTTGTCTTTCTTGGTAATGTTAACAGAATTAGCACCACTATTCTTGAAATGAGAAGTAAAGTTGTCATGAAAGAACTTTTTTATTTCTCCAGAAGTGTCAATGATGCTACAATTATCAGACAACACTCGAGTGATAGAGTTATCTAGCATTCTATGTTTGGCTATTCTGTAAAAGAATTTGGAACTGCCAATATCCATTTCACTATTATACTTGATTTTACATTTAATTGCAGGACTTTTTGCCTCAGCCTAATGGCTTTAATATGCTTTTCTAAAATTTTCTCCCCTATTTGAAGTTTGATATTGTATGGATCAAATTGAAGAAGAGGTCGAATTTTTCTCATTTGAGCTAGATATTTGTTTTTTTGTTCGATCCTCTCCATATGGTTAGTTTTAGATCAATTCTTAATCCAACTCTTGATTGCTTAATCTTGGAATAAAAACCTTTCATAGAATTATAATTATTCTCAGGATTATTCTCAGATTGCAAAGATTGATAGAAGTTTTTAAAATCATCACAGAATTGAGCATTGGACAGAAGAGAGCAATTTAATTTGAAGGGGATGTTCCCGTCTCAAGGTAAACTAGTTAAATGACTCGTATGGAGAAATTGTGGCTGATGATCTGAAATTGAAGTGATCTCATCACTAATGACATAACAATTATCCCAATAGGATAAGATAAGATAAGATAAGATGAATTTTTAAGATAGGAGGAGATATAGTTGGAGACATAGAACCTATCTAGAGCACAATAAACTCGATGAGAATTTTTTTGCTTATTGGACCAAGTCTAATTTGCAGTAGAAGAGGGGACATAAATTAGATTGGAGTCAGAAATAAAGGAATGCCAATTCACCCTTTCCAAAGAAGACATATTGATCTTATTGCCTAATTTCATTTCCCAAGTTGGGGTTATCTTTAGGATTAGTGGGGGCATAAATGTTAATGACTCCAAAAATAGAATTATCAATAGAGTAAGTTACTGCCTGCCACCAATTAGTAGGACTATTGTAGAAGGATAAATGAGTGATGGATTTCCAAATTATAATCAAGCCACCACTTCTTCCACAAGACTCTCTCCAGATTGAGGAAGCTCCAGGATAAATCTAGTCAGCTAAATTGGGGCTCTCAAATTTAGGAAGTTTGGTTTCTTGGAGCAAAATAATATCGGCTTTGTAGTGCCTTAGCTGAGATATAATTCTTCTCCTCTTAACATGCATTTCATCCCTCTCATATTCCATGTAAGAATTTTCATGGAAATAAAATAAATAGAAAAGAGAGAGGAGAGATATCAGATAAATTTAGCCGAAAACAGAAAGGCTATCCTCTTTTTAAGGATTTCTTCTTAGATTTTTTACCTCTCTTTCTGTTATTGTCAGAGATACTGTTTGTGAGATAGTTATCCTTACCCCAATTCTCCTTATCACTACCACAATCAGTGTCAGAGGTGCCCCAGGGATAAATCCAAATATATTAACAACATCTTCTTTTGAAGTAATACTCAGAGTTATAAAAGAGAGGTACTTTTGATAGCTTTGCTGCATCTTTATGGCTGAGTCGAGAACAGAATAGCAGGAGATTATGTGGAGCAGTTGAAGGCAGGATCATTCGAGTCTATATCACTTGGTACTTTATCTCTATCTGGAATATCAAGGACCTTGATCTGTGTTTCTTTCACAATATCCATCAAATCTGTATTCTCTGTTTCAGGTGTCCCATTCTCATTACAAATATTTAACTCTTGACTTTTGAAACCTAAAAGAAGACCATCTTGTAGTGTGGCAAGCTTCTCAGTAATTTCTTTGGATACATGAAAAGAAAGTAAAGATGAAAGTGTAAGAATGTGTGACAATTCAATTAAGGAATCTGAGGGAGGTTGTTGATAGGGGTTAAATAGATCTTTATTAACCAAAGGATTTTCAACATTGTGAAGATGTATTTTTGCTGATGCAGATGAAGCAGGAACATTTGATATAGGGATATGAACTTCCTTGATAGCTTCTGCCAGAGCCTCGGAATTGATGATTATGGAGGCTTTAAACTTTACAGGGCTAAAGCAAGTATTTGCAAATAATCTAGTCTCAGTATTAACTGAAGCATCTTCATTTGTAGCTGTACTGACAAATTTCTTGACATTAGCATTTTTTGTTGCTTGAGTGGAATTTTTAGATTGTGCTAATGTTGCAGTAACTGCCTCAGCTTTTTTCCATGACCGTGCCTGAGAGATAGAATATCATCACATATTTTTAAACCTTTGAGTATGGCTGGTTCAAAAGTAGAATATCTTTCCCTTTCATGACTTTTATAGCTTTTATTAATTAATGGAACACTCTTACTCCTTGTTTGAGGTGGAAAATCCATTAAAGAAGAAGGTTGTAAACTCTATAAGCTCTGATTAGCATCTGCAATGACCTGATTATATTATGCAATTCATCAATATGAGATGTATTGAGTTGCATGGGAGACTTCCCCTTATCCTTAGTCTTATCATAAAATTGCAAGACTTTGACCCCTGAGCCTGCCTTAGCATCTGAAGAAAACTGTTGATGATACTCAGTTTTACGTGAGATCTCTTTGTGTTGATAATCTTTTTCCTATCTCTTCATTTGATTGTTTCTAATTCTCCTTCTAGTTTCATTCACCCTTGTCCATTTGAAATTCTTGTTGAAGTTAATGTCTTTATCATCTAAAACAGTCGATGTAGAGCCTAAGGATTTATCATAATCCTTAGCAATAGAGTTGTCAATGGTGTTGCCAGAAGAATATATGATATCATTGACTTTATCATTTTGAGCTAGATTCTTGGAAGAAGGAATGAAGTGAGAGATCCTTTATGAAGCATTAGTGTTCTTAAGAGCATTCTCCTCAGAAGTCAGACATTTGTTGTACCAGAAATGCATGCGCATACAATTTTGGCAATGAGGGGGCAGACCAGACCATCTCAAGGATAGATAAGTTCTTTGGCCAAAAACATCAGTGAACGGTATGGAAGTAGGAATGTCTTTGGAAAGGTCAAGTTGGACAAAGGCTCTTGGAGATCTGGAAGGAGAATATTCTGTGGAAACATAATTGCCAATTGAGTTGAAAAGAAGTTTGAAACATTCTTCATTCCAATAAATAGGATTCAGGCCATAAAGGGTCGTGGAAGCAACACATAAGGAGTCCAGGCTACCAGAATCCATTTTTGGTTCCCATTTGAGGAAGCTCAATTGATAAGATTCAAATGATAATGGTCCGTGCTTGAGGAAGAAGCTGGCAGTTCCTTTGCTACCACACTCAACCATAATGTAAGGGAAGTTTAGCCAATACATGGCATTAATAAGGATACCCTTATGTAAACTGAGGCAGAAAGACCATAATTTATCAGTTGAATACCACTTTTTGTAACTTTAATGAGAATAATAGTATCTAAAAGAGAAGACATTTTAGCATGAACTGAAGGGAGATTTAAAGAAATACCATGATAAAGTTTTTGCTTGCTCCCTTCAATTGGTCGGAGTTCTTTTAAAGCAGCATCATAAGTATCATCAAGTTGGATCTCAGTAGTAGGTTTCGGGACTCCATATCGGAGAGGAATCTGAGTAGCAGGATCAATCAGAGGAAACCGCCCCCACATATCTGGATCTTTTGTGAAATTGTCCTAAACATGAGTCTTGAAAGTTTTAGGATCCATAGCCTGTTTTTGGTTTGTAAGATTAGCAAAATTGCCAAATAAAATAAAATCTTCAGGGTTTTGATGAAAAGAGCTTAACTTATGAAGAAGGACAGAACGATCTTCTGGCAACAGGGAAGAGAAAGCGTGAAGCAAAGGTAAAAACTTAGGGCTAATGTAATTTTTATTTTCCATAAAGAAAGATTCAAGAGAAAACAACAAAGGGCTAAATAAAGACAAAGAAGAGGAAATTGAAGAAAGAAGGGAGGAAGAAATTGAGGAGGAACAAGAATCTATCTATGAATGAGAGATCTGAAAGACCAACTCAAAAGCCAAAATCTCAATTGCCATATCTTACTTGCTTGGAGATTCTCCTAATTCCATTTCAGAATAAAGTTTAACAATAATTTTAGGATCATCCCAATCACAAAACACTCGAAGAACAGCAGTAGCTTCCAAATTCTTTGATCCAATGAACTCTTCCAACCAAGAATCAATGATTGAATTTCAAATTCTTCACAACCCCGGACAAAGGAATACTCTGAGTGAAAATTATTATGTGGAAAAGATCTGACTGAGTTAGGTGTTAAAATGCAGACCCCTTCCTTATCCAATGATGCTTGCAGATACATGACTACTAAGCATAGAAAGGGAAGCCATGTACCAACCTCTAAAATATCTGCGGAAGGTCTAGGAAATGGAACGAAGTAGACTACCAGTATTGGCAATGGTGCAGAGCAGCATAAAAGGTCGGTCTGCGGATATTATCAAATGGTTCCAAAAATGGGGTATGAGCTTGGAAGATGCACCTGACGATAAAGGGGAATTGTATAACTGGATAAAACAAAATATGCACAGGAAATTATGGGCAAACCCAGGAGTGAAGATGCAATATTATAGGCAGAAGGTGAAGTCGGAACTTGTAGAGGCTCCACATCTCAATGGGAAGGGGTCCTATTCTCGAGCTGCGACTCGCATGACACAACAACGCCCGATGGATGGGGCTTTTCTATTCATCCCAGCAGTGTAATTACAATGGTAGAGAGTGGGTAGCTGCATATCGCAAGCTACCCAAAAAACAAAAAATACAGGGAATATCCAGCCATAACACCTGGACCCCAAAATACAAAAATATATCATAGATGTTTGGCTAGTGTACCTGCCTAGGGCTTATCGCCGGGATTAAAAAACCCCGCCCTTTCGGGTTTTCGAGGAAAAACCCTAGCGATAAGCCCTAGGCGTGGAAAAGGCTAGACAACGCCCATGCTAAACTTCCCAAAACCCACGCTCAAAAAGAAACCAACGCCGTAACGCATACTGCACTGCATAAGACCACAAAACACAATAGAGAAGAACAAAAACCTCAAAAGCGAGGGTTGATTAAAGCCGCGTGCCCGCATGAACAACATATATAAACAAAATACTTAAGGGAGGGAGGGAGGGAGAGCATAGAACATAACCCGAAACACCTTTTTGCTAAGAGAAAAAGCCGATGAGAAGCCAAAGGCTTAATCACGAGAAGAAATAGCGATCCCCAACCGGATGAGGGCCCGAAATGCATGCAATGCATGCAGAACGTGATGCAACTCTTGCATGCTCGTCTGCTCGAGAATCGCGATCCGTCCGGATCGATCTGCATTCTCGAAGCCGCGACTTTATGACACAACAACGCCGAAAGAAGAGAACTTCCCGCCGATCCGAGATGAAGGCTCAAGAATTGCCCCATAGTGGAGGAATGCCGGGTAGAAGCTAGACGAGAAGGATAGGAAGAGATACGAAAGATAGGAAACGCCAGAAGGGATGCGCCAGAAAGGTCAACGCAGCCAAGGTAGAAGAGAACCGAGAACGATAAGAAACGCCAGAAGGGATACGCCAGAAAGGTCAGTCAAGAGAAACAAGAATGATAGGAAATGCCACGAAAGGTCAACCCATGCAAGAGGAAGCCCCTCCTCTGCATGAGAGCATAGAACATAACCTGAAACACCGGCCAAGAGAAAGCCCGATGAGAAGCCAAGGCTTAATGCAGAAGAAATAGCGATCCCCTAACCGGATGAGAGGCCCGAAATGCATGCAATGCATGCAGGCAACGCATGCAACTCTTGCATGCTCGTCTGGCTCGAGAATCGCGATCCGTCGGATCGATCTGCATTATAAAAGACACCTGACATTTAAGATGCGATTGAGTTCACACTATTTGGGAGTTGAGGTGCCTAGAGAGAGAAGAACGTGCAAAGTATGTGGGATGGATGAAATAGAGGATGGAGAGCATTTAGTAATAGAGTGCCCAATATATCAAAACTTACGACGGAGATTTTCTGTATCCCAAGATATCACATTGGGGGCCTTTTTTAGATTATCAGAAAGGCGCATCTAGAAAATCATGTAAAAAGCTATAAGTCTTTGTTGAATACTTATGAAATAGAGGGGAGTGAGCCTAATGCTGTCACTATAGATCAGATAGGTCTGCAGTGATTTCATGATAGAGACCATTGTACAAGCATCGTTGTTTATGCGCATCTGTCAGATGGCACAATGCTTTCATGGCTTACAGATCTCAAGCAACATCTGTACGATCATTTTCAGGTATTTTTGTTTTGAGACATCTATCATTTCATTCAGAAATGCAAAATGCGGTTTTGTCTAGTTTGAAGAGCAACGCCTATAAATAGAGGCTGTTATTATTGTTGTTCATCTGAGTTTGGCAGTTTTTGCATTTAAGAAGGACAAGTGCTTAGGGTTGGATGGTATACCAATTGAGTTTTTTAGGGAATAGTGGGAGTGGTTGCAGCTAGACGTATTTGATGCTTTTTGCAACTTCATAGGTCTACTACCTTTGACAGAACTTTGAATACATGTGCCATCTTGCTGATCCTCAAGAACGAAGATCCCTAAACTATTTCAAATTGTTGACCAAGCACTTTATTGCCATCTTTATATAAAATCTTTGTCAATGCCTTTGTAGAGAGGGTAAAAAATATTTTGACTGAGTCTATTTCTACAACTCAATCAAAGTATCTTCCAAAAAAATGCATTCTCAATAATATAGCTACTGTATATGAGAGAATCTATTGGGCATGTCGGCAGAATCTTCATGTTATGTAATTTAAACTTGATTTGTGAAGGTATATGCCAGTGTTAGCTGGAAGTTTATGCGCTTGCATATCCTTAGATTGGGATTTGGGAAGCAGTTCATATCAGATGTCAAGAAGCTATATATCTCTGCTCAGGCTATTGTTCTCTTTTATAGTGAGCCATCGAAAGTTTTTCCCATGGTATTCCTCAGGGATACCCTTTAGCACCACTCAGAAGGCTTTGTCGCAGTTATTTGTTGTTGTGACACCAGAGGGGATCCTTCAGCGTCTTACCATGGAGGATGGTACACAAGAAGTTTGAAACTAATATGCAAATGACATTTTCCTTTTTCTGATCGCGAACATTGAATCTTAAAGCTGTGGAACTGCTCTTAGATATATTCTCATTGGCTTCTTATGTGTTGGTAGAGTGGCAAAAGTATACGGTCCTGTGGATGTTGGACACTTTGATTCCAACATATGTTCATGCTGGAATCAAGAGAAGGCCGCTATTGAAGTTGCTTGCTCATGGATAGGCTGCCAAGGTACTTGAAATTTTGGTTAGCATTCATGTTACGTGCAGAAAAATAGGCAATCCACAAAATCAGCAGAGGGCAAAAAGCACGTGTATGTCTTCGGAGCTTTGCCCGAAGACAATTGAAATACATTAGCAAATACCTCAAACCATGTGAAGATTTTGAAGCTCATTTTCACACTCCAATTTCAGACCTGTACCTCATTAGGCGTTGCTTGATTGCAATTATATTGTTCTCATTAGTTTGAGGCTTATATAAAACACTTAGAGGAGGCAATTCAACGGTATCACGCTCGCTCCCCTAATTGTTACATAGTAATCGTGGTCGTAAAACTAGATGTCCATATTCTGCAAGGTGACAACATCTATACCTTGAAAAAACACAAGACCGATACGATAGACAACAAGGACACTAGTAATGCTTTATGCCCAAATGACATCCTCAACATCTGACAAACGTAAATCTGCACAAAACATATATTTGTTCAAACCAAACAATGAAGTAAACAAAAAGGAATAGATCATACAATGCAAAATTGGCCCTTCCATTTCTATAGGATGATAGGTCGATAGATCTCCATGGATGATAAAAACCTATCTATTCTATTCTATTCTATTCTATTCTATTCTATTCTATTCTATTCTATTCTATTCTATTCTATTCTATTCTATTCTATTCTATTCTATTCTATTCTATTCTATTCTACTCTATAAATAACACTCAATTTCACATTGTGTGATCCACCATTTGAGGGCAGTTTTGGGAATGTCATTTTTGTTGGAATTAGCTCTTTTTCCATATCCGAAGGAATATATACATGTCATATTTATATTCATTCAACTTTTTGATCGCTAGGATTCAATTTGAACTCCTGTATTTCTCCGGATCCAATTCACATATCGCCTCGTCGTTATCACTTAACTCTATATTTGCCCTTTGTTGATGGTAGCATTATCACCCATGATTGGATGTTCCTTCTCTTCAAGAATGTAACACGTATCTAATTAACTATAGCTTATGCCTTTTTGGCAGAACTTTTAAGAATCCCATAATTTGGGATTGTTTGACTTACATTTGGAATTTCATCTTTAGAATATGCCTATGATCCTCTATCAAGCTACCAGGCTCTGGTCCTCTATATGTAGTTTTCATTTGAGTAATATACATCTCCCTTCAACGAAAAAAAAGGGGGAAGGGAGTTGGGGGGGGACATGGGATAGATGTTAAAGCGTGTCTTGGAGATTTTAGGGTTCGCAACAAGCCATATTGTTAGATATGGCAATAGTTTAAATACAATTACTATACTTTTAGATAATCTGTATAATTTGTCGACATATTCTAAATGAGGTGTGCCCTGGACTACCTCTATTGTCAGATCCGTCGATCCTACAACCCAGATCATACGTTGGGCCCTCTGCACGCCTCTCATTTCGATTGATCAATTGAGGCGCCTATGGTGTTGAAATGTGAAATATGGGTTCGACTAAAGCTTTGAAATATGAAATACGGGTTCTCAAACCTCTATACAACTTTGCCTAAGGTTTTAGAATAAAATACGTGGGATCGAACCTCTACCAACATATATCAATTGTCTACAAAAAATGACTTGACCAATACAACCGACGAATTATTATAATTATTTTTTCCATTAATGAATCATTCAATTACTTTAGAGGTATGGCCTATGGTTTTAGAGATTGTCACTTATACATCCATATCAAATATCCCAAACCCTCTTTGTTGGTCAACATATTCATATAAGGGTTTTACCTTGTTTTGAACCAAGTGGATAATCACTAATATACTTGTTCATAATCCTTGTTCATAATCTTTAATCAATAAACAAGAAGATAATAGCACAGGAATGACCGGAATCTGCTACAAACATAACTTCGCAACACATGCAAACCATATTTCTATCCTGATGACCTGGACATAATGCATTAGTTAGATGCAAACTTCATTATAAATTAGTTAGATGCCATAAGAGGAGTGCTTTGGGATTGGACATGCACAATTGTATTGCAACTGGGCATTTGGTCTTAGTAGTAATACAGTAGTCCCAGAATAAATATATCTCTAGTTCAAGGCCGCTCAAAGTCGCATGTAATATAAGGTGGTTGGGGGCAGGACCCAATAAAGCAATGTTGGTGTGGCGTGTGCATCGTATGTCTATGGTGCCAATGCGGCACAACGTAAAAATTATTTCATTTTTCTTTAGGTCCTACATACTCCAATTACGGCCATTATGGTTCCAACTTGTCTACACTACAATTAGTGTACTCTAGGTAGTTTGAAGCTATTATTTTGCTTTTCTTTAAGTGTATGCATATCTCTAAAACCATGTATATCTCTAAACTATATTTGTTTTCGTCTTAGACACATCATTTTTTGTTCTTCAGATAACAAGGAGAAGGAATATCTTTCAAGACAAGTAGAAAATGAAACTGGTTATCTACAAGGTGCCGGTTTGGGACAATTTGTCAAAGGATCTGGATGCTTGGGGAAATCTTCCTCTTCTTGATCCAGTTACTCAAGTCCCTTTTCCTTATAGTGTATCAAAACCTATGGAAGAAATACATCCTGATGACACCATGGATGCAGCTCTTACTAAACTTTGTCCTCTATAGTGCACTAAATCTTCGCTTCATCATGGTATTTTTCTTAATCTTTCTATTGTTCATGCTAAATCAAGTCCTTAACTGGCTCTACTATGATTATTAAGGTTAAAAAGAGTGGAATTAAGCTTGACAAGCTCTGGTTTTTTTGCCTTAACCTTCATAAGGAAATACTTATTAATGCTGTTTACTAGCTAAATTCTCTCTAAATTATGATCGAATTTGATAATTCTAAATCTCCAATTTCTTCCTCAATTATGGGCCTCTAACCTTCGAGAATTACCAACTCTTGAATTATGTCAGTATATCTCGGTCATGAACCCCCTAGAGGAGTCCCTTTTGAGAGAAGAGAAGATTATGATACAAAATATCTAGTAAAGCACGATCTACTATTGCAGAATCATAGCCCCATTGTTTGGAAAAATGTCTAATGGTGCAAGTGCATTAAGTATGGCAGTTTTCCTTTGATGTTAGTTAAAGGCAATTGTCCAAATACCCATACAAGTTTTTCGAATATCTGTTTCCTTCAAAAATTTACATTCAGGCGAAAGCATGTCTGTCATGGACGTCATTGCAACAAAGGCTCATTTCAAAGAAATTGTGGATGGTGATTTGAAACTACAGGCGCATTCCAGTAAGCCCTATCCAACAGCAAGCTTCCACAACTCCATCAATTTGACCATCGCACCAAGTAAAAGCACATCCACCATCTATCTTCAAAAGATTGTAGTTACAAAGAACATGGTGCAATTGCTGACGTTCAAATCCAGACACAACATTAGAGGTGGCCTCCAGCCGATCCTCTTCCACTTTGACCATGTTGAAGTCCTCTACAAGAATCCACGGAGTCTCCTAGCCCATACTAAGCATCTTGGATCGTAAAGATGCCATAATGAAGTTCTTTGATGAGACTTGTTATGAGCATATACATTCACAAGACCATACAGGGCTCCATATTCCTGCCATAAGTAAGACAACCCATTGGCCAAAGTGATCCACCCCAGTGAAATGACTGGCAATGATCCAGGCTATAATGACTCCGCAATAGCCGAATCAGCTGCTGCTACTTGATTAGTTTGCTCTCCAAACGCCCTGGTTGATGTTAGAATATGCTTAGAAAATACTAATGAATAAGCTAATATCCTACTGTATGAGAACAAATAACCTAAATCTATTAGTGAATCCTACTAGCATGAGTGGCAAGAGTCATTGGCATGGAACAAAATCAGAGCCCAATCAGATCAGAAAAGCATGTCACTCTTGCATATCTTAAATTTATGTCACTACTTGAGATACATTCCCCACCTTTGATTAGCAGACTATACCAAATGTACCATAAATGTATAATTATTTTCCTCAAATAACTTCATAATCATTGCCTCATATTCCCCTAATCTTGCTATATGCCTTATGGCCTGTGCGGCGTGGGCATGGGCATGGGCATGGGCTGGGCGTGGGCGTGGGCGTGGCCATAAAAATTGCAACAATGTCTGGTATTAGCCTGGTTCGTGACCCCTGGTCAGCCTGTAACATAGCGTAAGCCCGAAAAGAGGCGTAACACTAATGGGCCGTTCACATGGGGCTAAATTTACCCAACGATACTAACGCTACCTGCCGCAGACTTCAGCGAAAATTTTGCACTTTCGGCATCGCCCGTTCATGGCCTTGGCCGAAACAGCTGAATTGGGCTCGGTGAGTCGGGGGGCTTACTCGGTGGGAGGATTCAAAGAAAGGCCGGATCGGCACATTCACATGAACCCATCAAGCTGATTCCTTTTCCTTTTCGATGGTGATTCGAGCCCCAATCCTTCTCTCGTTAACTGCGATTCCATTCCTTCGATCACCGATTCCATTCCATTTCACATATCGATTTCGAGCCCCAATCACTTTGAGCCCCAATCTATTCCATTCCTATTCCATTCCTTCTCCCGAATCAAGAATCGGCCTCTAATCAAAGATCCCGACTTATGAAATCTGCAATGAGAAGAATGAAGGATAGGCTGGAATCACACAGAATCGCCGAATCCAAGAAAGGAATGAAGGAATCGGCCCGGAATTCTTTGTGATACTTCCGGTCGATTCACGTATCCGATTTCCAAAATGGAATTATTTGATTACTTGATTCAACAAATAGGGTCCATTCCACGGCCCATTTTATTGTGGCTGGCGGCTTGCCTCCCATTCTTTTCGACTTCAAATCTTTGGGAATAATCGGGTCAGCCCTATGTGAACGCCCTACGGGGGAATTTCTTCCGGCGGGGCAGCTGGACTTCAGCCCCCGCAAATCTTCACGCCCATGTGATCGGCACATAAAAAAAACCTCTGTTGATGGCTATGGCGGTGCTCCATCCTTCTATTTTCAGATGGCATGATGTGTTGGCGAGCTGGACGACAAAATGGCCTATAATTTGGATTTTGGATGGCGAGCTGCCGCTGCCACAGGTGCTTGCTAAGTATATTCTGCTTTGATGGAAACGTCAAGGTAATGTTAGGGTCACATGACCAATTTTCAAACGGGATTTTTTTTTTGGTGGGTCGGATCGACCCAATGCATCAGCAATCGCGTTCACATGGGATGCCCCCACGCCAGGTACCCTATTGCTGAAATTGATCAGCCATATAAAATCCGGTAGTAAGCTACTCGGCAAAATCCATCCAAATTTATCCGCCCCTCATTTTCCGCGGCCCGAATCATATGGTCGAGGGTCATCATGTGGCGTATCGCCTTCGGGAAGAGGCGAGCTCTTCTTTGTGGCATGAATGAGTTCAGATCCTTCATCTTCTAGTAAGGAGTTAAGATCTATGAGAGCAAATGAGAATGAATTCGAACGGCAAAGTAGGAAGAAAACCAAAGGATTAAAAAAAAATTGGAAGGATGAAGGATGGTAAGGGGAGGATCAATCCGGCAAGTGAAGGATGGATCGGACGGAAGAATAATCGTGAGCTTTTTCATGGGTAAATTGGGTTGTTGAAAAGATTAGTAAATTTTTTGAATGTGAATACGTTTTGGCTGAATCAGTGCTGATCCAAAATTGGATCAGCCCGGAGAAATTTTGGGCATCAGCTCACGCGGGATAGCCCACGCGTGGCTGAATAAGCTGCTGGTAAATTTATAAGCACTGAATCAGTGGCTTACAATTGCTGACCCAAAAACGTCTCATGTGAACGACCCATAAGTGGGTATTGATTCCTACGGATTCAAGAATCATTCTTATCCAGAATGAAAATTGGCATGCAAAAAACTGGGAGAATCCAGTCGGCTTGCCTTGACGTTGTGGAGCAGGAAGGGGTCCCGCATTCTTGCCCCCCCGACTGCGAGAATCGGTCGGCGCCTCAACGGCGCCCCGAATTCCTCGCGGTCGTGGGCCGCAAGAATGCCCTCCCCCTTCCCGTTCCACATAACATAAGGTTTTGACAAATCGGTTTGCCTGAAGCTCTGAACTGCGGAATCTAAGCTGCGAAATCTGCCTCAACTTCGTCTGGTTGTTGGATATATAGCTTGAATGGATAATAGCATTGAATCTGATACAACTGGAATAGATAATAGCATCCGTGCTACTCTGTGTGTATTATCCAGGTGCTTGAGGGATTTCCGCTGCCTAAGCTGAAACTGTTTGAAACGTGCTTCAAGAAACAAGGATTTGAACGGCGGTGCCATGAACTGGAAGAAAGATAGATGCATAGATCGGGAGCTTGGTATCGGTGGGGCAGAAATAGTGATGATGCCCAGACTGTGCCCCACAAGATTTTTTTAAATAATCTCCCAGCCTTGACTGATGTAAATGTGTGGATCTTGTCTTTGTCCTTGGCGGCTTGTTAACTGTGTTTGCTTGTGGTTGCTTGCAGATGATATAGAGCAGAGAATCTGAATAAATCGGACCTGAGGCTTTAAAGCGTTATTTATAGATGTGATTGCTTGAAGATGACACCTCTGCAGCCTGTATGTGCTTGGGCAAATGAATGGGGGCTAGCCAAAGTGCTGGCCCTCTTGAAAAAATGCAATAAGGAAGTCTAATTGGATGTTGCCGACTAAAGATATGCAAATGCTTGAGAGACTTGGCCATAAAAGATTTCTGACGAAAAAATTCTAGACTTTCCTTCTCTATGTATCATTGTGCAGATGGAAACCTTGAGAATCCTTGCTATAAAATCTTTGGGGGCTAATCAAAGTGCTGGCCCGCGGGAAGATTTTAGAATAGCTCTGCACTGTTTGGAGCTTGCTAAACAGGTGCTACAAAGGATCATCACAGGGGCTTAAAGAGGGCTAGCTGAATGCTGGCCCTCTCGTAATTTGAAGAAGAAATCTTCACAAGAAAGAGAAAGCTTCTGAATAGTTGTTGATGCAGATAGTGATGGACTGCCTCTAGAGAAAATTAAATCCTTGACTGTAAAATTGCGCTTGTTGCATCATGAAAAATAGAATCTTGAAAACTTTTGTCATAACAAGACTAATTGCAAAGGTCAACATCTGGTTGGGCAAACGAATTAATTGACAAAGGGGCCTCAAACCTTACCATTTGGGCGAAATAAGGGAGTTTGAAGGGTTGAGAGTAACATACAAGGAGTATTCAAGAACTGATGATGGTAAAAGCAGCAAGGATAACAGCAAAACAACAAGGCTCAAGAAAGTGATCATGAGCGAACCTGGCATAACGGTGCCACTTAAGAACAAGAGAAACAAATATTTACAAAGAGTGAAGGAAACGTGCGCCAAATGAGGCTCTCCAAATTTGAGATAAAACCTGAATACATCTGAAGGGGCTCTGGTCTAATATAGTGTAGACCGCAAACTTGAGCCCTACATCTAGCTAAATCTAAGCCCTACATTTATGCTAACCTAAACATGCCAATTGTAGTCTGCCACCACTGACACCTAGCATGCACAACGTTAACCACTAGGTGGTTAACAACTTTAATGGAAATTTTAGAGGTCTAACTGCTAGGAGCATACTATATATGGCTTCTAGGTCTCTACCCCCTTATTCCCATGCACAAGAGGTGCAAAACAGAGGATCATACCATCCAACATTTGAATCAAACAACAGTTCTAATACATCATAACTAATCCTAGGTTAGTGTTCCTTAGTCAATCAGGTTTTAGGATTAGTGGTCTAAGAGCACCTAACACTAAAACAGAGATGTTGTCTAGCTTAGATCTTACATTAAGCTAGGATTGACAAGCTAAACTATGACTAACCTGATCCTTCTCCAAAGTCACGACTGTGACTTCCGAACATGACGATCTTCCACAAAGACTAAGGCGTTGGAGACATGGCGATCTTCCACAAAGACTAAGGCATTGGAGCAGTGCCGTATATATGTGAGTCCTACTCGAGGTCGGCTCTTCTAACCTCCAATGCCCGAACTGACTCTGGGAAGGCCCTAACCACCTACCAGCCCAAACCCTGAAAAGGTTTTAGGGTTTATGGGCTTCCGCTTATATAGGTCTCGAAAATTGGTTCTTCCCTGCGATTGTGCCACGTGGTCCAATGGCACCCTACCACATGGTAAGTGGGACCAATTAATACCTTTATGTCAAATACCTATATATAGGTATTTGTGGTTGGGATTACACATGCACTTTAGACATGTGCCACACATGTAGAGCTCTAATGGCCCACATGTATAATTTTAATGTCACACATGTATAACATGTTAAAATAACATATTGGGGGTCATCCCTAGGGGAATATATTATGTAACATACATAATATATCTAGCACGATTGGGTACTATATTGTCAGTATAATATGCCAATTCGCTTAGTGGTTGCCACGACTCCTCGGGTATGCGACAGCTAACCTTGCACGTCATCTTGGTGACATGTACTGTGACATGGCAATATAATATACGTATTCATAGCGTATATTATGCTGGAACGATATAATGAAGTATTGTTAGAACCTACTTCTTTAATTTGCTATATATCTATTTAACAATGCTTTTGCTTTATAAAATCATCAGCTATACCATCATCTTTGTTCAACCTCTTGCACTTGAGGCAATGCCTGATACACAAATAAGGTGGAGATGGTATGTATGTCTACCCAAACCTCGCATAAAGACTTGTTGGGAACATGACACTTCTTACTCATCGTCACGAGCCTCATTGTTAGACTTGACGAAAGAGAAGATTGTTAAAATACAAATGAGATGGAACATTTCCCCATGTACCACGGTTGCGTCTGGACTATGATCATGCGGCGGTCTATGCGAGGATGCTTGAGCATGAGCTGCCGGGAGTGCTGCAACTCCCCACACTTCAACAGCAGACGACCCAGCTGAACCAGCTCCTTCTGAGGGTAGGGGACAGATGCTTTGGGAGAGGCCGCTCTCGACGATCCACAGGGGCTGCAACCACCTTCCCCCCGCAATCACCGGGTTCGATGGCCTAATGTCCGAGTCTGAAACGATGGCTCCGCCAAGTCTTTGGACCCCACCATTAAGCCATGCGCCGTCCCGTCAATACCGCTCCTTCCTCAAGACCAAGAAAGCCGGGTACCTTGCACTTTTCGGCCAGATGTTTGGTCTTCTAGACCGCCACCCTAGGGCCTTACGGAGAAAGGTCTTGAGTAAGCCTGCCGCCCACCCGGGAAATATTACCCTAAACAATGGGTGAGATACTTGCGGCAGTTGTATGACCCAATGGGAAGTCGGGCACCAAGCACCTCATGAGCAAAGCCTAGCACTAGTCATTACCGGAAGGGGATGTCATAATGGGCACCAACGCCGCCAATCGGGGAAGGCGCCAGATTTGGATGGTATCGCGCAGAGCTTCTCAAGTGGGCGGGCCCCCCAATGGTGCCGGTTCTCCACGGACTCTTCAACGGGGGCATTGCAAGAAGGCTTCCCCGACTTTGGACTACCAAAGTAGAGTTGTGCCCATATACAAAGCGGGGGACCCCCGTGACCCGTACCAACTATCGCACCATTATGGTCAGGTTCTGCTTTGCCAAGTTGCTTGCCGATTCTTGGCGGCGATTGACACTTTGGGCGAGAGGATGGAGAAGTCGCGGGCTCTCATGCAGGCAGGTGCTTCCGCCCCTGGCATTCTACTATTGACCATATCTTCACTCTGCGAGCACTCATAGAGGATAGCCTTAATCGGCCTTGAGAATGCATCACTTCGCTTTGTGGATTTCGCAAAGGCTTTTGACACACGATGCCTCGGGATAAGTTGTTAAGGACAGATTGAGACGACTAGGGACCCCGTCGACTTGCGAATGCTATATACGCACTATCACGAGGGCTTGCTCCGGTCGTCTCACACTGCTTGTCGGGAGCCCGTTGTTAGTAGCATTGGGGTGCGCCCCGGAGCCCTCTATCCCCCTCACGCTCTTCGGCTTGTACATTGACCAGCTAGAAGAATGGCTAGCCGAAAGCACCCGAGCAGGCTTCAGTTGATGCACCACATAATCCGCCAACTCATATATCTTGATGATGTTGACACGCTCGCATATACCCCCGGAGGACATGCAACGCCACACGGATGCTTTGGACACTTTACAATTCCACCGACATGAGAGTTAACTTGGCCAAGACAAGGGTGCTGCTGGTCCCATCATCCGGCACCCACGCCTTCCCTCATTCACTTACCGTGGGCAGGTAGTGGAGGTGGCTCAGATCTTATAAGTATTTGGGCATTGAGTTTTCTACTACCACACACCGGGATGCATCCATCGTTACGGGTCACTGCAGGCCGGAAAGCCCCCAGTATGCAATGCAAAACAACACCACAAAGGAGGCAGTATGCATGGGGTCACCAGCACACTTGTTCGTGGCCTTGGTTGAACCGGTCCTCCTCTATGGGGGCGTAAGTGTGGGGCCGGTGATATCCCTCACCACTTGGAACGATCTAGAGCGGTCACGTAAGGCCTTCTTGGCCCGGCACCGGGAGTGAAATCCACGGTCCCATATCGATCTTGCTCCGTGAGACAGGCTTCCTTCCATTCTGAGAGGGCTACGCTGGAACGTCACATTATTTACTTCCGAGAAGGTGGTGGCTATGGATGAAGCCGGTTGCCCAACCTTGCTTTGGCGGTGGCGATGGGCCCGGCACTCTCAAAGCCTCAGCCGAAAGACAAGCAAGCCCGGTGGTTCTCGCTATGGAATGTGCGAGCACGATGTGGACCGCTGCATACACCCAAAGGAACGCTGCCCTTGAAGCGATTTGGATGCTTGCTTCATGGCCAAGCTTTGGGATGCAGAGGCCCCATCACATGTCAAGGTGGCAAATTATCGACAGCCAGCTTAATCCCATGCTCACGAGGGGCCCACACCACTACCCCAGCGCACCCATCTACCCATGAAAAAGCACAGGTGATTGCTTCCATTCATTCAGTGCACACCACCTCCGCGATTGAGACAGGGGAGATGGATTCGGGAGCAGCGTGAGGGCAAGAGTCCGTCGGGCTTTGTCAACGAGGCCATTGAGGATGAAAGTCACGCCCTCCGTGCCTGTCCGGCGTCTGAGCATATCCGGGCTCGGTATGCTCGGTTAGTTGTGCCCCATCGCCTTGCATGAGCTAATGAGCACGGCCTCTCGTAGGCTTGTTGGGATCGTACCTCCGGGAGGTAATGGATACGCGGACTCGGTTATGCCCCCCGTCCGACATTATGTATATAAGCATGCGGTATGTCGAAGATCCTTATTGCTACTAAGGTTTTTCCCCCGAAAACCCTTCGGGGCGGGGGTTTTTTAATCCTGGTAGTAATACGCCTGCTGCTCTCTCTTTGTACTTGGGTCCCATAGGCCAGTTGGTCTCCGTGGACGATAAAATTATATTCTATTATATTCTATTCTTAAAGAGGTTACAAGCCAAGGGCCTTATTTTTGGTACCTGCCTAGATCGTTCTTGACATCTTATGCGACACACTTTAGAGACACACTTTAGCTACATGTTCTGCGACATGGTAATTGCTTGAAGGGCACTGATTTTTCAGTCCAGGAAGACCTCACTTCACTTCGACTCTGTAAAATAAAAGAAGAGAAGAGGTAGTTAAGGCGGATTCCCATTAGGACGAAGTCTAGGTTCTGCTACTTCCATATCTGCAAATCCAAGGAGAATAAAAAGAGGGCATTTTCATTGGGTTTAATTTTCCTACCTCCAAGGCTTTGCTAAAGGACAAAGATAGATCTGCTAAAAGACAAAGCTTCCTTAATTACAAGACAAATCTAGTTCATTTTGAGTTTTTCAGATGGTCTTCTACAAAATTCAAAATTCTTATGGACAACCCAGATTCATCAACAAAACTTCGATGTTTGAATGTAAGGGAAGTGCTAGGTTTCGTAGTTGGGTTTGCCCCAGGCACATGAAACATCTCGTTCCGGCCAATGCAGATTTACCCTTAGGCAAGATGGGAGAAGCAAATGGGCAGTTTATCAAGGAGGCATGGCTATAATTTAGGATCATTCGTATTCTGATCTTTGAACTGCTTATGTATAGCCTTGTCTTTCCCTTGTTTATTTTGTTTTATGGGCGATTCATATGGAGTTTTTTTTTTTTTGTCACTGCTAACAATACAGCTTAACAGCAAACCCCCAGCTTATTCACAAAGGCCCCGCATCGTGCCATGAATGTCGTGTCAACTGAAAATCTAAAATGGATTGAAAAAAGCTCTGTTCAGCACTGGATCAGCTAAAAATCAGCCACAGTTGGAATTATTCTCCATGTGATCGCTACATTACTGTGCAATAATGGGACCTTGTCCTTATATCTGATTGTGGGCATATTGCCCCTTCTCATTGTATTGTCCCATATCTATCTTTACGTGCATGATGTAGGATGATATTAATCAAGTTAGTCTATGTGTATCTGGAGTAAACAAGCATGGTGTCATCAGCTAGAAGCAATGGGCTCATTAGGAGTTAGTTAATGTTTGTAATATAAAATTTGTACTGCATTTCGATCATGACCAAGTAACCCATATCTAGCATTATAACAGGGAGTTTTTTTTGTGTTTTTGTACTGTTTTCTCTAAGGTTTTCATATGATTTGGTGGCCGTATTCATCCAGGTGTACTAAATAGTATTTCTAGAGTGCACCCTTTTGTAAGCCGTTGATTTTAGAAAAGGGGGCAAATCTTGTGGTGAATATTCTTCCATTAATTTAGGGTTTGTTTTAGGGTTGTTTAGGGTTTTTTTAGGTAATCTTCATCCACTAACATGACCATATTAATTTGACTTTTTTTAAATCCCATGTATTAACTCCATTTAACTATTTCGAACTAACTGTTTATTTTTATTTTCTTTTAAACCTAACGTGACAGAGGCGGCCTGAGCATACGAATCCGCCCTCCAGGCCCAGATCCTACCACAATCCGTGTTTAGCTTGATCGATTGCTCTGAGTTAGGGCATTAAGCAATGCCTTGTATGATGGCGGTCTGTCTTCTGGCATTACATCCTTAGTGGTATTTGCCTGGAGCTTCAAGTGTGATAATAACAGCCCAAAATCGCCAAGTATGTTGGAGGAATCGTGCCTATGAATACCGGAGGTAATATGAACAACTCTATTTATGTTACGATACCATTTACTTGTCAAACAATATGTACCCATAAGTTGTTGTGTTTATATGATTTTCTTAATTGTGTTTATCAAAGAAAGGATGTTCTTATAAAATTGTTTTTTGCAATATTATGTGTATAAAAAAAAGGGAGAATGAGGTTGTAAACGGGCATTCATACTTCAATCTAGTACTCATAACAAATGTTGGAGGGGCAGCGGATGTACATGCAGTGTCAGTAAAGGGATCAAACACTAGATGGCAAGCGATGTCCAGAAATTGGAGTCAGAATTGGTAGAGTAACACCCTGTTAGATGGCTAGAGTTTGTCATTTCAGATAAGCACCACTGATGGCAAACCTGTGGCATCATTATGATGCAGCTCCTTCAAAACTTATTTTAATTGAATGTGAATGAGGTTCAGCGTAAACGGGCATCCGTACTTCAATCTAGTACTTATAACAAATGTTGGAGGGGCAGGGGATGTGCATGCAGTATCAGTAAAGGGATCAAACACTAGATGGCAAGCAATGTCCAGAAATTGGAGCCAGAATTGGTCTCATGGACAAGATTTAAAGTTTTAGTCCCAGGTGCTGATGAAGGAGATAGGAAGATCTTTAGGAAGATTATGGTGAATATCAATACGCACTCTGGTATTGTAGGGGGAGAGGACAAATGGCTATGTGAAGATGGAGCAGAGTATAAAGTCAGGAAGTTGTATGGATTGCTAATGCCACAGTCCCCATTAAAGGCTGCAGCCAGGTTGGGATTAGACCAAACAGAAACCAAGGACCTATTGGCTAAGTCTTGGTCCTCCTTGTGCTCTAAAAAGATACGATTCTTCCGCTGGATCAGTTTACAAAAAGGAGTTTACACTATGACATGGTTGATGAATCAGGGAGTGGTTCAACATGATCTTTGCCCTCTCGGATGTGGAGCCTCAGAGACAATGGATCACCTCTTCTTTTGTCCGACCATAGGACTTCTGGAGATGGGTCTGTCCTATTATTGGGCTACAAGTGTGTCAGCTGTCATGGCCGGCCATTCTAGCCAATATAGGTGCAGACATTATTCGACTCACATTAACCAATATATCACTGTGGTGCATCTGGAAACATCAATGCGGTGTAGCTCTTGGAGGGTTGTCTCCTTCGGTAACAAGGATTAAGAGTACTTTCAAGGGGACATAGCCCTCATGGCCCTGGCCCACCATCAGAAGTTTGGTCGTAATTACAACAAGAACTTAGATAGAATTGGCAGTCTTAGGGGATTCTTTCTTTAAATGCCATTGGGAGTTGGACTTAAACAGTGTGCAGTAGAGGCAGATGGCCTGCCTATCATCTGTGTGTTTGAAGGTGGTTCTTCACCTCTAGAGAGGCCTGCTCCTAAGGTCTTGTTGCTTGAACCGGCTACTAAGCCCCATATAGTATCTAAGCCTCGGATGAAGACAAATCAATCCTCTCGTAATCCGTGGCTAGGGAAGACTGGAGTGGCAGCTTCGTTAGTACAAGCCTTGACTCTTATGAGTAATGCCTGCTTCGTGACAATTCTTTCTATCAATCCCATGTGGGGATATCCTTTGTAAATTATCATATATATTAATACATACTCTTACCCTCAAAAAAAAAAAAAACCTTTAAATCCGTTTACACAGACTTTTATCATTCAATGGACTTCATGCAAAGACCATTTTCAGATACAATTGGCAGCCTTAGGTTAGACCAGATGTCAACTAACCTAAGCCTTAATCTGGTTACAAAATCAAAAATTTAATTCCATTAAATACGTTGAAAAGAAGTACACTAATCATTTCTTGGTCTTTATACCCAAGGCACAACTGTATTGCCATTTGAGAATAAAAAAGTATACGTTCAAAGTGATATCTGATGTTGAAGTCATGTTCAAAGTTGATCTTGAATAGTCCTTAGCTTCCATGTCATGTAGACAAATAAAATATTGTATTTCTCACAACTTCAAAACAAAGAGCAAGAAGTTTGGTTACCTGCAGTAGAACCAGAGGACAGTTAGCCAAAGAATGGGTAAAAGCCTAAGCTACTAACAGGTAAGCTGTGAACTTCTTGGGTTTACCACCCTTCACTTTGTAAAAAGTCCCCTGAAATGGGCAAAACAATTGTGGAGACATGCAGACATAGGATTATTAAATTATCAGCATACATGTCTAATTCCCATATTATGCTGCCAACCATATATCACAGTTAGAAAGCAGCCTTAAATTAATATGCAGTTCAATCTGGTAGTATCACTAAGCAAATATAGGAGCGAACCTATTGCCTGCTTATTGAGGCACACAGAGATAAACAATACTGTCTACATCAAAGATACAAGACTGTTTAAGTCATTTTAGAGCATTTATACATCTAGCTTGAACAGCAGTAATGCATGAAGCATAATCATAAGACACGCATCTTGAATGTGCATAATGCTATCTTACAGAGCTGCCTATCTCAGCCTATGCTTTAGATGTACAACTATACCACTGGTTATTTATTACATAGAAGACATCCAAATTATGCTTATAAGAGCTAGACTTCATGCCAAATGGATCTGCTACATTAGCTATTAAGACGGTCATTTGTTCCATGTAAAAATAAAATGATTCAAATACAATTTCAATGCATAGAATCCAAAATTATTATAAACAGGAAATGTAACTTGCTGTGCTCGAATTTGAGGGAAAACTCCAGCTTAATGCTCGAATTTGGGGAAGATTCCAGCTTAATGCGCCACATTTTTGACATTAGATTGATCCACATAATTTTCGTAGCCATCATACTGGATTGTTCCAGTGCCATAGAATTACCAAAAATTGTTTAAGAGATGTTTGCAGGCTTAAGGTCTTCTTTCTGCCATAGCCAAAATCCTGGCGAATACTAGCCCTTGCCTACAGATCCAGAAGAAAGTTGAAGCCATGTACCGAATGCAACATCAAAAGTATCTTCACATAATCGGCTATATAGTCTGCTTGGCTCATAGATAGTCTGCTTGCATGCCTTTGGCAGTTCAGATGTGCTCTTAAGCCTTAGGCAACGGTAACTCCTGCTAGAATCAAATTGGATAGTGTAGCATCATATCAAATTACAGATCGACCACTGCTATGCTTCGTAGCAAAAATTGCAAAGCAAAACATGTTAGGGCAAACTAGGCCACGAAAATTTAATGCCACAGATGTTAGGGCAAATAATAGAATTAGAAGGAGGATAATTATTCATCCCTTAAAAAGCACAAACATCATAAAATTGTGCATGCAAGCCAAACTTGCTAGGTGGACAAGTGGCAAACATGCCTTCAACTTTATAAACAAAGTACATAAAGGTCAATATGATAATCTTGAAAAGGCCCTTTGCATAAAATATAATTTTTCCCACCTAAGTTCTTTCAAAAGCAAACTCTCCAAATAGCATTTACGTTTCTAGAGTTTATGGGCACCCCATAAAGTTACTCTAGTCATTTACTCACACTAAAGAAGTTGAGCAATGTTCATCCTTACCATTTTGTCCATGTCAACAAGTAATTTGCCTTCAACATATGCCCATGCTTCCATAGTTAGTGGTCAAAGCGCATGCCTGTAGTTGAACAATGTTATCTTACCATTTTCTGAACCTTAAAATGAAGGGAACTTTAAAATGAAGGACGTCTACACATCAAAATCCATTGAACATGTATTCCAGCTTCATTAACTTTTGCATCTTTGGACAAGGAGATAATGCTAAATTATGGCAAATGATTGTTGGTCAAACAAAAAGTTGTTTGCAGCTATTGTTGTAAATATTCCAAATGCATGATGGTTACTCAATAGAATGTGTGGCAGTGCATAACTGAATTTAGATTCTCTGTTTTCTATCAGCTTACTGTTTATCTCTGAGATTGATTGAGTTGCCAACATCTACCATGACTTTTAGTTATAGTTGGTTATTTTGCAGTTGTAATATCTCCTTTCTTTCATACCATGTCCTTGCAGAGGCATCAAGCCAAAACATGTCTAGATAGCTATATATCTTATCTCGCAGCTAACTATTGTAAATTCAAGATAATACTTTGCTTTGGAGTTTGATCCTCTGTATTATAACATCTCAAGGTTATATAAGGTTTAACTGTGTCTAACAGTTTGGAGGTATTGGCCAGTTCATAGGGTGAACAGTGGTGCCAGGATCCAGCTCAACAGGGGTGACAAAAAAAAGGAAAAAAAAAGGGGACACTTATTGCAATGCACCACATTCTCTCATACAGTTCCAATGCAAGAGTAGAACGGACAACCAAGGGGAAGCAACTAATTAAAAGCCAGTGTTAATGATTCGAGTCTGAGAGCAGAAGCTTCTAAATGCCATCTGTCATCTGCAAGACGGGATGACATGGCCACAAAAGAAGGAGACAGAGTCTGAATCTTATCGCATGTAATCTCTAGAAACTCTTCCCTCCTAGGGCAGCTGAAAACATGATCAGCCAGGGTTTACGTTTTATAGTTCCAATCTAATGTAAAACAAGGCATGTTCACCATATAAGGACTCCATTTAAAAAGCAGCACACAATTCAAGACATGTCCACCGCATTGAAACAGATATATTGCTTAGAACATGATGGAAATTGAGATGAAGGGGCATACAGCTCAAACTCATCATTGGAATGGGTCACGTAAATATATCACTGAGCATCGTGACCAACAGTGAAAATTTATGATACAGTTGCAATTATGACCCCTAACAACAAAGGCCATCTTTCTTATAGACATTAAAATTCTCCTATAGACATTAGGATGCTTCGTTGGCTTTCTTATAATAGCGGTTTATGAAGGCAATCTATGTTAAAGGGCTAAGCCAGTCAGTGGAGACAAAGGTGTCAAAGAGAATATTGATCTGACTATTACCTTGAATTCTAATATCCAGAGCATCAGGGATAGAAACAGGATAGAACTTATAGAAAACTGATGTTCTCATATGCAGCGGTGCTATTCTCATCCATTTCTGGCTGCCTTGGCCTAAATAGAAATCTTCCTAACAAGAAATGAAGCTTGCTGGACAATGATAAAGAAAAGGTAATTCCTCCTTTGCCTCCTCTTCTCTAGTTTCACATTATCCTTTACAAATACCAGCCAATCCAACAAGATCATTTAGAGTCATGAGACCATTTAGAAATTCAATGCTTAAGCAAATGAAACAAACCTCAAATTTTCGTCTTTCCTCCAAAGGCAACAATCCATCGTCTTGGTATATTCCTTCATGTGCAGATACATAACTAACAGTCGCTATTGCCTTCTATGCAGAACTTATCACAACTGCTTTCAAAAGCCAAGAGATGATACCTCAATTTCATCAAGTTCCCCAATCAAATTCTATCATGGCCTACGTTGTCCATATAAAGTTGTCAGAGAGTTTCACCATCATAAAGTCAACACTGACTGCACTTGAGAATCAAGCATCATACAGGATGTTCACCATGTGTAGTGTAGATGGCATGGAGGACAGTATCATCTTCCAAAACCATAGAGAATAAATTCGCAAGAGATAATAGAACAAATTCCCGAGCCATATATTACAGACTTTGTTGGTTGCCGTTGAGCTAATTCTTTGGAGAATTCCTTATTCATGATAGTTTCCACCACAAATCACGAACAATATAGCTTCCTTAAACAGGCCTTTGTTATGATTCCGACTCCTAAATGAGCCCTTTGATGCCCTAGGATCAAAAGTAAGGTAAAACTCTACTTCTGGGATTGATTAAGCTTCCACCAATACTTCTATAACACAAATTACCGCAAGCTTCCTTGCTCCTGATAGCAAGTTTTTCTGTCACTTCAATAAAGAACTGTGCATAAAGCTTTTCTGCCCAGTCTCTAATGTTGCTTCTGCTGGCTGCATTTAGTGATACATCGAGCAGTTTAATGACCTAATAGTCTTTTTTAACACACAAGAGAGATGAAATGTCCACTTCCGTCTCTTGGAGAGGTGTTTGCACCACATCTATATCTGCAACAGAACTCGAGTCCATTGCAAAAATTGTTGTAAGGGGGGTTAGGCAAGCCTGCTAAAGAGAAGAAAAATAGACAAAGACACCACAGATCACAATTTATGACTTCCAAGTTACTGAGATGCTTTAGATGGTGTAGACCATCACCTTACCTTGAATTCAGAGAAGGTAAGAAATAGGCGAAGGAAGCCATCGCGTTTTAAATTTAAGAGACCAATAATGCACAGGCAACTATATGTGAAGCAAATGTTTAGCCTGATTTATCAGGAATATAGCTTGTCTATATACGGCCTTTATTATGTCATTTAGAAAATGTCAGCGTAGCATCTCCTCACTTTACTATATGGAACATTTGAATCGTTCAAACATGATTCTAGTTTCGATTTGAAGCAGCTCAAGTGGATGTCAACAGTGTTTGTTCTGGATATTGAAATAAGCACAAGATGGGAAGATGGATGGCAACCCCAACTAAGCTAAAAGCAGCTGCATTTTGTACTCAAGTCTAGGTATTTACTCCTAGCAATTTGTGCCCATCACAGCAATTAGAGAAACTAAAGGCCATACTATGCAGTTATCATTGCAACTGACATAATTTGTTGCTAGACATTAGTAAATCCCAGCGAAACCATAGGTTGGGCTGCATCAAGCAATAGCTCCTCGGTTTGGCTGGTTCTCATGAGCTTTCATTCATCTTGTGTAGTTAATTCACATTTATTTGACATTTAGGTAAGTCTTGTATCGTATGCACCTAGTAATGATGTTTTCATCTGGCAGGTCTGATACAAAACGTCTTAAACCTCTCAACTCTGAAGGTGAGCTCTGTTTATTCTTTCCTTGATATTCCCTTGCTATAAGCTGCTTCAGAAGTTCTCTTCATATTCCAGTACGCAGCAGCAGGTAAGAAAATATTAATCATGTTGCAGCAATTTCAGCTAACAAACAAGCTAAAGGTAGAAGATCATACCGTATCTTTCTGCACAGATGAAATAACAGAGACAAAGCCTGCAAGCACATATAAGCGGTTAGTATAGTATGGATTCAACATGCTACTTGAAACTCTTTTGTTGGGCCTTCTCCAAAGAGAAGGCATTCCAAAAAATAGCATATGCCGCTGATTGTGACGAGCGCACGGTATTCTTTAGTAAAAGGCGAAAGAATAGTTCGCTCTATGCTCATCACACGGCTTGCTGAGTTTTCGGTTTGCTGCACAGCCTTATAGAAGGGTAGGTTAGTCCCCGTTTCTAGCGTTTGGCATGTGGGATATTTGGCTTCAACCAAGCCATCAGCACAGTTTCGTCGTTTGTCACTATCGATGTTTTGCTTCGGAGACGTGAAGAATACTTATATCAATGGATGGAAAAAAATGAACATGAACTGCCTGGATCCGGCCCAATTCTGGTCTGGTCTGGTCTAGAAGGGTATCTGGAGGAGGATCATCTGAAGATTGAAGAGCTCTCTCGAAGAAACCCTACAAACAGCAGAAAATAGAAATGCCACCACTATTCGGGTCCAAATACTGATATAGCTAGCTATGGCTAGAAGTTAAAAAAGAATGCATTGTGCAAAGAATTTATGCTACACCCACAAGAAATTATTATGGCGGCCTCCTGCGTGTTTTAGTTGCTTTGGCACTCCCCTTTGTTTTAGTTCATTTTTGGCATTGCAATATGCTCGTCTTCAAAACATTTATCTGCCATTGCAATGCCCTCTTTCATTTGGTACCTTTTATTGGCAATCAGATAACCAAAATGGCACTACCCTAGTGCTATTTATGTGGTGATGACCCAATGTTATTTACGTGAGACCACTAAGATTATGAAGCAAGTCTTACCTAATAAGAATCATGGTCCTCATGGGAAACCAAGGGAGTTCTTTATTTCCAAAGCTAAGAAACATGACGTCAAGCAAGAATCCTACATTGTTGGGAGCCCAGGTCAAACCTCAATAACCTTTACTTAATACTAAAGATAATGCCAAACCTCAATAAAGTTTACTTAATACCAAAGATTGGAGGACGCGAGGACCGTATCAAATGAATAGCTTGAACCAATGTGTTCCAGTGGGAAAACAATGTTACAAGATATGTGATCAATAACCATGGAATGCGTAAAGTTCCAAAGCGACCATGTGAGTGTAAGGGAGGGGGCTTTTTTTGGCCCAAACCGTATCGTATAAGTATGGGAGGGTTTTTTTTTTTTGTTTGAATTCCATATAAAATATGGTAGGGGTATATGAATTATGAGGGATGTTTTTGAGAAAAAATGCATATAAGAGGTAATTTCTCTATGCACGCACATCCCTGTGTCTTACATTAGCTGCACCCATATAGATGACATGAGCAATGCCATATTTTTTCGAGGCTATGAAGATCCAGCATTAGCAAATCATGTTAAAGGAATTTCAATTCTCAAAAATTTAGGTTCTAATGTAATGGCCTCATCTTAGACGGAGCCAACTATAGTCGCAAGGGTTTGAACAAATTTTATAAGTTTGAAATTGTATTGACACAAAACTTGCCAGTTTTCAAAAATTTCTGATGCAAACCTTTGTGTATGTTGAGGTTAGGGCAGTGTATGGCAAAGTATTTGAAATGAATCGAAAATTTTCCTTCTAGCCTTAGGATAAACAGGCACCTGCAGATTTGGACGGGACTTATCCTAGTAGTAAAATTTTAGTTCGGTAATTCCTTAAAATTCCTTTAAATCTCAGAAATAGAAGGATACTAAGACAAATTTGCAAAGAAAAGTTGGTTTTCATCAACATTATATTTTCCAGCAAAAATAACATAAACAAGTCATGTTCCTGTAATGAACATCATTACGCCAATGAGTAGCTCCTGCCGCAAAGTTAAAAGCCTTCCATATTAGGTCCATACAATGAGATGCAAGCAAGTGCATCAAGAGTGTCCGTGTTGAGCTAGTCGCTGAGCTTATTTTGTAGTAAGTTGATTCTGCTAAAACCACGCTCACAACTTGCAGTGCTACTTGCATCATGCAAATAAAATCAACTCGTAACAGGTTTGAAAGCTGGAACCTTCCATCTATGGAACTCCTTTATGAAGGTAGAACTGTCCACAATTCCTTTCACCATAATTCCATCCACTTTTGTGCATTCCATCGAACTCTGCCAACTCTTTTGCTTTAGACAATCCATACTGCTTCAATTGCTTAAAAGATGATGGCAAGTTACTAGGAGCTTAAACTTGCATATTTGAAAGTATATCTATCACTCTAGACTCCTCCATTAGCTCCCTTAATCCCTTCAAGAACGCTTGTTGTGAAGGCTTCTTAGAAGACCTTTCGTTAAATCGGAACCATCAAGTATCCTTATCAATTCCAGGCCTCTGTACATATTGCCTTTCACTGAAGCCCTCAGAGACAGCTTAACTCATTCATTAGACTGAGAATGTCACCAAGAAAGAATGTCATCAAGGTTTTAAATTTTGGTTATGGCAGGCATTCTAGAATTAGGGTGCTCAAGGCAGAAACGCTCTTGCAGGGAATTTTTTGCACCATAGCTTATCCGCAGATGCATTCCTTACCACTCTGTGTGCTTTACTTCCTCAAAATACCCCTTCTTTTTTTGCCTAATTTTGACAAACCCAGTTCCAATTCAAGCCCTTCCATTTCAAGCGATGAATGGCCATCTGCTAGGTTGTCGCTCACTTGCTTCAATAGGTTATGGACCCACTTGCCTAAATCTGACCATCCGCCTAAGCCGTCACTCATCTCATCTGCTCCATTTCTTTTCTCCGTCAATTTTGTTCTTCCATCAATTTCGCCTTTTATTCTTTAATCATGGATTCTGCAAATACTGGAGTCTTGAATACTACTGACGCCTTCTTCCTCGTTTTGAAGGCAGAATTTCCAAATGTTTAAGTGGCACCTCTAGATGATTCGGGAGAATAAAAATTTATGGGACGTTGTGAATCCTACTGTATCCTCGCCCATGGCGAGCTCTGAAACTGTTTCAACAATTGAGGTCATTGGGAATAGTCCCATCTCCGTTTTTTATGAAAAAGATCGGAGGGCTCATATTCTAATCTGCACTCTCCTTGAATATGCCCCCACACGAGCTGTGAAAGAGGCATCAATTGCTCGAGAGATGTGGAAGTGACTGCTGAATCATTATGAATGTCCAAACGCTGCACATCAGCTGATGCTGCAAAAGAAACTGTATGATCTCCATTTGCATAAGGGTGGAGACGACGACAAATACTCTGTAAAGATCAAAGAACTGTTGGATGATCTCTGTGCCACTAGTGTAGATATCACAGAAGATGAGAAAGTGCTCTTGTTACTCAATAGTCCGCCCAAATCCTTCGAGAGTCTGATCATCAATCTTAAAGGGCATCTTTCAAACTATACCTTTGGTTATGTCATGGATCGAATTCAGTGCTGAGACCCTTCATCAACAACAAAATGGGGGTTTGACATCAGAGGTCGTCATAGTTGCAGACAACAATAGTCCTGCCAAGAAAACCCCTAGGTTTCGTTCTAACAAGGGATGACCTACATGTTATCGATGCCATAAGATAGGTCATCTAGCTAGGGACTACCGTGCTTCAGCCTTAGTCTCTTCAACCTCCACCATGCCCAATCCTGATCGGGGTGTACATGAAGAACTAAGCAATATGGTTCAAGATTTTTTCTATTGTGTCAATGCTGATCATGTTCTTCCTAACCCTTCTTGGTATCTTGACTCTGGTGCAACAAGCAATGTCTCTCCATATCGTGCATTCTGTGTGACTTATAATCCATTTCCTCTCCTCATCCAGTGCACATGGGAGATCATAGCAAATGCTATGCAATTGCTCAAGGTAACTGTTTCTGTTCCACTTTTAAATGGAAACATCAAAATGGTTCGAGATGCATTACATGTTCCAGATTTGCAAAAGAACCTCATCTCTATAAGTAAGTTGACTAATGCATGCCTTCATATTGCTTTCAACACCAACATCTGTAAAGTTCTCAATTTCTATGATATTCTTATTGGAGTTCATTTTAAAAAATTTTATCGTATTGCAGATAGTACTCTCCTTGCTGAATATGCCCATCTTGTTGTTTCTCCACACACTGCACATACCCTTTGGCATTTTCGCCTTGGCCATATTTCTCCACGTTATTGTCACCATCTTATCACTCATTACCATCTTCGTCAGCCAGCCACTATCTTTGTTCCATGTAATGCTTGCATGCACAGCAAGACTACCCGATCTCATTTTCCATCATCCTCTTCGTCCTTTCATCACCGTCTTGAGCTTCTTCCTTGGTCTCTGTGGCCCAATCAGTCCTCCTTTTGTTAGCAATGCCCGTTACTTCTTCCTCATATTGGATGATTTTAGCAGAAAGATCTCTGTTCATTTTCTTCAGGCAAGAAGTCAAACATATGAATTCTTTCTTCTTTTTTATCGAGAAATTGAACGTGCCACTCAAGAACGTATTATTACCATTCGAATTGATGGTTGTGGAGGTGAATTTTGCTCCAATTCGTTCAATTATTTTTGTGCCTCTTATGGTATACAACATCAGTTATCTACTCCTTACACTCCAGAACGGAATTGGCCATGTTCAGCGTGCAAACCGCACCATCATTGAAATGGCCCGCACCTTGCTTCTTGCTATGCATGTTCCGGCCACTCATTGGGCAGAAGATATGGCTACTGCTGTTTATCTCAGTAATCGCACATCTCATAATAGTCTTGTTGGTCGTCTGCCCGAAAAACTCTGATCAAGCCATTTGCTACCACTATCAAAGAATATATATTCTTATAGGTTAAACAAGATTTAATAAGTGCGTTTGAAAGATTCCTTTATAAAAATTGAAAACTTGAAAAAAACAGACAAAATAGGGAGCAAAATAGATTGTTGAGCAATTAGCATTCGAAATACCCCAAAAAAAGCAACATTTTTGAAGCCTTTTCATTTTTAAAAGAGGGCAAAAAAAAAATGCTTGTTTTGAGGAGAGAGACATTAAATTTGAAAACTCAATAAGGATTTATTGTTGAAAATAGAAGGAAATATAGTTTGTCTTTTTGCAAGCTTAATATAAGTACTAAGAAAATCAAACATAGGAAAGACAAAGAGTGTGAAATCATGGAGCAAGAAAGAGTTGTTCTAATTAAGCATTGTTGAAGAGACAAAGCTTTCAGTTTAAAAATCTTCATCAAAATATATTATAATTCTTAGCACATAGTTTACAATGAAAGTTAGTTTATAATCCTGACTGTATAAATTTATACAGGAGGTGGAGGAGGTGGGTCTTCCCAGTCCACAGGACTCTCGTACCCCTTAGGATCTGTCTCTTGCGAGGGTACAATAGCAGAGACGCCTGCTTCTGATTCCAATGCTACAGGTACAGGCGGTTTCTCGGACTCAGGCACCACAGGCTCCAGGTCGACAAACTCCACCTCCTCATCTCTTTTTCCCGTAAGAGGAGGCTGGATTTCTGTATATGTGCCTTTAACATCGCCAGCACCAATCTTTGCTCCCAGTTCCTCGTTTTCATCAGGAAAGGATTCACAAGAGCTTATCCTGGTCCTGATGAAACTTATTTTATCCGGGTCTATGTCGACAGAGACAACATTGCCCCCTGCTAAGGGCGCAAACTGCTGTGGTGCCTGAGCCAGAAAATGCATCCAAAATCCAATCTCCCGGGCGAGAAAACCACTGTATTAAATTATTAATTAGCCTCTGTGGCTTCTGATAATGGGATACCACAGTGCCTAGTCGCTGTGGGTCTCTCAATTTTTGCAGAACAGCCGGAAACTGAAAAGCGTTGCAGGGAGGAGTCTTCTCATTCTGCGTATTGAAATGAACCATGGTCTTTTTGGCATCTGCGCTGTAAAAACCTATCAAAACAGCTTACTAAGCGCGGGCCACCACCATGTCCCTTGACATTTGTTTTTAGCCTTCCAAACAATACAACAATTAAAAATTAGTAGAAAGAAAACAAAGAAAATAAGTTAGTTCAGTGGTGTGGCGGTATAAATTTATACCACAATTGCCTTGCTGTATAAACTTATACCACGGTGCTGTGCCGTATAAATTTATACGAGCCCTTTCTTCTTGTTCTGTAAGAAAACTGTGAGACAAAGGCACGAAAACAAAAAGTATTTTCTGCAAAACTTACCCAGCCACTGAAGTTAACAGCGTGCTCTCTGATTATACTATCTGTAGTACAAGTTGGATATAAAAGCTTGCACTCCTCCCAGTCCTCCAGGTTTAGTTGCTTCATTAACTCGGCCTGGCAGGTGACAATGTCTTTCTGACTGCAGAGGGAAAAATGTTGTAAGACAAAATGAGGGAAAAAAGAACACGGCATAGCAAACGTGGCTTACGTCTTAGCTTCCTTGGCCATTTCGTCTAGAGTGAAATCCTTGGCCACTACTTTTTCTAAGAGTCGCACAAAAATTTCTTTGCTTTTTAAACCCTGTAGCTGCGTCCAAGGTACAATGCTCATGTTTTTTTGTTTTGCTTCACCACCTTTTTTTTGGTTTTTTTCCTGCAGAGCTAGCTTGTTCTTTCAGCTCACCATCCTCGAACATACAAAATATTCTTTCTTGAAGATCCCACACCTGTTAATAATCGAACACAAGTAGTTTAGTGTTGAATGGCGTAGAAGTGTTTGTTGCGCAGTGTACTGTCTAAATGCACACGGTGGCCTGGTCACGGTATAAATTTATACCGTGACCAGCCACGGTATAAATTTATACCGTGACCAGGCTGCCATGGTTGGTACGAATTTACAATGTTTGATGTTAATACACAAATTAAGCTATGCTAAGCATACTACGGAGGACTAAATTAAAACTTTTACTTACTTGACCATCTCTGAAAGCAAGCTGGAAGTAATTGTCATACTGCTTCACAGCCATTATGGGCTTCTTATCTGAATCATAGCTAAGGCAGCACTCTGTGACACAAGCTTCTCGAAGTTCTTGGAGCTTGCTTTTTTGTTTTTTAAAGTCCTCTCGATGCACTTGTTTGAACTCCACGTACTCTCGGTGCATAAAGCGGATCTTGTCTATTAGGCTCATTTTCAATCTGAAGTTATTGTCGAGATTATGACTCAAGGCAATGACTTTTGCCTCTTCATCCACTTAGTTACGGCTTTCTTCCTTTGATAGTTCTTTCCTTGCCTTGTAACTATGTGTGCCTCCAAGAACATAATAGGTGTAATCTTCGAAGTCAGCCTTTTTGTAATCTTTTAATTGGTTGCACTGACTCCTGTCAACCATTACAACTAGTGGCGACACATGGGCATGAGGATTCCTTCTCATTCTTTGCTTCAGTATAGCCACATGCGTACAGCTTCCGGGCCTGAAGCACTCTGACCCCATCTTCATTTTTAGGTGGCCTCTTAATAGTGCTCAATGTCAAAGAAATGGTTTGCTTGAGCAGTTTAGTGTCATTAACCCATTTTAAAATAGCACTTGACTTATCTGCGGGCTTCACAACAAGATCTGCTCCAGGAGCCTTCTGGAGAGCTTCTGCTGACTCCTCTATAGTCAAGGTCTTTGTGGTTCTTGACCTTTTTTTGGTGGGAGGCTGTGTATCTGTTACCAATGCAGCTCTCTTGCTCCTCCCTTTTGTTACCACTGGTTCCTCCTCTTCCTCTTCTTCTTCTATTTCCTCGTCCTTCTCTAAATCTTCGTTAGGAATGGGGTACCAAACACCTTTGACCATGACCTATTGCTCACAAAGTACTACTGGCATCAAAATGTCCACTAGGTCCTGTAATGCAGGGTTAAGTTAGGAGGATGACGGTATAAATTTATACGTAAAGCCACTAAGAACAACTTACATAGCCGTTCCTGTAATTTTCCGCTATGTAGTCATACACGTCTTTGGGTTTGCACATGCTTATTCTAAGCATTCTACTATTCAGAATATAGTAGACTTCCCCGTCGTCATTCATGCACTTCGTCAAAAGTTCATCTTCATTCTCTGTAGCAGTAAGGTTTACCACTTCGCCGGCAGGGTAATAATCATCAGTCTTATACTTGCCCCTCCCTGACTGATTACACAAATAAAGGTACGCCTCAGTGGGTTTGCTCTCCCTTGCGCCCCTGTGGACGTACCACGTCTGGTCTTTCAGTTCATAAGTCTGTGGCTCTACTGGGGCAGCCTTTGATGGTTGGCCTTTCTGTGTAAACTTGATCCATTTCTGCGTAAAAAAACCCATTTTTACATAAGAAACAGAACCTTTGTCCACTTTTTGAAACACATTAACTGTAAAAAAAGTGGCTAAAAGGGCATAAAATCCACGCTAATTTAACACCTTTTTTGTGTCATTTAAGCTTAAAACAAACAATATTACTCAAACATTAAGGTTCAGGACCATTCTTTAAACACTCGACACCAATATTGTCTTTTCGTATAAATTTATACCCATGTGTCTACCTAGTTGTTGTTGAAACGCCTACTGTGTTTTGAAACGGTATAAATTTATACGCCCCGAGCACGAGCGGTATAAATTTATACCGTTCCAGAACACAATCGGTATAAATTTATACGCCCCGAGCACGAGCGGTATAAATTTATACCGTTTCAGAACACAGTCGGTTAAAATCTATACGCCCCGAGCACGCGCGGTATAAATTTAAACCGAACCGTAACACTTGCGGTATAAATTTATACCGAATGTGTTCTGGAACGGTATAAATTTATACCCCTCTTGCTCGAGGGCGTATAAATTTATACCGAATATGTTCTGGAATGGTATAAATTTATACTGCTCGTGCTCGAAGCGTATAAATTTATACCATTTCAAAACCATTTCGGTATAAATTTATTTATACGAGCTTAGAAGCTAGAAACAACTTAAAAAGCGGGAGAAACTAGAATAGTACGGATTAGAGACTTACGTGGCCATGACCGTATGGATTCGCTTATAGCCGATGGTGAGAGCAAATTAGGGGGGGTATATAAGGCGCAGCGCGAGCGGCTTCGACTCCGACCGGCGTATGGAGAAAATAGATCGGTCGGCACCCGGCTTAAGTACCCCTGCTCAGAGCCTTTTCGTATAGCGGTTCTCCATAAACTCTCCCATACAAGTATCTGTGAATTTTCGTATAAATTTATACAGTTTTTGTTCTGAGTTACTCTTCTCTGTACAAATTTAAACTATCTCTGTATAAATTTATACCATCTCTGTATAAATTTATACCGTCTACTGCGAGAAGTTGCCTTTCTCTGTATAAATTTATACCTTCTCTGTATAAATTTATACCGTCTGCTTCTGTCGTATAAATTTATACCGTATGACTAGAGAGAAAAGAGCTGCAGAGCCCCCCACTCCTGCTCGCAGGCTTCCTCCTCCGAATGGCTTTCACACCTCCTCAAATGTCCCCAGGAAGTAGCCACGAAACTTCTATTTCCGATATTCAAAGCCCCAGCCCAGTTCAGTATACTCCACCACGACCACCTCGGCTTCCACCACCGGTTCAATTTACTCCACCACACCCTGCTCCTGAACGTCGTTTGCCCCCACCGATGCGTTTTACTCCACCACAGGCTACAGAGCTCAGACTCCCTCCTCCAGTTCGTTTTAGACGTCTCCCATAGTCCAGCGTAGACCGCCTCCCCGGAGCCATATCACCCCAACTCTATCCATTTCGTTAGTTGACACTACAATAAGTGGGGGCAGTCAGCGCCATGCAACTCCAGTATTCTACGACACTTCAGGAACTGGTCAACTACGTCACCAACCTCGACTACTTTTTCCTAGAGAGAGGGCTAGCAGCTCCCCTCAAGACTTGCCCACAGCAAACCTCTCAGCATCTGCTAGTACACCATCTGTTGGTCCCGTGTCAGACGAAGAAACACCTCATGTTGATTTATCGAAGCCACAAGACTCTATGTTCGAATTCAAAGCTCCTCCAAGTAAAAATCTTAAGCGAGATTTGCACAAGAAAGCATGTATATCCCAAAGAAGAAAAAAACTTATAGACGAGGCTCACTTGAGGGCAACACATACAAAACACTGTTGCTCTCAACGTTGTTTGCTTAAGATTGGACTAAAGGAATTGAGGTTGATTCGTGATAGTTACAGTTCAATGACTTTGTTAGACCAAAGGGGCTACTTAGCCTTCAATATTAGGCCAGATTATGGTGAAAGGTTTACTTACACAGCTGGTGGCCACACCGTCTGTCAAACAGCCTTCAAATTCATTCATGCTTTAGGCAGCAGACGACTTGACCGCCTTAAGAAAAGGCTTGACAAGAATCCAGGCATTAATGACTACTGCCACTCAGGAGGTATATCCAGAATTCATGCCCTTCAATGTGTTTCCTGGATGGAAGGTTTCTTTAAGGAGTCTTGCGAGAAACTCCCTAACAGCCCTATGTACCACTTGAGTGACAACTTCACGAAACGTGAAGTCTACGATAATTATAAGGACATGTGTGTTGAGGCTGGAGAACGCCATGCTACTCTTACTTCACTGTGCTCTAGAAAAAAGAGTTTTCTCGCGTTGTCTGTTTGTGCTACATGCTCTGAATTAAAAGCTCAGAGACAAAATACAAGGACACTTCACACTAAAAGTACGCTTCCAGGACGTGTTCTTGCCTAGTTCTACTTAAAGGTAGGTTCTTTCCTAAACATGTTTTCATTTCAGATGCATTGAAAGAGAAACTGAACAAGCACAGAGAACAACAATCTTTGGAAAGGAGAAAATTGACAAAACATAGGAAGAAAGCACTGGAACAACCACTCAACTACATATTGGTTGTTATTGATGGAATGGACCAGAAGAAGACCACCCTACCACATTTTGTCAATGTGCCTAAGGATGCTGCTGAAGAAGATTTCATACACCAGCATGTTGTTGGTGCTATGGTATTTAATGGAAAACTATCTTGCAAGGCATTTTTGAACTATCCAAACATTCACGCTGATCCAAATCTCACTATCACAATATTGAATAAGCTTCTTTCCAATCTAGAACATATACCACCGGTTCTATATCTTCAGCTAGACAACACGACAAGAGAAAATAAGAATCAGGCCTTGTTTGCTTACTGTGCTATGCTAGTTGAGAAACAAATCTTCAAGAAGGTGAAGATTGGTTTCCTGCTTGTTGGTCATACACACGATCAAATTGATCAGATGTTCAATGGTTCTCTAAACGTCTTGCTCAAAAAAAAAGCTCTCACCTACCAGCAATGATTGAGGTTATCCAAGATTCCTACAATCCTCATCCAGACATCGAGTTATTAGAAGAAACTTATGATTTCAAGGAATGGATTTTTCGGAGAGATCAACTGGGTCACTGCGCTATTGAGCCCTTGAGAAACATTACATTTCAGCATCAGATCAAAATTTCACTTGTAGATGGCAAGGCCATCTTACAAGGAAAGAAATATGCCATATCCTTGCAGTGGCAGCCAGGCCAGTGTATTCAATTCATTCGCACCATCCCCAATACTAGTTCCATGCTCTCTGCAGAGCAAATGCCTCTAAAAAGCTTGAAAGAAATCACAAAGAGTAAAAAGGAGGGAAGAGCATTTGACTCAAACAAATCATTGGATTACATTGAGACAAGTATTCAGTCGTGCTCTAACCACTTTGGGGAGGCAAATGCTTTATGGTGGCCTCGGTTTTTCAAGAACAGCGTGACATGTTGCAAGCTTCATTACAAAGGTCGAAGACCGCCACATTCAACCGGCCATCTAGGCAAACTCTCCCTGCACAAGTCGAGAATCAAGAGGAACATGTAGAGATATTGGTTAGCTTCGGATGAAGATGACGAGTCATGTACACCGCCCCAGACGCCGCGGCACAACAAGTTGCTCGAGTCTCTGGTTCAGTCTCAGAGATTCAGAAAGAAATGCTCATAGCTGTCCCAGCTGATAATGATGAATATGGGAAGCCATTCTGGCTAGCTAAAGTACTGGAGGTAACAAGAGAGAATGGAATTCCCACTCAAATAAAAGTGCACTGGATGAGAACAAATGCTGCCAATGCTTTCAGTGGGAGTTATACTTTGGAGATGGTAAAAACAGGAGTGGGAAAGAGAGCAAAGTCCAAAGCAAACACTGCTGTCATAGATCTAGCTGAAGTAAAGGTTCTTGCATATGACTTTGTTCTGACTGCTGCTAATAAGTTACGTACTTTGATAAGGTCGACATGTGGATTAGACAAACAACCTAGAAAGGTGGCCAAAAAAGATGATGATGAAGACTCACTTGTAGACAGTGAGGAAGAAGATCGTTCGAGTACATCCAGTTTTGAGAGTGAAGCTGAGGATGAAGGCTCAAGTGATCAGGGATTCAATGAGTCTGAGGATGAGATGCATCCTGATATTGCAGCAAAATGTAAGTTTGTCCGATGACTCGAACATGTAAAGAACAGAAAGTGCAGGTGACGAGTGTTTGTCAAAATGTCCTATATTTTTGACAATTTTGTTCATAATTTTGTACAATTTTCACAACCTTGAATATATCACTTCTTTGTCAATCAACTACCCTTGCTATTTTTTTTATTGCCCCTTTTTTGCTACACTTTATATAAGTAACTATTTCTTGTTCTAAATTAGGAGGATGAAAATTGCTATTTAAAATTTTTGCATGGCAGTTATGTTCAATCAACCCCTCAAAAAGGGTACCTAAATTACCTAAATTGTCACACCTGTCACAAAAAAACCTTAAAAATGGACTTTTTAGGGGAATTTTAGGGAATCTTTCAAAGATTTTTGGAGCAAATAAGTGCGTTTCATTTTAAACTTTGTTGTTATTGCACCAATCAAAAAGCTTATCGTTTATTGGACCTTGCTACAAAAACTCTAGTTATCAATACTTATGTTTGTTTTAATGAGTTTGAACATATTTCACCTACTGTTCCATGTACTTTCACACTGATTGAAGACCCATTGCCTTCTTTCTCCAAGTCTACTCCTGCTTTGCCTCCATCCTTGCCTCCTTCCACATCTTCTGCTCCATCACTAGATACTACTTCTGAGTCTTCTAATCTGCCACCTCCACCTCTCCCTTTCATGCCTCCCTCTGATCATCCTCAATGAATTCGCCATCCTCCTATTTAGCACAAAGACTATAACCTTGTTATCTCTGAACTTCCTTTTGAACCATCTTCCTATTCTACTGCTATCAACAGTCCTCATCACGCCCAATATTTGTTGTTGCCATGACTATTGAAATTCAATACATTCATCAAGTTCACACTTGGAGCCTCGTTCCCCACCGTGCAGATCGCCATGCCGTTTGGTTCTAGGTGGGTTTACAAATTGAAATTCAAACCTGATGGTTCTCTTCACCATTTCAAGGCAAGATTATTTGCATGAGGTTTTACTCATATTGCCGGTGTTGATTATGATGAGACCTATGCTCCAGTTGCCAAAATGACCTCAATTCACATTGTGCTGGTATTTACCACTCTACACCATTGTTTCATTCATCAAATGGATGTAAATAATGCCTTCCTCAATTATATTCTTAAAGAAGAAGTCTTCATAGAACAGCCTGAAGTTTTTGTTCAAGATTCAGCTGCTGACACAGTTTATCTTCTTCACAAAACCATATATAGTCTCAAACAGGCTTTCCAGACTCGGTATGAAACGTCTCTACTCACTCTTCTTGAGTTTGATTCTACCCAAAGTAGTTCTGATGAATTTTAAATTCTTGCCTTTAAAAACCAGCTGCAACAAGTCTTTCATATGAATCATCTGGGCCATATTCATCGCTTTCTTGGACTCCAAGTCGATTATGATCAGCAAAAAGGTTCCCTACATCTTTAGAAATTACAATTAGAAACTGACCTAACCCTAACCTATGATGTGGCATATGCATGCCGCCTACATATGACATGGCCCATCTATGCCATGTCACCCTACTACGATATAGTTAGGCTTGTTCTCATTTCTATACATTTCAATTCACATGGTATCAGAGCAAGCCTGAGAGAGAGGAGAGAGAATGGACATTTTTTTTCCAAGGGTGATATTTTTTGCCAGGATTCCAACATCAAAGTCGGATTCATGGGAGCTGCTATCACAAAAAATTTCAATGTCATCAAAAGATTATTACTCTACTTCTTGAAGAAATTTTGGAGAAATCAGCTTTGCCTCATAGTAAATTATTGATTGCATGGTGTTGAATTCATCTAATAGGCACCAATGTCAAGAGTAAGGAGGTCAAATTTAATAAATCTCAGCTATAGATTTGTCAAGAATCATCATAAATTTATAATGGATCTATAAATTTATGGTGGATTTGGCTAAATTAGTATTTTACCCTAAGAAGAGATAAATTAGATAGGTCTGCAAGATCTTTTACATTTCTACATCTATCATATTACAACAGAATATCCGATCCATGAAAACTAGACCCTAATACACAGTTGGATCGGTCAAATTTCAAGAATGGCATAAGTTTTTTAAACTCTTTCTTGGATTAATGAAATTATAGGTTGTTCTTGAGCATGGCTAGTCTCCCACTACAAATACTAAGTCTGCAAGTATTGACAAATTTGCTTTGAATCATCCGTTAATTCTCTATATCCCAGATATAAAATGCCAACTAACTATATTCGCAACATTTGGTGAAGCTTGAAAATACCTTCAAGATACATATGCCTTGAAAGGACTTGGTAGAGTCAAGCACTTCAAGAAACAAATGGACCAACTGACTATTGAATACTGTGGTGGAGCAACAAATTATCTTCAGATTAAAAGCACTTAGACAGTAAGTTGTTGCAGTAAAAGGCAAAATGGAGGAAGAAGATATTATTCTCATCCTGTTATCTGCCATAGAAGCTTCCTATCCTCAACAAGTGTTTAGTATTCAAACCCAAAAAGGAGTGGCCTGGACCTTCCATGATCTCCAAACTATGCTCGTTGGATTTGAACTTCAATAATCCAGAAATCTTAAGCAAATATAGATTAATTATACTAAAGCCATCAAGATAAAGGAAAAACTGTAACAGATACCAAATCCAACTTATCATTTGTTGAGAAAAGTGCGCAAGCTGTTTGCTGGCATTGTGGATTACAAGCGCACTATAGATTCCAATGCAAATCCTACAAAAAGTTGAAAGATAAGCCTGCAACTTCTAGCAGTAGTGAACTGCCATGCTTAGGCATCTCAGGAGTTGCTTTATCCATTGTATTCAGTGACGAATACCTTAATGTGACTTTAGATCATCATCTATCACCTAGTTTGAAATATCTTCTAATGGACTCAAGAGCTTCCCAACTGTCATGAACCTACGCGAAAACAAGGGAAATGCACGATGAGTACGTAAAAAATACAAAGTCATACACCAAGATCGGCAAAGAATCTGATATATGATGAAGAAACAAGAATATAATAGCTCAAAGGTAAGCATGAACATGAGACAGATGCCCAGAAGGCTCAAGACTGGCATTGAACTAGAATGGTTCGACAAGAAAAAAGTGCCTCTATATATATTTAGGCCAACGGTCAGGATCACGCCACTCCAATTGGACAAGATCATGCCAAGTGTCACGCATGCATGTAGGTTCTAGAATATTCTAGACCCTCCTGAAATCAGCTCTCCATATGAAGAAAATATGAGAAAATATTTTCAACAAATATCGGTAGCACATTTGGCGAAGATGAATGATTTGCAACTAGAAGGTTGTGAGTTCAATTTGTCTGTACGAATCATCTTTATAATTCATTCTCTTATTTACTTTTATTTGCATTTTAGAGCATCTGCTTTGCTCAGATTGTATAGGATTAGAGAGATTACAGTTTTATTTTGGTATATATAACACTTTTATGAAGTAGAAATTCGTTTTGGTTACGAATCATCAATAGATTTAGAATGCTAACAGAATAGGAGAACTCTGTTAAGATCAGATATTGGTTGCCTTGCTGGTAGAAGAATAACAATTTTTTATATAGTTTTGTGGCATGGTAAAAGGCAATCGGAATCTTATCTAGCATATATGGTAATTAGAACTTTTATCTAGCAATAACAAGACCATGTTGGCAGCAATTCTACGAAGTTTTCTCGGATTAGCAATAAGAGATTGCAAGGTCATGCAACATACGAGAAAAGCATACCTTGAGAAAATATTCTCCCGGATGATAATGAAAAAAGAAAACAATAGATGACAAATTAACTGCTCAGATTATGATTTCTGCTAATGCGCATCCATAATTTTTTTATAAGTGACAATATTAGAACATAAATATCTTTTTAATTAACATGTTTCTACCTCTATAAGAAATGTACCTCAGCCAAATCAAAATTAGTTGAAGCTTGTGGTGTAGACTCTATCCATAATTTAAATTCTGCAATACACCAACTATACTGGTGCACCATTTCGTTCACTAGAATCAATCTTTCCACTAAAGCCAGCCCTGATATTAAATAGTAGCTTAAATATTATCAAAAGCATGTAATTAGATTACACATATTTGCTAATTTTTGCCTTAGAGAAGCTTTCTATCATGAAATGCTACAAATTGTAAAAGCAGGCAATCAATAAGGGGTAAAAACTTACAAATGGTCTCTGACTTTTCAGAAATAGATTTGGTGCATAATACAAGCTAGTATCTATGTGCACTATCAAAGTTTGACTCATGCATTAAAGTCTAGCAGCAACACGAATTAGCTAAAGTTTTTTTATAATTCCTTACAGCTTTTAGCAAGTGGCTCTATGTTATTAACGTGCCACGAAAGAATATGCTTTTTGTATTATTGTTTTGTATGTGCGCGCGTGTGTGTGTTTTTAAAATAAAATAAAAATTCAAAAAATATTGGCAAATTCATGAATAATATACAAAACATTAAATATAGCACAAATCCTGCACCAAAACAAAAAATTTATTTTATTTTTTCTCGATGCGTGTGTGTATTTTTAAAATAAAATAAAAATTCAAAAAACATTGGCAAATTCATGAATAATATACAAAACATTAAATATAGCACAAATTCCATAACGCACCAAAACAAAAAATTTAAAATTTATTTTATTTTTTCTCGATACTAAAAAACACGGCCAATAAGGCCTCGCCACCATAATATCATCTCCGAAGCTTACTGTACTACAATGATCTTTCGCATATAATTTGCAATGCTGCCTTTTGCAAGCCTTTTGGCTTGTTCAGGCGTAGCTCAACTCTGGAAGTAACTAAGCCTCTCTCGTTCATCTCCTCTTTCTTGTTCTGCTGCATGAATCCAAAAGCAACCCTAAATTCTGCCATGCATATACCTAGAAAGCCAAATAAAATTAATTTATAACCAATTCAACACAATCTGCTGGTGAACCATCAAAATTTATGTTCCAAAATCAAGCACAAGCTCAAGCACAGGGAAGCTAAAGCTTATTAAGATCAAGCAAACCCCTGAGTCCAGGAATTACATAACCTGTGCAACAGTCTTTCCAGGTCAGGCAGGCCGCTCATCTGGGCATCCTTCGACATCAAGCGACTGTCCAACAAAAACTTCTAGTTTCCTTCACATTTGTGGACTGTCCAACAAAAACTTCTAGTTTCCTTCACATTTGTGGTTTCAAAATAATAAGGCCTTAAAAAAATAAACCAAAAAAGTTCTTAAGAAGTTTATTAGGTTTAAAAATAACAAGCCCCTAAAAAGATAAACTAATAAAATAGTATAAGCCCTTAAAATAATATAAGCTTCTTTATTTCCCTTCATTTTTAGCTACATCTTTTCCTCTAAAATTATATGAATTCTCAATGGTTCAACATGCACAAAAGCCTCTTATTTTTAATAAACATTTTTTCCCCAACAAAAAACTCGTAAAAACTATTTGCCAGCGTAATGGAAGAAGTTTATTTGATGATCTCTTCAAGTCCAGCAAATGAAGCACGCTTCAACAATATTATGACATTGTTACAAATTGCTTTAGTACAATGTGCTAGCCATGCAATTTCCTAGAGTTTGTTTAGCCATAGAACTAATATAAAAGGCATATGGCATTCGAAGTTGAACGTAGAGAGCTCGAATGCATGCCTGTCTATTGTTGTAAATGGTCCTGCTCAAGCAAGGGAGTTTGATTTTACAGAAAGCATTGAAGTATGGAAGAAGAAAGCTGATAATCGTGGTCGACACATTTACTTAGGTGATCCAAATCAACATTTAGCATATTGATATTTACAACAGATTTATAATGCCAATTTGTAGATCTAGGTTAGTATTTTACATGCTGGTTTTTAGAGCAAACTTACCACGCTAATTTGCATGTATTTTTGAAGGAAATTACTATATTTGTTTCGGGCAGTTGTAAGATTTTTGTTTGGAGGCAACATGAACAATATAAAGATCTGGTTTATATTTACAATAACTATTACCTTGTATTCTACAAATTTACTATATAGTGAAGAATTTAACTCTTGCCTTTTGTAGTTTGTATTGGAAGGCAATATTCCAGTAAATTTTCAGAGGAAAAGGATTTTCTCATTACATGAAAAAAAAAAAAATCTAACAAATGAAAATTAAGGTATAATTGCTGGTTAGACTATTTTCGAGCCCCTAATGGAATTTTATAACGATTAAGTTTGCCCAATTCGTTTGGTATTGGGGGAGGGTATTCTCACAATGGTGGGAACTATGATTCCTGACACGTATTGTATGCAAAACCGTATGTTTTGGCATGTTTGAGCAGCTTGTTTTTATTTAGATGTAAAATTTCTATTGCTGTATATTGTGGCTGGTTTTTCTTGGCATGGTTGGAAAGAGGAAGAAGCTGAATTCCATGGGCGTGGATAAGAACTCACGGTGGTTTCTATTTGGAGCCCTGGTTTTTTTGTCTGGGCGGCACCGAAGCTCTGTCGGCGCATAAACAAAGTTAGGGCCCGATCGCCGGATTATTATGGCTATGCACGCTTCACTGCGGCTTTTCGCTTCGGAAATTCGAGCATTCCACCGTAAATATGGCCAAGGGTTTGTAGTTGCGAAGGAAACATTTGTGTGGCAGGCTTTGGCTGGAAGGAAATATTGTGATGTGTGATGTAGCGACTGTAAACTGGCAGAGAGGCTAGGGCTCGTTAAGTTTCAGCATTTTTATCATAAATTTTAGCATTCTTGTGATTCAATAAGAAGGCCCAAGAGATGAAATCGGCTGGTATTGTAGCTATGTCTTTGGAAGATGCCTCTGTTTTCATTCCTTTCATATCTCCGCTATGTTTCTGCAAGCTGCCTCTTTCTGGCTCTGAATCTGCATCTCGATACATAGTATGAAATTGCATTGCGTTAGAATTGGATGGGCCTCTGTTTGTCCGCAGGATCTGTTTGTCCGCAGGATGAATCCGTTTGGCCGCAGCAGGAATCGGCCTCTGTTTGTCGCCTCAGATGCTTCAAGCCCTCATAGCACGCTTCAAACCTTCGGCTTTATTTTTTTAATGCAATGTGTATTGATTTGCACCATTGAAACTTTCATGGGTTGAAGGCGGAAAAAAAATTGAGGCCATTGATGCGGCACATGAGAGCGAATATTCTCTCAATCAATGGCCCATAAAATAAGATGAAAACATCCCATTAAGAAAGAAAACAAGAGAATGCAGAATCTTGAAATTGCCTATTTGGTTGTGATGGTGTCAAGAGGCTATTGTTTGTACCAGGTAGCAACAAAATCATAATCAGCAAAGGTAGTGTTTTACATGCCTATTTCTTTATGCCACACGTCCAAGTATTTCTCTTCTGGCAAGATGCAAGTAGTCGAGATGTCGGTGGACAAGCTCAATTTTTAGCTGTCGGTGCACAATGATGGCTCACAGATAGAACTTATTGTAGATTAACACAGCTTACATTTTTCATCAAGTAGAAGGGTCAACTTTTTCATCCTCTTAAAATATAACCAGTTGTATTTCTTTCTGATGACGAAATTTTACTCACCTTAAAATTTCGGCCTTTTTTGACACGTTTTTACATAACGAAAAACAGAGTTGAACTCTTGAAGCGTTTTTTTTTTTTTTTGGCGGCGCCGCCTCCACCACTGTTTTTTGCCGCGACCCCATTTTTACGCGCTTCTACCCTTTTTTACGCTTCTTCCGGACTATCTTTCCTGTTCCGGCTATGGCATTTGCATCCCTAACCGGGCCTTGATGTTCCTGGCTATGGCGTTTGCATCCCTAGTTTCTGTTCCGGCTATGGCTTCTATCCTTGGCTATGGCGTTTGCATCCCTAACCGGGCCTTGATGGCATGAGCAACCATTTTTCTTCTCAAAGGCTTCTTAAAACATCACGGACAAGTTCCAAAATGACCTAAATAAGGTTTCGGTTGCATCAAAATTGAAAAACGTTCCTCACAAGTTCAAGAAACACAGAGTTCCGGCTGCATCCAGTTCAAGAACGGCCTAAATTTTAAGCTGAGTAAAATTTCGTCGGAGAATTTCACTCAGCATTGAAATTTCAGAAGGAAATTCGAGCAGACTGGCGGCGCCACTTTCGGCGGCTCCGCCGGTCATTAGCCCGCCAGGTCAGCTCGAAATTTCCTTCTGAAATTTCAAGCTGAGTGAAATTTCTCCTTCCAAAAAAGCTTTCCCTGTGAAATTAACTCTTACAAAAGAGTGAAGAATGCTTATACTAATATATACAGTATATGTACAAAATTCTCTGAGCAAATTGCTGCTGCTGCTTCTTCTGACCAAATTATGTACAAGCTCGTCCATCTCAAACTCAATGACCGTTTGTGATGGTTGGAGCAAAAGACATGCATATAGGGGGGGTAACCTTTAATAAGGAAAGTAATGCTGACGGAATCGTCCAGACGCCATCTCCACATATTAAGCCTGATGCCATTGCAGGGGCATATATAGCTGCTTCTCTCTTATTAAGACGTTCCCAAACAAATAGTATAACAGTTCCCAGAAACATATCGATTGTAAAATATGCTCCTATATAAAAGGGAATCGCCATGGCCATGGGTATTGGAATAAACTTGGCAATTCTTGAAGGAAGCTTGTCCCTTGCAACATTCAAAACTAAAGCACATATAAATCCTGCAAGACACAATTCCAAGCAATGCTTCGGCAATGCTGAAAGACCCTCCACACCAAGGATAGCCATCTCCCTGAAGATAATAGCATAAGGAGCTTTGTATACTCCATCAGGTGAACCAATCTCAAAAGCAGTCCACAACATCCAAAATGTTAAAGGTGCTACTATACATCCAAGAATGGTCCCAATCAACTGGCTGACAAACATCGACCTTGGTGATGAATGAGTAAGGAAGCCTGTTTTAAAATCTTGCATCAAATCAGAGCTTGTAGATACAATGCTCATCATTACTCCACATGCGGCTAAACCAGCAATCACACCACCATCTTTTCCAGCCCATGCTGCAAAGACAAATAAACCTACTTTTCCATAGGTACTTGCCAAGCTCCAATCCGTAAGACCTGCACCATACGCATTACAGAACCCAAGTGCAGGCGCCAATAGGTAACAAATCAGTACAAAATACCATCTAACAGGGGGAAATATCTGTGGGATGGATATCATTGATATGATGGATAGGGTAACATATCCAGTTGCAGCAATCCAGAAGGGAATTCCTTCTTTCATAAATACTTCAGACCGCCTTGACTCATCAACTGAATCAAGTAGCTCTGCAAAATAAAAAAACACGAAACTCCATAAACGGCGCATATGACTTTCTGAAAGAAAAAAAGTTGACAGTTCTTAGTTCTTACCAGTTGGGCAATTAGTAGTCAATGGAAGCTTCTTCTTATTCTCATATTCAATATACATTGCTTTCAACGAAAGGAACAGTATTTTCACCAGGTTATAAATACCATCACCTAAAATTACAGCAATGGCTATGAATACCTGCACATATAAGTTTGCCCATGCATTAGCTTATGCAGGTGCAATAAATTATGTCATGAAAATTTGCACAACCTTATATCCGTAAAGCCCTTTAAAATCATTCTTTGCTAGACCATCTGGAAACCAGTCCCCAGCACGTTTGCTAATGAGAGGCCACATAATACCCCAAGAGACGATAGCCCCAAGAAGGACTGAGCAGTTGACAATATGAGGGCATATCATGCCCACCCCAACATATGTTGTGCTAAAGTCAAAGTAGAATCTGCCATAACGCACAATCAACAACTCAGCAAGACGAAAACAAGATAACAAATGAAGTTTGAGAGCACCAAATACATACGTATTGGCATAAGCTTTCATGCCCAAGGAAGGGAACTGATCAAATCCACAACTATCCCCCGCACCACTAAAGAACCATTTGAAGAAGCTCCAGAAAAAACTAACTCCAAAATACTTGCCAAGACAAGCTATTTGTTTGCTGGATGAAATTAAAAAAGTCATTTTGAAGTATTTGGACCTTAAATTTTAGAGCACATAGAAAAGATGGTGTTCTATCTCTAAATTCATTACTAGATAATAATTATCTTACGCCGCAGTTTCTGCTCCTTTTGGTGTATGGAAGCTGTTGATTAACACCGCTGTTGCAGTACCACTCGGATATGTAAGCTTATAATCAATAATCATCACCTACAAAAGAGAAAAAAAACAGATCAGCCACATAAAACAACATAAAGAAGCAACGCTTCACTTATATATGCACATTACAAGGGCTATAAAGACAGCAAAGACCCATACCTTGCGCAGAGGCACAAGTGCCATAATGCCAACAAAGCTGACTGCAAATACAAACGCAGTCATCCACCCCAGAGAAGGATTTATTACATCTTTCAAATAATTTCCTAGATACTGAGGACCAATAAGACTGTATGTCCTCTTATCCATTGCAAGCAAATAAGATCAAAATCCCCCTATGTACAGCCATAAGCAGAACACATGAGTAAAACATATGTAAAAAAACAAGTTTAACGAACCAATAATTTGACGGATACTCCCATACCACTAAAAGCAATGCCATAGCAAGCCACCACACAAATCTGAATAACAGTATTCTCCTGGCGAGTAAAAGGTTGAACATTGCAACAGCTCAACTTGGAAACAAACAAAGTCCAGATCTTAACAAAAAAGAATCCCAACAAACCAGCTGCTACATTAAGGGATGGAATCACTCCAACAGTGAGGTTCAACTTGTGTGTAATCACGCAAAATACTGTACCCAAAAGGGCACCAACTACCAATCCCCTAATAGTTATCTGTTCCGACCATGGTGGTGTTCCCTCACGGAAAGCTGCTTCTACCGCTTCTTGGGATTCTTCCTGCTCTTTTTCTGATTTCAAGATTAGGTAGTCATCCTCTGTTCCTGCTTCTGGTTCAATGTCCAACTCCGAAATTGCCATAGAATCTCCAAGACAGAGCAAATCTAAGCCACAACTGCTCTCAGATTAGGAAGCAAAACAAGATTGAGGAGAAAAGAAAGAAAATTTTTAAAGTACCTCAATCCGAAAGCCCACCAGACGGAAAACAAAAACCAGTCACTAAATGTATCAGAGGCAATTGGAGGGAAGAGATGAAGAGGGCCGGCCGTTTCCAATAATAAGGGACTGAAAACGAGACTACTAAAAATAAAGATCTGGGAACTGAAAGGATCAGGCAATCTGGTCCGTCGAAAAACTCCTGTGCTGGAAGCCGACCTGCCGTTACATATTTGCCGGGAAAGGAAAAAAATATTTAGCACACATCTTTTTTTAGCAAGCGTGATTTCCTGAATTTTCATTTTCTGGAATACGTACAAACGTGTAAAGTATAATGCAAGAAATCTAACTAAAGCTTTGCTTCCAATCCACATATATAATGTTTGCCCAATCAAGAACCATAGTTTTATAACATAAGAAGAGTTGTGAAGTTTAAAGGGGTATTGGTATGGAAATACGTATAAAGATGACGGTGGCATCTGGCTTTTGGGAAGGAGGTTTATTTTCTGTTTTGGCAAAGGTGGAGCGGATAGGGCAGCGCATGCTGATGCCATAGATGGCGATGAAGCAAGGGGCTTCTAATTTTGGTCGCCTGACAAGTGCGACCCCGCCAATCTGCTCTATGCCTAATCGAGCATTTCATGTGCCACCTCACCATGCAGCAACATCTCTCTGACATTTCTACGACAACAAACAATTCAAAAGCCTACCAAACAATTCCAAAAAAAAATTATACCATTAGATTGTAGCATCTTGTGGCAATTATCCCATATGGGGCACTCTTGGTCGTTCCCTACAAAAGAAGATGGGATCAAACAACCATGTTTTAAATTGCTCCATAAATCAACTCCCAAAAAAAACAATGTAATCGATTCCAGAACTCCGGTATGTGGACTGCAATATATACATATTAGAAAGGAAGCATTACTTTCCATGAGGAATTGACTTGAACATATGAACTCCCCTTGCATTCAAATGATGATATATGAACACCACAAACTAGATTCAACAGACCAAAAAATTGGATAGAGCCTAGGGAGTTGAATCTTAGCAAAATTCACACACTCTTTTAAGCACAAGCTGACTATGACTAGAATTTACATCAGACTTGAGAAAATGCAAAAAGAGATATCAACAAGGGCGAAAACAAAACCCCACCTCCAAAATCTAGTCTGAGACCTTTCAAATTTTTTTTCCAACCAAGCTGTGAAACTCTGAAGCCACAAGTTTAGAGAGTGAAAAAGCCTTAGGAAAAGGCTTCCACAGATTAACGGCAGCAAGAAAGCAATGTGAATCTGCTCCAAAACAAAGACCTAGCAAGATGGCTTTGTATAACAGAGATCTGGCAAGCGTGATCCTGCCAATCTGCTCTATGCCTGATCCGGCATTTTATGTGCCTCCTCGCCATGTGGCAACATCTCCTTAAAATTTCTGCAGCAACAAACAACTGAACCCTAACAAAAATACCAAAATATGCCTTCTCAATCATATTATGAGGGTCCAACATCAACAACATATGCTGGACCCATACCCATACAATCTCTAACAATTGAACATCTTAGCATATAAAAATAGGATTCCTCAACTTGGGAGCTTTATAGAGGTGTTTCAAGCTCCAATTACTCAAAACTTTGGTGTACCATATTAAATAGCGGAGAAAAAGATTGCGTAGATGTCAAATAAAAAGGTTCTATGACTGTATCATTCAGCTAGATGGTATATTATAGTTCCATTTTCATATCCTTAACCGGCAGGTTTTTCCACCGATGCACTATGAATCGTCGATCAAGGTGCAGTTCTTAGCCATCATCATCTCCATCTGGACTGTTTATCAAGATAAACATGCCTGCTGTTGGATTGAAGATTATCCTTGCTTGGCCATACCAGCAAGTAAACAGGCTTACCTGTTTACTAGCTAGAATGGCCTCACTGGTATTGTTAAACCCTTTAACCGGCAGGCTCTAAAAATTTTAAGACATGACAGGACTATCATGGTTTATTTCCACATCCATAGTGCAATGTAAACTAAGGTTTATTAGTTAAGGTCTACTCTTTAGATATATTCTCAATGTTATTGTCGGAGTGCATCGAGGAAGGAAAGTATTTAACCAAATGCTGAAATGTTGAAATGCTGTCGGATGGGCATATTTGCCCTTTATTCCAAGATCTGGACCGTACATAGCAATCCTCGTTTGTGGGGTATGCATATACAAGTTTTTGTATACTGTATATTAAGGTTTGCAAAATACTATAAGATTTGAGAGAATGTACTTAATGGTGTTAATTTTGTACATGTATTGTAAATATATTTTTGGAGCTCTCGCTGCCCTACGTAACCCCCCGTGTGAATATGCACCCAAACCAAAGGGGGTTTAAGGGGGATTTTAATTTAAATGTGTTAAATGCAATAGTTTGTGTTAATAATGTTAATGGTAGTTGTGTATTGATTGTTATATTAAAAAAAAATTGGGCCTTTCGGGCCCTAACTAAAGCAAACATAAGTAAACTTTATGGGCCTAAATATTAATTACTAAAAAGCATAATAACATCGAGACAAACAAATTATTTACATTGCAAGCAACTATTGAGTACATTTCATGTAGTCATTATATTCATTATAGCAAATGCCTTTGGCTGGGGCGGCACATCAAGATGTGCAATAGCAAATTCTTTAGAGACAGATCAAAATAGATACACTCAAAGTAAATACATTCAATCAAAATCTGTTTTGAAGGAGCTGCATCATATGATGCCACAGTTTTTGCCATAATCTGATTTAACGAAGCTGCATCATATGATGTCACAGTTCAATTTCTGGACATTGCTTGCCACCTAGTGTTTGATCCCTTTACTGATACTGCATGCACATCCCCTGCCCCTCCAACATTTGTTATAAGTACTAGATTGAAGTATGAATGCCCGTTTACTGTAAACCTCATTCACATTCAATGAAAATAAGTTTTGAAGGAGCTGCATCATATGATGCCACAGTTTTGCCATAATCTGTTTTAACGAAGCTGCATCATATGATGTCACAGTTTTGCCATCACTGGTGGTAACCTGAAATGACAAACTCTGGCCATTTAATAGGTTGTCCTACCTTGCAAATTCCAGCGGCCCGCTATTTAATGAATACACGAGGGTGTATAAGTGCAAGGGGGAGCGTATTCCTCATCCAAATCCTAGTATTCCAAAATATACCGCCCCCCTCCCCTCCCCCCCCCCCCCCTCCCCACCGAGCATGCGCTAAGCTAAAGAGACTCGCACATCCTGCCCCAGCTTCTAATATTTTCCTCATTATAGGGGGAGGTACCTCGCCCATTGAAAATTTATAGAAGTAGGAACCCACCTCATCTCTGGGGTTGAAGGTTTCCCCTTAATCTTTCCATATTTCAGCCGGTGACTCACAAAGGCAATAGCCGGAGATGCCTCCTCTTGAATAGCCCTCCATACAAATTTTGCTGCTAGAACCTTCCTTTGGACCATTGGGTCTTTACATCCCAATCCCCCATCTTTCCTATCTCGGCACATTTCTTCACCATGCAACCCCAAATATCCCCCCCTCCCCAATATAAATTTATAATAACTACCAATAACTGGTCAGATATATATTTTTGTGCCACAATCAAGAATAATAAACATGGGTAGCATTGAGGATTGCATTAGCAACTGTCACTCTCCCCATAGTGGACAGGGACTTACAAGATCAGAGGTTAACCTTTTTTCGAATTCTTTATATAATTGGTGACCAGAGACCTTTCAAATTTTCTCCAATGTTGAGTGGCATACCCAAAAGCTTAGTAGTCTCCATAGCTGTCACTATATGGTAGTTCCAAGCCCTAACCCTTGTATCAATGTCTTCTTCAAATGGCCATATGATCTCACATTTAGTGATTCAGCCCAACCCCAGAGATAAAGTAGAAGGACTTTAACACATGTTGGAAGGCATGAAAACTCCCATCATCATACCTTAGAAAAAGGAAGGTACCATCAGCATATTGCATAATAGACAATTCTTGATCGATGCCTGGAGGAAGTAATCCTTTTAGCAATCCCTGCTTCATCAAGCTCTTCACCATACAAGTTAAGAGATTTGCCATGATTAGAAAAAGTTAAGGAGCAAGGGGACACCCCGCCTAATTTTTTTCGAGCTCGAAGGGACCCTATGATTGTCCATTTACCAGGACAATTGCTGATGCCATCTTGTTCAACCCCATGACTAGCTCTATAAAGTTTACCTCAAAGCCCATATGAGCCATCACCTGCCTCAGCCCATTCCACCTGAGAGAGTCATAGGCTCTACGAAAGTCTAGTTTCAACATCACACAGTTCTGAAGAGATAACTTGCACCAATGGAGCCCCTCTCTGGCTGCCAGATAGTTATCCAGAATGTACCTACCTGGGAGAAAAGCTGATTGTTCACATCCAATCAGACGGGTTAAGATTGGTTTCATACGATTGGCAATGACCTTCATGATTACTTTGTACAACACATTAGTTAGCGCTATTGGTCTCCATTCACTTAGCACTTGGGGCTTACTAACTTTTGGAACCAACGAGATAAAGCCAGTTGCTAGGGCCGGGTGAAGCTATTTAGCTGCCCATGCACCCTTGACTGCTGCAGTAAAAAATGGCCCAAGCATATCCCAAAATTCTATATAGAACTCTGGAGGGAACCCGTCAGGTCCTGGAGACTTGCCAGAGGCTAAGGAACACAGAGTCTTGTAGATTTCTACCTCTTGAGACTCTTGAAGTAGAAGCACATTTTCTCTTTCTGTCACAAGCTGACCTTGTCTCGGGAGGGGGAGCCACTCGGAGCATGTACTATAATAGTCATTTGGGAGAGGATCTTCTTTGAACAACCCCTCGTAACTGTCTCTGAAGAAGGATTTAATTTCTGCCTCCTCTCTAAGAACTTCGTTCTGATCATTTGTAACTGAAGTGATACTGTTCTCAGCTAGCCTTGCTCCTGCCAGTCTAAAAAAACACCTAGAGCTTTCATGGTCAACCTCTGCACGCCATTTGGCCTTTGATCTAACAGCAGCTCCACGGGCCTCTTCCTCTTCTATCGTTTTTATTCTGACCTCTAACCCTTCCTCAAGTGTCTGGTTGACAATATTGAAGGGGTTTAGAATCAAAGCTTGTTTAACTTGCCGAATTTGGTTACATAGGTCAACCTTGGTTGCCCTAGATTTGGTAGCCCGCAGCTTACCCCAATTTTTTATCCAACCTTTCATATCGGCATTCTTCCTGATCCAGGCCTTCATACTAGGGAGTCCCTCATCCCTCGACTGGGTTAAAAGATATTCCTTAAATGGTGTACAAAAGAGATCCTTCCCTAGGAGCCCTGTATTAAATTTAAAGGGGGCATTTCCTCTTCGTCTGGCAGAAGGAAGATCTTCAAATATTAGATTCTATGGGACATGATCTGACTGGGAAAAGGCAAGGTCCCCTTCCACATGACACCTATCCATGAAGGGGGCTGATCTTTTAGCCACATAAAATCTGTCTAATAGGCAATAAACTCTGTCGATTCCTTTTTGTTTGTTAGACCACGAGTAGGGAGTATTCGACGGTATGATAAGAACAAAGCCACAACAGGAGTCCCATGCCAGTTGCTCTTCACCTAGAAGGTTCCTGTACAGGCCAATTTTTTTATCCCAAATATCTGCCATATTAAGGTCACCACCCAGTACCCAATTGCCCACTGGCTGACTGATCACCCAGTCCTTAATTTACTTCCATAGAATGGCTCTTTCTACAGGCTTATTTGGTGCATATTCACACGGGGGTTTACTCCGGGCAACGAGAGCTGTCGGATGGGCATATTTGCCCTTTATTCCAAGATCTGGACCGTACATAGCAATCCTCGTTTGTGGGGTATGCATGTATAAGTTTTTGTATACTGTATATTAAGGTTTGCAAAATACTATAAGGTTTGAGAGAATGTACTTAATGGTGTTAATTTTGTACATGTATTGTAAATATATTTTTGGAGCTCTCGCTGCCCTTCGTAACCCCCCGTGTGAATATGCACCCAAACCAAAGGGGGTTTAAGGGGGATTTTAATTTAAATGTGTTAAATGCAATGGTTTGTGTTAATAATGTTAATGGTAGTTGTGTGTTGATTGTTATATTAAAAAAATTTTTGGGCCCTTCGGGCCCTAACTAAAGCAAACATAGGTAAACTTTATGGGCCTAAATATTAATTACTAAAAAACACAATAGCATCAAAACAAACAAATTATTTCCATTGCAAACAACTATGAAGTACATTTTATGTAGTCATTATATTCATTATCTGTAATCTCAATATTGCAATATTAGATATTCATGCATATGCTAGTTCATATGGTAATATGTGTTGGTGTCAATGCAAGCCTGTTTTGCCATGGCAAGCATTCATAAGCATATGGCATATGTAAAACAAATTTAATTCCACACATGTAGCACTTGCTCTATTTAGTGGACATTGAATTGGAAGAATATTTGATAGCGTCTACGAATAACCCTCCATTGGGATCCTTATATATGCCCAATAAGAAGTCCTTATATATAACCCTCCATTGAACTCTGTAGCTCTGTCAATTGTCAAAACAAAACACCCTCCATTTGGAATCCTTTTATAAGCCCAATAAGCAGCCTGGCTATGTGAATTGCCAATATGAAGATGAACTCAATCGTAATTCTGTGTATTGCACCAATAAAAATGAACTTAATTCACAATGACAATGAAAGGATGCTTTGCTTTTAAATTATAATATTCAGAAGTAGACTCACCTCAAATTTTGAGAATGACTAGATTTGCGTGAACGAAGTAGCGACATTGGAGGCCCAATGCCTCAAGATTGGAGCTGGATTCAAATACAAATAAGAGAAATTATCGAAAATGCAAAATAGAATTGAGACGATGACAATCCATGGAAAGATGGTAATAATACCTAGCATAATAACAGGGAGCTTTGGATTACGTTGTAGAATTTGTAGACTGACTAAACTGCATCTTCTAAAAACCATAACATAATTCAGCCTTACAACAAGGAGTTTGTTTTATACGGGATTTGAACCCATACCTATCCGTTCACAACACAAACCTGAGCGGAGTAGTAAATATCTAGCAAGTAATATGCAGTGCAGCCAAGGATGAGACTTCTTGGATGAACCTAGTTTTGAAGCTCCACAATTCCAAAACAATAGATCTTTTCGTTGCACATGATGTAAAAAAGAAACAAAACAAATAGGAAGTCGGAGCTTGTAAACTTGTAAGATAGGAAACGCGCAAAATGGCAAAATACCGAGCCCCTAGATCCTCACCGAGTTGTGCTCTATAGCAAATAATATTACATGTAATTCGCTATGCAAGGTAGCCAAGGCATGAGACTTCTTGGATAAACCTAGTTTTAAAGCTCTCTCTGACCATATTGTCATCTGTTATCACGGTTATCCGGTCATCTGTTACTTTTCAAAAGAACATTCCAAAATAGGCTGGATCTTTGGCTACACACAAATGTAAAAAATCGAAAACAAACAAATAGGGGCGAGCTTGTATACCTATAAGAGCTTGTAAACCCGTAAGATCAATAATATTTCACAAAGTGGAACAAAGAAAGCGCCCATAATTGAGGGCCACTTTCGATTCTTCATCATCCGCCACTTGCTTCTCAAGCTTAGATCTTAACATGTCTACATTGTTTCCATTTAATGAAAAGAAAAAAACCCACCATACATAAATTCCGCATTAGGTTGACAACCTTGAATGAGTCATGAATGTAGACAATTCGCCAGTTCTTGGAGCAAAGAACCAACAACCTTGCTCGGGAGTTAAAGTTCGATTGCCGATAACATCGACTCCCAAGCTCCCCCGCAAAGAATTGATTTTTACAGGCATATTATCACCGGGAGACACTTAGTTTCCCATTTTAAGTAGCTTAATATTAGCCGAAAAAATGGATCTGTCAGGCTTGACTTTAAAACAATAAAGCAAAGCACCACCATACGCCTCAAGTCAAGGACACTTTTTGAATTAATGGTTGCAAGAACTAAACCGGATTCTACCTCAAAATTGTGAGACCAAGGGAGAAGGCTGCAAAGATGAGAGAGTGGTTAGAAAATATTTATGCCAAAAAACTCGTTAAGCGACTGGCCACACCGAAACCAATAGCTACAAAGGAGGATCCAAATGTCAACTTCGAGTAATCCATGGAAGTCGTTCTTTGCAGTGCTTCACTACAAGACCCAAGAAATACTATATAGCTTCCCATTGCAATGATTGTACCAAGAAGAAACATGCCAAGGAACGCAATTCCTCAACTTAGAAGGCGGGGCAAGGGCTTTTGCGGGATCATGAGAAGAACATCAGTTTGAGTCCATACACAATGCCTCAAGGCAAAGGTGAGCCCCAAAGACTTCTTCCCGGCTTGAACTATCTCATTTTTTGCGGGATCTCCACCATGATTAGCACTAGCCGTAACAGGGCAAAGATGGCGGAATACCGAGCCCCCGGTTTCTTGCTTTGAAATTCCAACCACAATAAACCAAACTTCGTTCATGTGGATGCATTTCAAGTCTGAAACTCCCAAACCTGGAAAAATCAATGTGTATTATTGGTTTGCACGTCCTCGGAAATTGATTTCTCTTTTCTTAGAAATTAACAAAAACTTTTAGTTACCACGATAAGAGGGACATACCGAAAAATAAGCTTAGGAGATGACCACGACCGGTGTCTGCGCAATACCGCCTCCAATTAAGAGTAGAAAACATCTCAGTAAGATCTTTTAGTGAACTTCGTGGACCTTGCTAAAGTTCTTCGATGGAAATTGTTTTGCAAATTTTCTTCTCTCGATTCTCAATTGTGCTCAACGTACTACAGCCAACAACACAAAAAGCGGACCAACTAGATAAGGGCGGCATAGAGTTTTTATAAAATCCCTAGTATCCTCGCAAAATCACTCAACTTAATGCAACGGAAGGAACAATGGGAAAGGCGGAAGAGATATATGCATTGGATGATGCATTGGATAAATGTTCCCGCCAAGATGCCCGCTTGCCCCCATACTCGGCCGTAGATTGGAGATGCAATATCGGACCAAATCCGACAACCCTCAGATCAAACCGATTAACCTCAGATCGGACCAAATCCAGAACCCTAATCGCTTCAAAACGTTTCTTGCGAAAACCACAAACCTAATATTATTCTATCTTAATATTTAAAACCTAAACTTAAAAAAACATGCAAACAATAAAAGCCCCACAACCACACGATTTTCCCTCTTCTTTAAAATCAATGGCTAACAAATGGGTGCACTCTAGAAATACCATTTAGTACGTCCACGTGAATACGCCCATGAAATCATATGAAAACCATGCTAAAAAGCGTATAAAATCACAAAAAAAACCCCCTGTTATAATGCTACATATTCACTCCCCATTTGGTCCCTTCTGTATCAAATTGCACAGCCTGCCACCTACCGTCTGTCCGCACATATTGCAGCTTACTAGTTAAACCCTTCCATAAAGTTCCGTAGCCCCTTTGGTGCCTCTGGCAGCACAGGTAAAAGAGGATTATTGGTTACCTACCCAAGCACCTAAGGAACTAGCCTCAAAGTCTGGAAGCCTATGTTCTTGTATAAGTAGGATATCTGCATTCATCGATCTCATTGCTGCTAGCACTCTAGCCCTCTTTAGAGGTCCCTTGATTCCCTGAAGGTTCCACGAAACAATCTTCATAATCTATCTATTCGAGTGACATTACCCCTTATCACGCATCCCTCATCGCTTCCCCCCTTGTCAGGATGGTAGAGTAGGTTACTTCGAGTTTCAGAGATTGTAGCTAGAGGAGTCAAAGATTTGTTGTCCACTAGGCCTAGGCATTTCTGGTATGTGTCAGATTGTTTTCCTCTCAAGTGTCTTTGTGAGGGCACGGTGCCACAATGGTGGGTAAGTTTACACCATAGAGGATATTTTATTGGGAATGACCCTTTTATCAACCCAGGCCATTGTGTCAGCCATATTGCACCCCAACCAATTAAGGTGCCCTTATCTCTTTCCAGGGCGAGCAGGGTAATATCCCATCTATTTTGTTGAAGTTTAACTAGCCCGCCTCCTTGCCAATGCTGTAGGGAGGCTCCACCCCCACAAAACTCACCAAATCGTCTAGCTAACCAAGTTATTAGTAGTATCATAGCTCGGCATGTGAATTCCTTATTTCCAATGGCCCAAACCCTTATATTTTGCATGATAAACGGCCAACCATCCAAATCCCCTATCTCTATCTTTTGCGAATTATCATAGCCTTTTAGCTGTTTTTTGTAGTAGGAAAATTTTGGCTGTGATTTTCGTATCCATATTCCATTGTTTGGACTGAAAGGGTAATTTGGTTCCATTGTAGTGACATTTTTAAACCATATAGAACTGATTATTACAATAGAACACAATTTAAGGATCAACAGCATGTCATTGATTTCAGTGGCACTAACACCATTAACAATGTGGCCACCTGCCATATTTGCTGAACCATACCAAAATAGACTCCAAAACCTATCCCATACTATTACATTTCTGTTTGCCCAGTTTTCACAACTCATATGTGTCCATTACAACATGACGGTACTGCAAAGAAAGGATTATACATAGCATGACAAATGTTACCAAGGCTAATGCGCACCAGATATCAACTTCAGTAGTCTTTGCTTTGCTATGAATTTTCAAGATAGCACACTAAAATCACTTGTTCCTGATCAAGTTGCCGAAGAAAATATGCAGGAACTAATTCGGGCTCAACAGAACATTTTATATATGTAGACAAAGGTCTTCCCTTTAAAATATACTTGCCCAGTTTGGCATAACTCATACTCTCTTTTGGAACTTTGATAAGAGCCCCCAACAAGCACATGTTTGAGCTTCCAATCCCAATATACAATATTTTCCATCACACCAATAATTCGTATTGTTTATTCTTCAATCACAAAACTTAATCTGGCAAACTCCGTCTCAGGAAGCGCAAGGAATGGGAATATTCTTCATTGCCTTATGAATTCAATGCCAACCTTTCCGGAGTTTCTGATCTGGGCTCCTGTAATTGGCACCACAATTTCATCGGCCGATGATCGTTGCTCTTCCATAGGCACAAGTTCTCTTAAATATTGCAACTGCGAAAGCACCTTATGAAACAACCCATATTAACAAGGTGCTCTGCACAGAGGGTTTCCATCCCGGGGCCAAGAGCATGTTTTCATATTTCTTGGTTTTTTAATATCAATTTCTTTTAGAATGTATTGAAACGTATTAGTAATGAAAATTGTACATGGGATGTATGAATATAGGATTTCATTTTCTTAGTCCGTTCTCTATTTTATTTCACGAATTATGGAGGTTATTTCATACAACTGAGGAAGTAAAGGGAAACTGCTGATACCTTCATGCTAATTAGGCTTGACTATATTGATTGTTCATGAATAGTGCTTTGGCATTCATGTATCACAATCACCATGGGAGTGTATCTTCATGAGAGTGTGTTTTCATGTTTCTTGATTGGTCGTTTCATGTGTCGAGCCTTATTAGTGGTCTGATCAGGGGAAATGTTTTCTGCTGTTCTCTTTTCTTTTCTTTATAGATTGCACATGTACAGAGAAGAAACATCCAAAGTTCAATATCTGAACCAAATGGAATTGACATAATCATATTCTTCGTTTTGTATATGGCACAAAGGGAAGGATAAGTGTTCAAATATGTCATTTTGTGTCTGATTCTCCACTTCTTTCTGACAAAAGGGTTGGTTTATCAAAAGCTAATTGACTTGAAGATGAAATATCTTGCAATCTAGGTATGCATAGTATTATTGCATGAAATACTTACGCTTGTAGTCTCGTCAAGTCAATAGTCAGTATGCAATTTGCTTTTCACATCAATGTTAGTGCAGCAACCACTTAAAGATCATGCGTATCTATCACCCATGTAGAGGCAAATGTCTTGATCTGAAGGAGATAAAGCTGAATTCAGTGCTTGTATAATGAAAAGCTCTCTTAGCCTACTTAAAAGTGTTGCATCTAATCCTATTCCAATATACAAACAGAAAATTTTGAATAAGGAAAAGTGTGGTAATATTCAACCTTGATTATGGTAAACTGTCGCTGCATGTCCAACTCCAGAGTATGATAGACATATTTTTAGAGATCCTCAGAGATGTTCAGAGAGATTTTCATAGATGTTCAAAGATTTTCAGAGATATTTTCCTCGCAAATGCGTCGCCCCTGTTCAAATCGGCTGATCGGCGTCCTAATATGTGGAAAGACATTGTTGATACTTTCAAATGTTGAAGCCATATATGTAAGTCTCTTGCTGGTTCCAAGAGGGATTTTGCTTTTATAGCATTTAAGGAAGCTGTGCATCAGGCAAGAAATTTATTATTATCATGTCTAAATCATGCATATCTTTGTACATGATTATATAAGCATACCTTCACTTCTTTTAAGATTTCTTGTAGGATATCATGTCGCAACACTTCCTAGTAGTATATATGTCTCTAGCTAGAACACTTAAGACCCGATAAATGTGGCTTGTGCACAAGAGCCCACCTGGCTGTGGATGCTATGTTGTGATTCACACCCGGACAAATCCGTATGATGATGAAAGGGAGGTGGGATCCCGCCTAGCATAACTACAGGATTTCTATAGTCTTATAGTTAGTCATTAGTCACTGAAGGGGCCGGGTATGGGTCACAAGGTACGTGCCTATAGGGATGTCCTGGGTTCGAACGGGCTCGGTGAGCCGGCCTTTAGATCTAGGGGGGTAAGTCGGGTATGGATGCGGGGGCTGCTGATGTAGCACGTATCCTCTAGCACCTTCATGGATCCATTATGCCCAGGGAGGGGACGCCTCCCTAACCTGCCTCATCGGACCTGGGAGATATATCCCGGAGTAGTCTCATAGGGTGATTTCACGCGTCTCCTGAAGGCTATAATCATGCCATAGCATGTTTCAGCCTACCTACAAAGTGTGCAAAGGGGGGCTGATGAAGTGGACTACCTTAGCCATTGTCCTATACCAATAGCGTTATGTTAGATTGGTTCGGTGTCGACTACTTCGGTGACGAGTCGACCCTTGCATTGCTCCATAAATTGGGGGTACTGCTTCTCCAAATCTTTTTTTTTTTTGAAGAAACGGCAGAGATTGTATTACTGTATGGGAAAATTACATAGTCATACATACACAAAAAACCATTGCAGGAATCAACCTTACAATGGAAAAATGGTGATGGCTGGAGAAACCATCACAATCCTTTAAGGGAAGGATACCCACTCAAAAAAAGATCACTTTTAAAATAGTTCAGAGAAGAAAGGACTTAGTCTAGTATTCTGGTCAACATTTCACAGAATATCAGGAACCCCCTCGAGATTGATTATAGCAAAGGCCTCCTCTGTGTGGATGAACATCAGATCATCCAATTCATTCGGTCCATAGCCAGTTGAATCCAAGAGGTACATAATCCAGGCGTCCCGAGCGTCTTCATGAATTTTCAGCTTGGTTTGGAAATAAGGTTTTATCTCCGGATTGAACCTCCAGAGATCTTCATCGCCCAGCAGCCGAGTAAAGGTAATGCAGCTGATGACCTCAGTTTTGAGCCAGAAAAGTGCATCTATGGTCTCCATAGCCGACAAAGGAACAGTAGCAGGATCTACCTCACGGGCATGTCCTCCCTCATGGTGCCTCCTCAGCAAGAGCTCTGTCAAACAAAGAGTCCACATCATTAAAAAGCAAAGTAAAAAACTGAAAGAAACCATCGAAGGTTCCCAAGGAATCCCATTGTCTGTCATAATTCAAGCCCTGTTTTGCCTTGTGAGCCATGCAGCCTCAGCTAGGAGGACCTGAAAAGAAGCTTTAAGCTTATTCAAACTTGGGGCCAATCCAGAGATGGCCATCTCGTTCCTATGTTTCCATATGGCCCAGCAGGTAAGGGTCCGGATGGTCCCTTTGAAAGGGGAGTTCTGATTTAAATATTGTAGCAAGGATGCCTCATCAGAGGGTGTTTGTTGTACCAAAGGTTGGATCCATTGCCAAAAAAGAGAGAGCCAGGGACAAAGGAAGACATGTGAACTTGTCTCCCTTAAGCCACAGCCCATTGGACATAAATCAGAAACTTGATTGTTGAATTGGGCTCTGAAACCATTTGTCTTTAAACTTTTGTTCAACAATAGCCACCTGAAGAGCCCAATTTTGCTAGCACATTGAAGTTTCCACCCCTGTCTTATAATTTTGATGGCTAGGTCCTGCTGGCAGCTGACTCTGCTCACTTTTAATTGAGACCTATCCAAAAGCAGACTATAAATTTTGGAAACCTTATATGCTAGCCCACCACACGTCCAGTTTTGAGCACAATTTGCTTGCCCCACCGGGTTTCGAGTTAGAGTAGCATAAATGCTTCTATTTGTATCAGTGTCAGGCAATACTGAGGTAAGGTCACCCCAATCTTTCCACTTATCATTATTCTTCATAGAACCAATTGTATGAAGACCTGCATGGCACCATTCCTTATACTTAAGAGGATGTTTGAGGGCTAAACATCCAGAGAAAAAATTAAGGAACTTCTAAATCCAAAGTGGTGAAATAGACTTGGCTAAAGTATGCCAAAAATTGAGATGAAAACTAACGTTTAGCTAAACTTTCGAAATTTTGCCACCTGTACTTTCTTATGTTTGGCTAAACTTATATTTAAAAGTAAAAATGTCTTCTATCATTTAGCTATTTTGCACTAATTCAATACCTAAATATTTACTGACCATAATAGATATAAAGGTTATAAAATAATTTGGCTAAAGTATGCCAAAATTTGACGTAAAAACCTTCAAGTTTTGGCTAAACTCTCCAATTTTTGGCACTTATACTTTCTTGCAATTAGCTAAAGTTGGACGAAATAGAGTTGGGGCGTGAAATAGACTTGGCTAATATTTTGTTTTTTCTGGCCCAAAAAGGGCCATAGTTTAGCCACTTTTTTTCCAACAAGACCAAAAAAATCGCCATTTAGCTAAGATTAGCCACTAATTTTTTCCCTGTAAACATCCCTCCTCTTCCTCCGGTCAAGTCCCGATGCCAAAAGAAGCCAAAATCATCAACGATAGAACTTAGAGGCCGAGCTCTAAAGCGGGTGATGCTTGATTCCATCTGGAGAAAATTCTTCTCAAGATTTTGGATGTGCTGGAGGCGACTTTGAGCTGGAAAAAGGGTCGAGTCGGGAAGATGATGAGGGAGAGAAGGAGATCCCACTAGAGATGTAACCCCAACCAGCACTTTACTAATTTCAAAGGCTGGAGGGGGCATTAGACATTAAAGATCTCCAAACTAGCTTTGCTGCCAAGGCTTGTGCTTGGACAAAAAGGTCGCCCAGGCCTCCTTCTTTCTTGGGCAGAGTCAAATTATCCCAGGAAACCATTCTAGCACCTTGCCAAATGTAGTCCCTCATAGCTGACTCTAGTTTTCTATAGGAGGATTTATCAGCAATGATGGCTGAAGAGAAAAAAATGTGTGTGCTTGCAATGACACTGTTGACAATCTCAACTCGTCCTGCAAGAGAGAGGGATTTAGGATACATCTGTATCTTTTTCTTCATCCTGTTGACAATGGGGTCCCACAGCCCTGCCAAGTTCATGTTAACTGCCAAAGGGAGGCCAAGCAATTTAGTGGCAGTACTGTGACCTGTGACCTTTATACCATGAATCTCATCTTCCTCTGATTGCAGGACAATTGTGCTTTTATTTTTGTTCAGATGAACTCCAGAGGCACCCCCAAAAAGATTTAACATCTGCAGGAAGTTTGGAAGACTGGTTCCATCATTCTGGAGAAAGGCAAATGTATCATCTCCATACTGCATTATTGAGAAATCTCCCAAATTCTGTGGCAGTTGAAGACATTTAATTTCTTTGGCAGCCAGAAGAGACAGAGTGGCCCTCGTGACCATTTCAGCAACTATCAGAAAAAGATAGGGGGCCAAGGGGCAACCCTGTCTAACCCCTTTTTTACACTCAAAAAACTTTGATGGAGTACCATTCACTAGAACTGCAGAGCAGCCAGCAACATTCAAACTATGCACCCTGCTGATAACTTTGTCAGAAAAACCTAACTGTGTCATTGTTTTATACAAAAATCTCCAATGAATGGTATCATAAGCACGTTTGAAATCCAATTTGACCAACATACAATTCTGTTTGGAGAAGAGATTCAGTGCAGTCCCTCATGGGCTCCAATAAAGTTGTCTAAAATACTTCTCCCTGGAAGAAATGCAGATTGTACTGGGTTGATGATTTTTTGTAGGGTCTCCTTGATTCTATTTGCTAGAATCTTTGCCAGGATCTTGTAAGTGGAATTTGTAAGGGAGATTGGCCTCCAGTCAGAGAAAGAGGCAGGAGCATCTACCTTGGGAATGAGGGCAATTAACCCAACATTTATTGCAGGGTGAAGCTTTGGAGCAGACCATGCCCCCTGAATGAAGGTAGTGACATCATGCTTTAGGGTATCCCAGAAGGTAACAAAGAATTCGGGGATACCATCGGGGCAGCCAGGGCTTTTCCCACTTGCCATACCTTTAAGGACCTTCTCGATTTCCCTTTCCTCAAGGGCATTCAAGGAGATGAGTGTCATCTAATACCTTGTCAGCTGGCCCCAGCTTGTCAAAGAAGACCTGGAAGCTGTTTTCATCCACCTCTTCATGGGCAAACAAATTTTTATACTTCTCATGAAAAAACTCCAATAAATTTTCCTGCCCTGATATGATTTGGTTTCCATCTGAGATCGAGATGATCCCATTGTTCATCATTCTCCCTTTGGCAGTTTTGAAGAACAGCTTGGAGCTGCATCTATCCATGCAATTGATATTGATACATTTGCTCTTGATAATCAATCCTCTGGCTTCTGATTCCTCTATGTTCTTTACTTTCCTTTCGAGAACTCCTTCCTCTTGATGCAGTAAAATATTGTGTGGATCTTCAAAAATTTTTTGCCTGATTTCCTTTCCTTGAAGGTATACATCCTTTTTTTCCTTTTTCAATTGTTCATTCCAGTTCTTACCCCAGGTCTTTAGCCATTTCTTAATTTGCCTCATTCTAACAACAAACCCATTCATAGAACCACTTTGCTGCAGAGGCTGCATCATGACAAAATTTTTCATTGTTTAGCAGGCCAGTATTCAGTTTGAATGGAGAATTTGCCCCTCCCTTAAAGGAGCTTCCATACTCCAAGCTTTGAGGAAAACGATCTGAAATAGAGTTACTCTGGTCTCCTTTAATGTTCATTTGGGGCCAGGTACAATCCTTTGTGTAAAATCTATCAAGGAGGCAGAAAACCCTGTCATTACCTGCCCTCTTATTGCTCCATGAGTACACATTGGAGGAGGATGGCGCTTGATAGACAAATTGTCAAATTAACCTGTCCCATTGAGTTCTTTCATTCCTCGACATATTCAACTTCTTGCCTAATTTCTGATCCCATTGGGGTGTGTTATTGAAATCACCACTCAAAATCCAGCTATCGGCCTTTTGGGAGTTGATCCAATCAGCCATCTCCTTCCATTGCCTCTCCCTCTCCCCTGGATCAGTGGATACATACACATTTATGATACCAACCACTTCCTCTTCTATCTTCAGAAAGACTACCTGCCATCTATCAGTCTGATCCTGATAGGACCCAATATAAGGGAAAGAGTTCCAGATAGTGCAAATCCCTCCCTTGGTCCCATCTGCAGGGGACCAAATAGAATTTCCATTTGGCATTATCCAACTTCCAAGGTTGGAAGCTTCAAAGCCTGGCAACCTATGTTCCTGGACTAGGATGATATCAGCCCTCATCTCCTTCATAGCTATAATTGCACGTTTACGTTTTAAAGGGCCTTTGATTCCCCTGAGATTCCAGGTCACTATCTTCATAATTTTTTGGATCTAGTAATCGGCCCATACGGATTGGGAGTATAGACCTTTCTCTGCCTAGTTTTCTTGGTTGTTTGAGGCGTGAAGAAAGTCTCGACCCCTACAGCAGCCTCAGACTCGTCCTCAGTACTTCCCCCATCATCCCAGAACTTGCCATGAGGAATGTCTAGTTCCATTTCTAACTCCAGAGAGGAAGGAACTACCTCATTCTCCATGCTTTCCAAAGTTCCCACCAGTTCCATTTCTAACTCCAAAGAGGAAGGAACTACCTCATTCTCCATGTTTTCCAAAGTTCCCAAATGCTGTGGGGGGAGGAATTCATCCTCCTGTTCCAACAGACCAGGGGAATTTTGAACAATTAGAGCAGTAGAGAGAATGTCCTGTGAACCTAAGTCCATCCCCTGGTGTAGGTGGTCTGCCTCTTGCAGTTTTTCAGAAATTTCTTGAAACTCCTGATCATTTTCTTGTATGGAAGGCTGATCAATGATCTGATCTCTAAACAAGTTAATGACAGGAGGGGGAGAAGCTTTAAAGGAAGGCTCTCCTTGTTCAAGGAATTTACCCCCAGAATCATCCGATTCTGAGAAGTCATTTATAGGGGGAGCTATGGGTTCCTCAATGGTGAGAACCTTAGCTTTTTGCTCATGGGCCGGGGTCACCACCAAGGCATCGGGGTCAATAATTGCTTTCCCTTTGGCGTTGTAGAGAACCTTGACAGCATTCGCTTCATTGAATCTTACTTTTTTCCTCCATTCAGATTTCTGTTCCTTTTGTATCTTTTGATTTTCCTCCTGTAACTGTCTCTCCCTTAATTTCTTGGCCTTTCTTTTGCACGCCATTTGTATTCTTTTTTTTAAATTTAAAGGCGGACACGCTGGGAGTTTTCCCTTTCCTAGGGGTGATCCATTCATCCTCTTTCTTCTGATCCACCTGATGGGATGCCTTCACTTCCCGAGCTCCCCTGAAAATTCCTCCACCATGGAGCCTAATGCCACATATTCCACAAGGCTATTCCATGCCAGTTTCAGAATTTTTGGATTCCCAAAATAATCAATGTATTGAATATTACTGGGAATTGGCTTAAGAAGGTCGATTTGAGCCCAGACTCTGGGTGCTCTATCAGGGGAAACTTCCAGTGCAATATAGTTTCCAGTGTCTTTAAAAAGGGACAAAAGGAATTGTTCATTCCAATACATGGGATTTAACCCCTGCAAGGAGGTCCAAGCTGGATGAAAAAGCTCGTTTAGATTCTGTGGGTCAAACCCAGGATACCATTTTTGGAAAAACAGTTGGGTGTTAGCTTTAGTGATTGTTCCCTTTTTTAAGAGCAAGGTAGCTGTTTGGGGATTTTCACATTCAGCAATGAAAAAGGGAAATTCCATCCAGTAAATGTTTCTGATAGAAATACCCTTATCCTTTTCAAGCTCTACCTTAAGAGATCAGAGTAGCACTCCTTCATGTCGAACCACAACCAATAAGACCCAAACCGGAAAGATATTTTAGTTAATTTTCAACAGCAGGATTTTTGAGCTTACCCACACAGACTGGAGCATGCTGGTCCTTCAACTCCCTCCTGACTACCTCCTGAATTTCATTTCCATAGTCCAAGATGGGTTGAATCACTCCCTGCTCTATGCCGAGGTCCCACTCCCGTTCCTGACCGTATGTTCACCATGTTGGGCAGCCAAGTAAGAAAATCTCTGAAAGTGACGCAGCTAGCGACCCCTTGTCCGTTCTCGAGTTTGATCAGCACCTCAGCAATCTGTTTCAGTTGATCCTTTCCTTTACGGCTCAGTTTGCATAACAGCCCAAAAAATGCCCTTTCAATTTCTGTCCTTTCAATGTCTGTCCTCTGTCCCCCACATGCTTACCCATCGCCTTCTCATTCCACATCGCCTTTTCCCCGAGATCTATCCTCTTGTCCCTTTTCGCAAACCCCCGGGTGGGATTTTTCACCCCTCCATGGCCCCCCCACATTCCATTTTTTAATATTTTTTCTTGACAAAACCAAAACCCTACCACCTTACCGTGCACCACACAATCAAACTCAAACAAAAATTCTAACTAAGATCCTGCCCTCAGACCAAGAACAGAAAGGGTTGAACACCCCAGCTGCAGGGCTGTTCCTATCGCCTACAAATTCACCTAACCAAGCCTCCACTACCTGAACTTCAAGATCTTCCTCCACTATATTGAAAGGAAAGATAGGATGGAAGAGATTGTCTGGAAAGAATTGGTGGTAAACCAAGCTCTTCCATAAGATTGCATCATCCCCATCTAACCACCCACATGAGATCTTCCTCCCTTCTTCAAGAATGGCAAAGTATCTCATGTCTTCGGTTTAGGGTTCGAGCGCCTCCCTCCCGTCAGAGCCATCCGTGTATATCCATTGGAATATGATCCTCGCTTCTCCAAATCTGATTGTAGTACCCACGTAGCGTCTTCCACAGGCAAGTGCGTTCACTTCACTAGGTATTGGAGAAATTGAGATCTTCTTGTTTTCTTGTAGACCTATCAAGAAGAACCTCTGGGATGATCTCGAGTTGGTCGTCCATCATTTCCAGTAACTCTGTTGTCTCCAATACTTCTTCTGGATTAGGAGTGTGCCTCTTTAGGAGACTTACATGGAAGACCCTATCGATTTTGAGATGTGCTGGCAGATCCAACTTGTAGGATTGGTTATCTACTCTTTTGGTTATCCTGAACGGCCCAACCCATCTTGGAGAAAGTTTCTTGCAATTGCTGATGCGGAGCTTCGCTTGCTTGACTTTGATCTTCAGCTACACGTTGTCCCCTACTTGGAACTCTCTTACTGTTCTGTGCTTATTAGCCCTTCTGTCGGCTCCTTGCTGCTAGAAGATATCCTCTCACTTCTTCCACCAATTGTTGCATGTCGGCTAGCATCTGCTGGGATACTTCTACCTTGGACACGGGATTGTGCCAAGTGTCTGGGGTCAAGCATTGGTAGCCATAGTTGATTATGAACGGCGACATTTGGGATGACTCCTGCTTGGTGCTATTGTATGCAAACTCCACCAAGTGAATGTAATCGTCCCACTTTGATTGCTTGTTCCAGACATAATTCCTCAACATATCTTCAAGTATCTGATTCGTGCGCTCCGTCTGCCCATCAGTCTGAGGATGATATACCATGCTCATCGATAGCTTCATCTGGATGGTGGTGAAGAGATCTTGTCAAAATGCACTCATGAACTTGAAATCCCTAATAGAGCTTATCTCCTTTGACATCCTATGGAGTTGAAAGATTTCCTTTATGAGCAACATGGCGATATTCAATGTCGTATCTATGATCCTGCATGGCACAAAATGCACCATTTTTTACAATTTGTCGACTACTACCATTAAGGCATCCTTGCCCCTTATGGTTCTTGAGAGCCCTATTATGAAGTCCATACTTATTACTTTCCATTTGGCATTTGGCACTGGCAATGGCTCCAACACTCCTAGAATTCGAAGTTGCATTGCCTTTGTCTGTTGACATAGATGACATTCCCGAATGTACTTGACTATCTACTTTTTCATGCTGGGCCAATAATAGCTACTTCTTATCTTGAAGTGGGTTGGGTAATGCGTTTCGGCGTGGTTCGTCTTCCTTGAATCATACGCTACCACCCTCTCCTCCTGCATTAAGACCACTCTTGTTGCAATCTTGCTAGCATCGGTTGTTACCAACTTATCTTTCTCTGGGTCGGGCAATGCATGTTTGTCAAGTCTGCAGCTCTGTTTTTCTCATTCATTTGTAGGTAAAAATTCGAAATTAGGAGAGCAGATTTGTGTGAAGAAAGCAGATTCATTTTGGCAATAGACTCATTTCTAAGGTCCACTGCTCACCATTGCTGGTTTTGACTGAAGCATCTCAAATAAATTTCTAGGAACTCAGGCCCATTTTTTTCCTTATATAAATTCAGTGCAGGAATTCAGGAAGAGGAGACAATTTTATATGTTATCTGGAGGTAGCAATTGCTTAACATGCTAGATTAATTGTTTTCTTTCAGTAATGTGGTCGGGAAATATAAAGCAGAGCAGCAGAGCATCTAAGGGTTTTCTTGCAGTAAAAATGATCATCCTAGGGCATACCTCCAAACCAGTGATAAACCGCTTTACTGGAATTTTCAATCATTTCAACCCTTAACATAGGCGAGGTGATTATTTTTCTTTCTACACACGCATTAATACGGACTCATGCAATAATAGGCATTGCACAAAGCTTGAATTTTCATATTTGAGCTTTTAGAGAATGGAACAAAATTGACTTGCTTCATAACCGATGCACGCAAACAAATGCAATGCTTCTCAAATATAATTGTTTTATGCATTTTTATTTTTTAAATATTATCCCTTTCCATAAAGATTTTCACTTTCAGTGTTTTCAATAAGGTTCTGTAGAAAATGTATGGGATAACATAAGATTGTGAATGGTTGGGGTGTTGTATTCGTATAAAAAATAGTAGGAAAGTGATAGTGGCTGGGCTGCTTTGACCCAGGCGAGAAAAATTGCTTTTTTAGAGAAAATTGTAGATGAGGTCAAATGCTTAGTTTGGAAAATTCTATTTTTGGATCTATAATATAGGAATTTTTAATTTAGGGTTATGCCAGAGGCAAGAGCTTAAGCGGCCGGTTCTTGTGGGGAGAGGGTTGTCTTTGGAAGCAAGAAGCCTTGCATTGGCACCAGGGAAATATGAATCGAGAATCTTGTTGCCATGTATCACTCATCATCGTTAGAATATTTTTTCAATTGTCGGCTTTTGTTCTTTCTGGAATACAACTGCCACAATAGCTATTAGCTTCTATCAGAAGAGAACGGATTAATTGTGTTTTACAAAATTTAACCGGTTTTCGTGTTTTTCCACATGGTATGTTGCAGTATGCACTATGCTTTTGGGAAGCAACAAGTTTAGCACATGAGATTGATCTTGGAACAGATGGTGTACATTTGGGCATTACTAACAATATTTCTCTTATGTTACTATAGCTTTTTAGATTATTGAGATGGACGGAATCCAATTGTGATGAATCCGGATGACTTTGTTTACCCTCCCCATCCTCCTTCTTTCCTTTGCGATTTGTCATTTCTTCCTGAGATTCATAATAGTGCCAATTCTTTCTAGAACATGAATATTTTAATTTTCTAGCACATTAAAAAGCACAAGGTTGTGATGCTCGAACAGAAGATGCTTCCATTCCTTTAATAACTTATCATGCTACTGTTAAATTTCTGACTATAATCTGCGGCAACTGAAATGATATGTCTGGTGGAAACTAGATTGCCTGTGAGATAAGGCATGCATCCACATGGGTGGGAGAAATCGGTCCAGGTAATGCACTAGGACTGAGCTACTCCACTTAATTTTTGTCTTTCATTGCAAGAACTTACCTTATGTGTACGCATAATCTATTTGTTGATCGTGAACCGCCCTACAATTCTAGACTTAGCAGCCATATCTGCTAGATCTTGCCGTCACGTCTAGTAGATCTGGCAGTCCTGGCAGAATTCAAGTATGATTATTCCTTCTTATAATGGTGCTTCCAGTATGGCAAGGGGTTCATATCCGCTTTGGAAGTGTAGTTTGGAAGTGTGGTTTCAGAGGACTATGTTCTGACTTACATATTGACTTGGAGCATGGTTGAAGAATCATATGCTGAGGTGGAAAAACTTGTTTGACCCCATCACATAATTGACCAACGGTGTAGAATGGATTAGAAGGAATATACTTGGGAATATTAAAGAAATCAAGGGCTGAAAACAAGCGATAAAGATAAACAAGCGATAGGGTTGCTGTGGTTGTTGCTGTGGATTGAGTCAGTAGCCTAACCTCCGCTAATCAAGTTTAGTCTTCAATTTCAATATATTGACAATATTCTTCAGCATGTCAGTAAAAGATCCTATCTTCAGTAGGTTTATTGCAGAGCAATATTCAGACTGTGTGCTTAGTAACAGACCTGAGCTCTTTGTACGTTAGGGCGAATGATAGATGGTTGCATAAATAATTCAAACTTCGTGTGTCCTATTGCAGAAGGGACGTTCTTCATGGTAGATAAGCTCATCCCTTGCACATTAGCTGCATGGCACAGTGTCGAGCCCTTGCTCGCGACCCGAGAGAAGTGTAGCGCGCTGTGAAAGAGAACACCCAAGGAAACTAGAACGAAGAATCCAACTTTATTGCATATGGTTATGGTTGGAAAAACCCCAACCATGGTTACATATTTATAGCCCCTGCCACGTCAACGCCACATCACTGCCACATCATCACACCCCTTCAATTATGACACCCTTTGAATTTCGTATTTGCCACCTAGGCGGATCGCCCTCGTGGCACCTACTGCATCATTGCTGCATCACTGGATCGCCATGTCATCAAATATGCCAACTGGACATGCCACATCACCCTTTTTCTCACGTCTCATTCTTCTTGAGAGGGATGGGTCGAGGTACCCTCCCTTAGGCGGATTTTTGCAACTTTCCCATGGTTGCAAGGTCTAACAATTCAATTCAAATAGGTAGCCCTGTTTCTTTTTCGATTCCCCTGTATCCCTTCCTTTGTGTAATTTCTTCCTTCTCTGTTTTACGTTATGCAGCAGAAGATCGGCCTTCTGTTTCTGAGATCGAATTCTACACAGATGGCTGTGGTTTCTTCCCAATCAACCCCTGACGACCTTCTGATATAATTTCTTGCATGGCCATGGCCTGATGTTGATCAAATCCGGCCTGATCCATGCATGCTTTTTCCAGAACCGAGCCCCGGCAGACCTTAATCACAATTATCCTTCATCGATTTGTCAAATCCGGCACCTTTAGCAACTGCTCATCTATGATTCCGTTGATGCCCAAGTTCCCTTCTACATTATTTCTCTAATTAGACCTCTCCTGCTTCCCGATAAATTACGCTTTGGCCGATTCGATTCAAGATGAATCCAGCTTCTTCTTCGGGAGTTTTTTCTGATGCCGAGGCCTCCTACTCGATTTGCTCCAGATCTTTTTCCCTTGCAACTATTCTTAGAACAATCAACTCTTTTTCCTAAAAATCCCTTGAACCATCATTCATTTAAATTGGATTTATGTCTGTTCCAAAAGCACGCCACTTTTGCATACCCTTTTCTCAATATAGTGTTTTGTTGTGTGACATGCTGTTTTGCATTGTTGCAAATTTTTGCATTGTAGTAGTGGGTGGTTTAACATTTTCTTGTTTTAGTGAGAAGAATGTGGTGTTTGATTAGCATTTGTAGATAACAACACATCAATATACAGAGAACACTTTTTACATTGTATTCACTTGATATGAAGATTACATCATGGAGGGACTAGTCCTTTCTTTGTCAAATAACTCTCAAGATAGGGATCCATCTCCTTAGTCCGATCTAGTTCTGGATGCGTTTTGACAACATCTGATACTGTTTTACCAGAAGCCAAGCCACTCATGATGGACATGAATAGTACTAGAAACTCATCTGTTGAGTAATCTTGTGGAGTATAAGTTGGTGGATTTAGAGCCTGACCTTGATTATAAAAGCACTTAAGAGCATCATCATCTACTATTATGATGTCCTCTTTCTTTTAATGCCAAGCTGATCCATCATAGTACCAAGATGTTTCCACGAAGACCGGTTTGCCATCCGGATCTCTTGGATGTGGAAACTTTATACACTTACTTTGGTCCCAAATCGTCACAAAGTCTCGATTCATGCACGGTAACACCCTAAGTACTTCATCAACATTTCTGCGTTCCATTGAAGACCGGATGGCAACTCGAAACAATCAATGCCTCATTCATCATATCTTCTAAGTGTGGGCGAGGATAGATCCACTTAGTATTCGATTCTAGAGGGACTTGCTTTCGAAGTCATCACTTTTTAATAAGCTTCTTAGAAAACGTTTTACACGGGACAACATTCGGATCGAAGACAATGATTTTGTCTGGCGGTGGAGGCACGAACCATGGAAAACAAAGAGTTAGCCATGCAAAAGTGTTACGCAATACCGCCAAGCGCGTTTTATCCTTCATAAATAAGCTACATATCGTGCACGGCGTGAATTACCTTTCATCGTCATTTGTCATCCGCGGCCGGTCTTAGCGTCTACTTCACTCCCCGGGATGCTTCTTCGTCGGAAGCATGAGCATGCCAAGATTAAGTTCGGACCGCGTTCTCTTCTATGAAAGCTACCACGGGGTTTGATTCCTAACCTCGGTGGTTGCATCGAGCTTGCATGATCATCACAGGCTGGTATCGAGAACTGCTAAGGTCACGTACCCCAAAGGCTGGACATTACCGGTTGGAATGTTATCAAGCATGGGCGCCAAATTTTTCTCCATGGTCTCACGTTCCCGCTCTAGCATTTCGGCCTTCTCCTCGGGGGTTGCATTGCTTTTTGAACATTACGGGTTGCACTCGTAGGCTTTTGTGAACTAGTATTACCTTACGCCCGTAAGGTACCAAAGCCAACAGTTTTTTTATCTTTGATAGGACCCCAATCAGCCGTGGCTAGTACCTTTTCGAAAAACACTTCAAGAAAATCCCTGGACTGGTCATCGTTGACGAAACTTAAACATCTTCTTGATGTCTTCAGGGTCTCTCTACCAATATACCCTCCAACATGCAATTCACAGCAAGTGGTATCAAGTGGTGCAAATGCCTCAACAAGATAGCTTGCCAGATTGATTGCAAACCCATGTTTATTCAAGGGTCCCTTTTTCTTTTGTCAGCAATTCCAGAGTGATATGTCTTTCCGGTAGAGGTTAGGAACATCAAATTCCTCGCATTCATTTGCTTCATCCTCATTATCTGCTTTGTAGAAGACATTTTTCAAGTTGGGTTCATCCAAAAGAAAACATTGCCATGCACCTTTATCCAATGCCCCTTTGCTCTTAGCTACCTCATAGTCGTCATCTGGCACAAGGGATATCATTATGAAGATTATACAAGCGCTTTTATACTGCATCCTCAAATCAGTATCCTTTGTCTCAAAGAGAAGAGAGCCTTCCCTAACGACCTTTAGGCATTCCAAGTCGTATGAAGCCATCAAAGCATGCATATGAGGCTCTCCTGGGGGGCATATGATGACAATAGTAAAGAGCTTCTGAGTTGTTAAGCCTATGCAGCTACTAAAGAAACTGTTATACTCCTGTTGAGTCATCCCCTTCTCTCCTTTTGCGATCCTGCTATCAATACAAGCAGAGAAATATTTGAGGGCCTATTGTTGTATCGGGTAGGAGACCTTTATAGCCGATAGAGAGACGGGTATTGGAGTGCGGGGTAAGTCACCACCAACATCTTTCGGGACGACAACCTTTCTTCTCATTTCTCACCCATCACCTTATCGAGATAGCTTTGAGGTGTCTTTGTTGGTTCTTTGATTTCTGTTTTGCGAGAAATTCCTTCGACCAAAAGCGCGTATTTCTTGATGTCATCGGCAAAACCGCCATACTTGTCTAGCGGCCGACTTGAGACAATGTTACATCACCGGATAGCCGAAGTTCTTCACCAAGCTGCTACCTTCATAACTTCGCATGTTCTTTATATGAGTGCAACAATCAATGAAGGACATTTTGTCCTTAATGAAGAAGCCTTCTTGTACGAGAACTTCTTTGTTTATGCATTGATTTAACAACCAAATGATTTCATCATCTTGGAGGCCCCATGACTTTCCTCATCTCGGTAGTCTTGAGATCAAATATTGAAGTATCTTGGAGTGCGGTAGGCTGTTTACGAGCATAAGCATCCCAGAACTTCGTTCCACTTAAGCCGGACTTCGTCCTTAGCGAAGGCGATCTTGTAGGCATCTGTGGGACCTCTGGAAGGCGCCCGGGGCGTCTCGCTTTTCTTCCTCCCAGTTTTTTTTTCTGTTTTTTTTGGCTCTTGGTTTCCTATCTTGGATGATAGTCTGAGCCAAGGTCTTTTCAATGCCTTAAACTCCTCGGACTTCGTTCCTCCCTGTTTTTGTTTGCGGGGGTCTTCCATATTCTATCCATTCTTTGGCGGGCATGGCGGAGTTGTTCCACGTAAGGGCTGCGTGTAAGGAAAGCATGTCGACCAATATGAGTAGGGCATACAAAAGTTAACCGCTTTTTAGATCAAGCAAAGCGGGATGTCGGGGGAAGCGTCAAAGGCGGCCCGTGCCAATTCGGCGCTGGCGTGAATTCATCTTTGCCAATTCGCGCTGGCGTGAATTCATCTTTATAATCGCGCTGGCGTGTATTCGTCCGCTAATTGTCGGCATGAATACACGCCACGCCAATTACCAATATCTTTACATTTTGATCGCAGTGATGCGTTGCCAATTACCGCTGGCGCTGGCGTGTATTCGTCCGCGAATAGGCAACATGAATACACGCCAGGCGCGAATTGGCAACGCATAGCTTGCATTCGCTAGCGCTGGCGTGTATTCGTCCGCTGATGAAAATGCAATACATTGGCAATTCAAGGCGTGGCGTGTATTCATCTTGACAATTCGGCGGGCGAATACACGCCCGGTACTGAATTAAGCGGCATAATTCACGCCACGCCAATTGGCTATTCTGGCCCACTGACCTAGTCTACTACTGTTATTGCTACTTGATATATCGACTCTATTCCACCAAATATACTAACCTTTTATAAAGAAAGACTTAGCCCATTTTAAGTTCAATGTTGCACTAATCTCGCGGGTCCTCTGCGGGGGGTATGGGGGCTTAAAACCGACACCTCCTCGTGGTTGTAATGTAGTAGATACATTGTTTGTCCGGTTTGCAAAGCCCGGTTGGATAGGGATCGTTGTGCCTCAATAGAATCTTTGTCCGATCAATAATAAGGAAGCATACATTAGGGTTCTCCAACTGTTAGCTCTTCTAGTGTTGTCCACCGGAGTGGAGCATCCTTTTTCTTATCCCAAGGAAGCACGTCTGGCGGCATAGGAACTTGGCACGGATTCCTCACCATCGCCCTCAATATTTCTCTTGCATGCTCGGGGTCATACCTCCTGCTAACAAGACTTGACTTATGTGATCTCACCAGGGCGGTCAACATGGATGGGATGTGTAAAAGATTGGCCAAGTGGGTAGTTATGCGCATACTTGACTAGCCTACTCATTGCCTCCATTTTGCAATTTCTTTTTGAGTCATTTTACGCCAAAATGCCATCAAGCTGTGCGGCGGAGATGTCCTTTCCTAAGTCCGGCAATCTTCGTACATCCACGATATCATTTTGATGCTTCATCTCCTCCGGTGGTAACTTGGAGAAGGTCCTCGCAAAGCTCTCCTCACTGCAGACACCCCTTCACTAATAGAAACTGGGTGAAAATGTATTTTGAGGCCATCCGTGCTTGAAACATGACTCGAACTCCGTCCTTCTTCATCGGACCATCTTTGAAAGCGGTTGCCACGGCATGTGTAAATCGGCGAGATCTTTCTTGTGGTTCTTCACAACCTCCACTAGGAGTTGACAACGGATGTCATCCTGCTCCTCACAAGTGATAAGAATACCTTGTTTCTTCATAAGATCGGTCTCTTTCTTTACGGGTGTAACACAAGATCCACCTTACCATTTGTTTTGCCTACATCAACATACCACTCCACTGCTTGTCATCCATCTTCTCCTCGGGGCATGGAGGATGCGTGTCTACTCGATAATGGATCCGCTATCATCCATCGACAATGCATAGGATCTTTTGCGTCCTCATTGGGCTTTCCCTTCTTACGTGAGTTTGGAGCTCAACGGAGTATCTTCGAGCCTCTTGCTTTCTTAGGAGGAGGTGTAGGAGCTATCATTCGGTTTTGTCTCTTCTTCCACGCAAGCGAGGGTGCAATACAGCTTAAGCGATTTGGTGGTCATCAATTCCGGCCGGGGCTAAAGCCGCAGAATGGCATCACGGTCCCCAATTCTGGACATGCACTCATCACGGCGTGCCAATTCAAACATGCCGACCAAAGCGATCGGCGAGGCCAACTAAACGGTCATACTACTTTACAAATTATAGGCGAGCACGGTTAATCCGCGAAGCGGGATAATTTAACACGGGAAGGACATTTATTATGCGGATGCACATACAAGTCCACAGCCAAAATGAGCAGCTAAAGAAATGATAGGCGAGGAGTGTGAGCAGCTATAGAAATTTAAGTCATTGCTTCTGAAAATAATAGAAGCGGGGAGTATAGGCGGAAGATCTGAGCAAATCTGATAAATCTGATGCATCTGAGCAATGAACATAGAATGAATAACACACGGAATGATGACAATCTTGACCTTGAGCATCTTCTCTCGCGGCCCGGCACGAGTTTGGAAGCGGCCACGACCTTTGGGCGGCATCTTCGCGATGATCTTGGCACCTCGGAGTTCTTGAGTTCTGGCGCCTCGGAGTTCTTGGCGTCTCGCGGCAAGTCGACAATCAAAAACCAAGAAATGAAATTCAAAAACTTATATAGATTTCCATAAGGCGATTAGGTCGGCTTTTCGATCGGCGGATTTTATTCGGATCGACTTTTGATCGGCGGTCCGATAGAAGCGGCGGTTATTAAAATTTAGCGGATCGACTTTTAATCGGCGGTCCGATAGAAGGGAGCGGATATTTAAATTCGCGGATCGACTTTTAATCGGCGGTTAGCAATCTTACGATTGGGCCTAATGGGCGGGGCCCATCGATCGTGCGAGATGGCTCTCTGACCGCCCGTATTGTCAAATCCCATAATTAGATTTCACTCGGCGGCTAAAAAGCGGTACAATTAACGGATAATTTGAAACTACCACCTAATCTTGCCGCCAGCCCTTCTTGTTATTCGAACTCGGAAGAACTTGGAAGAAACGGGAAGAACTTCGAAAGAACTTCGGGAAAAAGCGGCGCGCTGGCGATGTCGGCGCCTTCATGTAAGTTCATCTACTCTTCCGAACCCAAGCTCCAAATTAATCCCATGATCTTGCGACATTGAGCAGTTGGAGAAGAATGCTACATGCTGACGACGAATTTGAAGAGGAGGGTGGGAAATTGCAAGATAGAATCAGTCGATCCGGAAGCAATCTGCCATGGAGTTCCTCTTGGAAATGATCATGTGAAGATTCTAGTAACCAGTTGCCATTTCAACGACGAAGCATTACCCAGAAGGCATCCTAATGGAACCACGGTGGGTGAAAGCATCGGAACCTTTGTTGCATGGCCGATGGTTAAACTTAAAGAAGGTGAGTTTCATTTTCTTGGAAGACATAGAGGAAGATTGAGTGCTCATACTAAAATGCACAAGCTGATTACGTCATATGTATGAAACTAAAACGGCTTGCATGCCGGACCATTCATTCAATATTGCAAAACTATAAGGCTGCGGACCCGAGCATTCGAGAATTTAAAAACAACGTATTCTTTACATGGATGGGATATTCTTTAAAAACACGCATTCTTTACATTGTTTTAATTACATCGTGTGTTATTCATCTATGTGTTATTCATCGTGTGTTGTTCCTCGGTAGTCTCAAATCTTTGGCACAATAGTCTCAAATCTTTGTTGAAAAAGATAAAGCGGCATACAAGATTACGGCAAATAAGATGGTGCGACTATTAGGATATTACCCAAAATGGCTTCGAGGTGCGCAACTCTAATTATCGACTTAGCATTCTCCATTTCAAGTCCCTCCAGCCGCGACACTACTCATTGAAAAAGCTTATGCTTGTAGCCTATCTTTGTACGGGAGGAACTTCAGTTGAATACGTGGCGGTAGCGAATTCATAAATCGTAAGTTAGAGAAAAAAACAAATTAGTGATTTGGCGCCATGAGCTAATACCATTCACTTGTAATTTAAATGCCATGCGTGTATCTGTATTGTACTTTAAAAGCGATCTTGTAATTTCTTGAAGAAGCTGTTTGTACTTTTCAAATTTGAGAGCTGAGTGAAATCCGCCCGGTAGCGAAATATGTTTGTGTGCAAAATGTTTACATTATGCGGGTCCAATACTGCGCTGGCGTGAAGCGCATAAAGCTAATTCTTGAATGCAATTCCGCGCCCGGTGTGTATTGAACTTATTAATTTAAACATTTTGCACCTATAACTATATTCGCGCTGGCGTGATCTCGAAACTCTCTCAAAATAGAATGAAAGGGCGAAATTCAAAAGCGGCTTACGAAGAAATTACGGTTATGCTTTTCGGTCATATGAAGAAACATATTGCGATCATTAAATCCTTGTATTGCCATTGAAAATTTTTTACATAGGACCTTTTATTAGAGTTGCGAAATTCAAAAGCGACCTGCGAGAAATTACGGTTACGCTTTCAAGTTAGAGTAGAAACTAAAGAAACATATTACAGTCAGTAAATCCTTGTATTGCCATTGAAAAATTTTACGTAAGGCCTTTTATTAGAGTTGCCCAGCTCTGTGTTACAAAATTACGGAAGTTCTAGGTAGTTTAAGGAGATGCCTAGCTCCATTCATAATCCTCATTTGAGGCCTTTTTTGGAGATGCCCAGCTCGCTCTTCTGAACCAAAAACTAAATAACAAAAACAAAAACAAAAATCAGCCCTCTACCTCCTCCTCTTCTTCCTCCTCCTCTTCTTCCTCTGAGCTTTCATCTGCCATCTTCGTCAGGATGTCTTCGGCAGCATCTTCGTCTTTGGAGGAGGAGAGGGCGTCCATAATCAGCTGCTTTTTTTCTTCTTCTAATTCTTCCCGCCATTCTTCATCTGCTTCCTCCATTTCTTCTTCTTTTTCAATCTCGTTCTCCATCTCCTCATCTGAATCAAGGGGAGTATTGGGGGACTCGGGGCTGCTGGTGCTGGTGCTCAGATAATCTTTTCCCGGGCGAAGCTTGCCCTGAAGAAATAACTCCTCGCAATTATCCGGACTGTGGTGCGGAGAGCAGCCACAGCGGCATCTGCGGGAGGGGGGAATGGATTTCTTTATCAATTTTTTATCGCCTCTTAAGCCTCTCGAGGCGGAGTCCGTGGGATGGAGCTGGACGAGGCCGGGCAGCATGGCTCACCATGGTAGAAGGAAGAAAGGAAGAAAGGATTGGCGCTAGAAGGAAGAAAGGATTGGCGGTTGAAAGAATGGAGGGTTTTATAGGCGCGGTTGTAATTATGATTCCATCACATCATACAAGATTTATATCATATACGAATTACCTATCATTACTTCTATTGAATTAATTACGCTCTAGGTTATCATTAATTCTCTATAGAACTACCCACATGTCAGCTATATTTAAAACCTATGTTTTCATTAATTTTGTATAATTACCTAGACCCCAGCTATACTTACAACCAACTTTGGCCCATCTAGATTTACGACCTATACTTACCTCATTAGTATTACTAGCATACACCCTATGTTACCATTAATTTTGCAATAATTACCTACACCTGAGCTATACTTACAACCTATTTTTGGCTGCACTTACAACATATATTTGTCCATTCTTGCACTACAACTCGCATGAACACAACAACATCCCGATAGATAGGCTTTTCATTCATCTCAGCAGTTTTTTCTACAATGGTATAGGGTGGGTAGCTGCACATCGCAGACTACCCAAAAAATGAAAAACATAGGGAATATCCAGTTATAACACCTGGACCCCAAATAAAATTGTGTGCTATAGATGTTGGCTAGTGTACCTGCCGAGAATTTATCGCCGGGATTAAAAAACCCCGCCCTTTCGGGTTTTCGAGGAAAAACCCTAGCGATAAAATCTCGGCAAGGGGCTTGGACAACGCAGGGCTGCTAAACGTTCCCAAAAAAACCCACGCTCCACCGAGAATACCGAAGTCGCGCATCACCCCTGGACCTGCACATTACCAACAGAAAAACCAATAGAGAAAAAACCTCGAAAAGCGAGGGGCTGGTCACGCGTGCCACGCGACAAAAAACAACATTTACACCTCGAAAAAGCGAGGGGCTGGTCACGCGTGCCACGCGACAATTATAACAAATATGAACATATAAATATTAATTTTAAGGGGGGGAAGGGTGGGAGCCATGGATACTGCTGAGAGATGAGAAAGCGCCGATGAAACGTCGATGAAGAACTCTGCAATAAGTAGCGATCCCCCAACCTGATGAACGGCCTAGAAATGCATGCATGCGACGCATGCAATGCATGCATGCTCGTCTCGTGCAAGAATGGCGATTCGCTACGCGAATCGATGGCATTTAATGGTTTTTTTGGTATTTCTTAAAGTTCCCTTTAATCGGTTCTCAAAATTACTTTGTCCTTTTTCCGAACTAATATTAAGACATTTCACTTTATATAGGTGAAGCGTGTGGATCCTAAAAAGGGTAAAAATGTAATGCCTATCCCCCCAACATGTTTCAACATTGTTACCACATGTTCTTATCACATTGTTACCCCATTGTAAACATTGTTCTTGTAGGTCAATGCTGTGGACCACCCAAAGGGTGTTGAGGCTGAGATTACTAAGCAAATTGTCCTCTACAGTAGGTTGGATTGGAAGAATAAGAAGGTGAAAGTGAAGCACCAATGCAATAAGGAGCTAGTAGGTGAAGGAACTATCATACTAGCTGATCCTATCCAGGCTGTCAATGATGAAAGGTTAGGAGAGGATAAAGTGGGTGTGGCCATAACAAGTTTAGAGGAAAAATGGAAGGAAAAAGGATCAAATCACCAGGATTGCACTGCTTGTATTAAACAATTGGAGGTTCCATGCATCATGCCATGGCCTATAGCCTGCATTGAGTTTATAGGAGAATTTCTTTTACTGGAACCCGAGGGTTGTGGATGACACTTGATTTTTCTAATGCACCTCCAATAGCTGCCGGGACCACATTTTCGAGAGAAGAGGGCACATTCAGGTGGTGAAACATTATCCTAGCAAGAGGTCCAAGTCAAGTAGTGATTGTTCACGTGAAGCTCGACTAAGGTAAGGGGAATGGAATGTTGTTGGGCTAATTGTGTTCAAGTTTGAAATTGATGAATTGGTGGAAGCAAGAGCCACCTTCAAGAGTATACTTGTGATGAGAGGAGGACTTACATGTACTCCATTCATGAGCTTGCACTTCAAGATGAAAAATTCCCAAAGAAAAAAAAAATACCCAATTGCTAGGGACATGGATATGTAAAGTTGCATGGATACATATTCATGGCATTCCAATTTCATCTTGGCAAAATTGGCAAACAAGTCATACAAAGGGGAGTAAAATTGCATTACATGGAAATAATGGCATGTTGAGGCCAACTTCTAGGATCCCGGCTGCTAGGGAGGTTTTGAAAAATATGTTGAATTCAATCTTGAGAATATGCCACATAAAAGTAGGAAAAGATCAACAGGGGAAAAATAGTTGTCGAGAAGAGATTGTCATCCCATTGTACCCAGAAGAGCATATTGGAGGAAGTCAATGCTTTGCTTGAGAACTACAGTACACGCAATATCTCAACCCGGCCGATGACTATGGAGCAAGCACTTCAAGCATGTCACTATAGACACTTGAACAACTTTGCAAAGTGAAACTTGTGTGCTAAGTTGAAAGAGATTCTTGATAAGACCAAGCAACCAAGCCAAAGGGCTAAGATAAGGGAGCAAATGAAAGATCACATGACAGACCAACTATCATGTAGATCCACTTATTGGATGTGGAGAATATTATCATGTTTGGAACCTAATAACTATGTTTGTATTATACATGACAAGATGGATCAATCGAAGACTTGTTTGCCACAGTATAGTTACATACCCAAGCAAATCAATAGAGCTTATCCTTTGCAAGTCTCTCTGACAGGTGCAATAGTGCATGGCTCGGTGCCAATTTATTATGGCCATTTTAGTTTGCAATTGTGGAGTGATGGTCCTGATTTTCATATTGGAAGTGTGATGAGGTGCTTGAGGAACTATGAGAGTGGTTATTCTGGTGACCTCCACAACCCTGGAGGTGGTAGCCAACCACTCTTCAGTGCATTGTTGGATAGAAAGCCTAATAATTTAGAGAAGTTTACTAAGGCAAGGTTTAGGAAGTCAGGTGCTTCTGAACATGTTGGAGCCTCAAGTTCACGTCCCCAACGGGTAAAAGCATGTTAGGGTGTCCCTTAAAAAGTATTATTTAGTGACCAAAAAGGTACCTAAAAAGGTAGCCAGGACTGGGTACTGGGTACCTGTATAATATCTCAATATAAGGTATGTTTTAGAACTTATTATATATATATTGGTCTCCAATAGCATTATCTCTACCTTAACTTTGAATGTTACCATGTCCTTGACTTTTATTTTGGATTTTTGTATTAGTTTTAATGAAAAGAAAAATAAGAAAGTACCCAGTTCTGAAGTACCTAGTGTATGTACTTTTGCAGGTTCCAAAAGTGGTACACCCTAACATGCTTTTACCCCAACCTCGAGATCTACCACCAAGGTTCCTCCTCCAACTTGACAATTGTGCTGAACAGAATAAAAACAGGTATATGTTCTCATTCCTATCTTATTTAACAGCCGTGGGTGTCTTTGAAAGAGTGAATTTAGGGTTCTTAATGCCTGGACATACTCATGAGGATGTGGATGCATTGTTTGGGAAGTATAGTGCGCAGTTGAAATCTCAAACTGTGACCAATCTTCCTAGACTAATGGAAGTTCTTAGTGAATGCATTTCACCTTCTCCTATAGGGTTGATCATACAAGAGGTGCCTGATTGGAAGAATTTTATCGAAGGTTATGCTCTTGATATGGAAGGTCAATCTAGACCTCTTCAGTACACTTTCTGGGTCATGGGAAATAAGCCAATCATGCAATGGAAGATGAGACCTTCAGATGATAAATGGAGGCCAGATGAGGGAGTACCTATATGGCACGAAGATGAAAATGGTAAATCTAAGATTCCAAGGGGTCAACCAAAAGCTCTTAAGCCTTTTCCAGAGGTGGATTCATTGCAAAGCACATTGGACGGCATTTTTGAATACATCAAGTATTGGAAAATTAACCCCGATGATACCAACCTTGCATTGATAGATTATTGGACACAGGTACATGGATTATTAGGACAAGTAGACACATCCTCTGATGAACTCAAAGATGGATGGCTACCTAAGACTAGGTGGAAAGACTTGATATTACCTGAGGAAGCTGATGATGTGGTTAGTAGTATTCGCAAGTCCATGGCTCCTCCAGCTGCTGAAAAACACTATGTTGGTCCTAGGAAAGGAAGGCCTAAATATCTCGGGCTGGAGGATTATGATCCCAAAGATGACTTGATTTGCCATCAATTTGCACTTATAGTACCAGAGCGCAAAGAGATATACCCTGTGTGGATGGGTTACACCATCTTAGAGGTTTGCAAAGAAGTAGGTGACCGCAATGTGAACAAAGTTCGTGTGGAGTGGTGGTGTCCAGTGCACCAGTTAAATGCAGTGGCAGAGGAAGAAAGGTATAGAGACTGTTGGACAAAGAGATGGAAGAGAAACCCTATTGAAGGGGATGATTGGGTTGAGTTAGATACTATTTTGTTTTCATGGACCCCAAAGGTCATCCCAGGCAAGACTGCTAGGGTTACAATACCTGTGGAAGTGAGGAAGAAAGCTATGATATCTCTAGGGGTCACTTCTGAGAAGTAATTGGCAATATGTAACTCGACATGCATATGTGAAATATTTTTAATTTTTAATGCAATCATGTTGTGCTGTTATAAAAAAAAGTCACATTCTCGATGCAAATTTACTAACCCGGGAAAAAGTTGCAGTGCCAAAATGGTCCAAAATCCTGACATAAATCCAATTTAAATGAATGATGGTTCTTGCCTGAATCGCCCTTTTGGTCGCGACCGTCCATTGCACTGTTCTGTTATAACTTGCCCTTTGTTGACATTTGGTAACACATCTTTCCCCTTTAGTTTCTTTTTTATTCTTCAATGGGTTTTATTCTCCAACTCGGCTTGCATCTGTATGTATTCCTTAAAGTTTCTTCTTCAACCTTCATTGCTGTAGCCCATTCCTTGTCACCATTGATATTTCTTTTCTGGCTTCGCCCGTAAGGCTACGGCCATCTTCCCTTTTCTTCCATGGGTATTTCCACTTCCATGGTTCTTCCCAAAGGGTTTTCTTCCTTTAATTCTCAACATCTTTTCTTCTCGTGACTTGACCCCTTCATTATTCGAGGCCTTTATTTTGCCACGTTATCTCCATTTTACCACCATAGTTTTTCTTCTATGGGGCTCTTCTCCCGACAACCCTGTTGCCATAACAGTTCTTCCCATATCTTTCTCATGGGTCATTCTTCTCGTAGCACATCTCTCAGGCTACTTGCTTCCCTTTCCATATTTGCCTAACTTTCTTCACCAAGCCAGCATGATTCCCGAGCTATATTCTTATTAATCTGCTTTTTGCAGATTTTTGCCTCGAATTGGCAGAAGACACACAGATGATTTGAGGAATTGAGGAAGTAGGTCTTGCTGGCTTCCATATATATTTGGTCTACATAGAAACCAGAAAACAAACAGTTAGTACTAATAAATTCAACACACTTTTTATTTTTATCATGGATTCTTAATTTTGCAGATTCTTATTTTGCATATACAATACAAAACATTTGATGTTTTATGAACAACCTGGACTGACACATCATTTGCAGCTTTGAATTGATTCACAACATTCTGGAGCAAGTTTTTAAACTCTTTAGGGCAAATTTACGAGCTTTCCATACATCTTTAAAAGTGGTGTGCACTGAATGGAACTTTGATCTAGTATAAACATGTCACTAGAAAGGTTTATGTGATCTTAATTCTCGCATTTGCTATTCATTGAAGTAGTGCACTGAATATTTGGTCTGTGAAAAGCATGCAGCCTTTGCCTCATGCTTCTTTACTTGCAGGTACCGCACCATCATCAAATGTTAATGTCACTTGCATGGCTATTTTCTGCCCTAATTTGCAGAGTTGGATCCATGTTTAACGTCCACATCATTATTGTTCTTAGAAGAGGCCCTTATCAACATGATGGAATGCACCTATAGAACAAGGTATTGCACTCTATGCTGAGACAGGATGGATATATCCATTTGAATATGGTCCCTCTTACTGTGTGCTCTTTATCGAGCTGATGCACGTTCTTGCTGGTCTCTTGGCAAATGAAAAATCATTGGTCATTGAAGAAGCATTATTCTATCATTTTGTACTATACTACTTGCTGCAAGAAAACAAGAAGGCGAAATGTCATAATACTCCATAAGTAGAACAAAGAGCGATTGTTAACTAGAATTTGCACGGCCATATTTTGTAGCAACCATACAAGCAAAAAGTATTGTAATCTTCAATCTTTCTCATTTTGGGTGTTTGAAGAAGATTTCCTTCTGTCATTCCTAGCCTAGATCCAAGTGTATATGGTGTGAATATCATACACACTATATAACAAGGGCCGTTGATTTTAAATTTATGAATGTATCATGTGTCTCTTGGAAGGCATTGCTCCATAGCAATATATGAATGCTTTAATATTGCATGTGCTGCTGAATGGTTTAATATTGCATTTCTGGTTTTGCTGAGCTAACATTCTCACATGGCTACAAAGTGTACATTCTTCTCAATGGTTATAAAATCTGCATGAACAAAGCCTCCATACCAATCCATATGTAGGGAATTTAAATTCAACTATGAAGGTCTTCCTATACAGCTCAGACAACCTTGATCTATAAAATGACATATAGCTAGAGAGAACAAGTAAAATAGCACATATGTCCATAGATTTGCCTCGACTCCACTCCAATGTGACTACGAGTTGTGGGATGGATGGCTAGAAGGTTGAGTCCAAGCACTTGTGCACGCAATATTTCATTTTACCATGTGACATTCCACTACATCTATCTCATGAATTGAAGCCAAAAGCCTAACAAATATTTCATTTACCCCTGGGACATTCCACTACATCTATCTCATGAACAAAGGCCAATAACAGACTGATTCTAAGCTAAACTAGAGATTTACATGGGTGCAGATTTTTTTGATAATTGCATTTTTTGAAATTACATTCAAGTCTAGCATGATCAAGAACAAAGTCCAGACTACACCAAGTCCAACATGATCAAGACCACTTTCACCAAGTAAGACGACACCAACCAACAAGAACAGAGCCAAAGCATCACATATCAAACAAGTATAACTTGCCAAGCCTGCATTGAACTAGAAGGCAGTGCATATTTTTTTGATAATCACATTTTCCCACTTAGATTGGATTTATTTGTTTGTTTCTAAGCATCAATAAAAGTATCTTTGATTATCTCTAAGGCTTTATCTGGTCATGTTTTGTTGTCGATGATGTCAAAATTTTGCTATGATTTCACTATGAATTAGCTTAATGGTTTACATTGACATTTTAAGTTAGCCTCTAGCCTTTGCACTATACCTTAAGCTTTAATTTCAATGTCCACAGCTAAAACAGGCATATGGTTGATTAAAACATATGGTCGTTTCAAAGTCCAAAATTAAAATAGGCATATGGAAGGCCAACACGTTATATTGTTTTATTAACAGAGTTAACATAACGGATCATGTTGTGAAGGTATATTTAACGGAATCCGTTATATTATAAATTTCAACATAACAAATTATAGCGTGAACAGTATATTTAGTAGGATCCGTTATCTTAAAAATTTTAATATAACGTACTATGGCATGAAGGTATTTTAACGGAACAACATCTACAACTACACTAATTTTAACATGAACATCCACATGCTCCCATGCAATTAGCACCTTCATCTACAAAATCAAATAGAAATAGACGATTTTTTTGATAACATTCTAGGACACATTGCTCTAAACCTATTGTACCGTCCACAATTAATGCGGCATCGATCCCGGCAAAGCGTTCTAGTCCACCATAAATTTGTAGATCCGTTACCAATTTATGATGATTCTTGACAAATCTAGCCCCAATCCAAAGAAAATTTGATGAAATCTAGCTGAGATTTATCAAATTTGACCTCCTTACTCTTGACATTGGTTGAGTAGATGTAATGCCTATTAGATGAATTCAATACCATGCAATCAATAATTTCTTTGTGAGGCAAAGCCGATTTTTTCAAAATTTCTTCAAGAACTAGAATAATAATCTTTTGATGACATTGAAATTTTTGTGATAGCGCTCCTATGAATCTGATTTTGATCTTTGGAATCACGGCAAAAAATTCACCCTTGGAAAAAATGTCCATTCTCTCTCCTCTCTCGGGCTTGCTCACGATACCATGTGAATTGAGGAGAACAAGCCTAACTATATAGTAGTAGGGTGGCGTGGCATAGATGGGCCATGTAATATGTAGGTGGCATGTATATGCCACATCATGGGTTAGGGTTAGGTCGGGTTTCTAACGTAATAAGATGTAGGGAACCTTTTAAGCGATCATAATCGACTTGGAATCCAAGAAAGTGATGAATATAGCCCAAATCTTTCATATGAAAGACTTGTTGCAGCTGGTTTTTAAAGGCAAGAATTTAAAATTCATCAGAACTACTTTGGGTAGAATCAAACTCAAGAAGAGTGAGTAGAGATGTTCATCCGAAGTCTGGAAAGCCTGTTTGAGACCATATATGGCTTTGTGGGGAAGACAAACTATGTCGTGAAAAATCTTGAACAAAAACTTCAGGCTGTTCTATGGAGACTTCTTCTTTAAGAATATAATTGAGAAAGGCATTATTTACATCCATTTGACGAATGAAACAATGGTGTAGAGTGGTAAATATCAACACAATGTGAATTGAGGTCATTTTGGCAACTGGAGCATAGGTCTCATCATAATCAACACTGGCAATATGAGTGAAATGTCATGCAAATAATCTTGCCTTGAAATGGTGAAGAGAACCATCAAGTTTGAATTTCAATTTGTAAACCCACCTAGAACCAAATGGCATGGCGATCTGCAGGGTGGGGAAGGAGGCTTCAAGTGTGAGCTTGATGAATGGATTGAATTTCAAGAGTCACGACAACAACAAATATTGGGCGTGATGAGGATTGTTAATAGTAGCAGAATAGGAAGATGGTTCAAAAGGAAGTTCAGAGATAACAAGGCTGTAGTCTTTGTGCTAAATAGGAGGATGGCGAATTCGTTGAGTCAAGGTCAAGACAAAATAAAAGGAAAGAGGGCATTGCAATGGCACGCACACTTCAAATGATAAATGTTTTGAAGACGAGCATATTGCAATGCCAAAAATGAACTAGCCAAAGCAACTAAAACACGCATAATAATTTCTTGTGGGTGTAGCATAAATTCTTTGCACAATGCATTCTTTTTTATCTTCTAGCCATAGCTAGCCCGAATAGTGTTGGCATTTCTATTCTCTGCTGTTTGTAGGGTTTCTTTGTTTGTAGGGTTTCTTTGAGAGAGCTCTTCAATCTTCCGATGATCCTCCTCCAGATACCCTTCTAGACCAGACCGGACCAGAATTGGGCCGGATCTAAGCAGTTCATATTCATTTTTTCCATCCATTGATATAAGTATTCTTCACGTCTCCGAAGCAAAAACATCGATAGTGACAAACGGGCTTGGTTGAAGCCAAATATCCCACATGCCAAACGCCAGAAACAGGGACTAACCTACCTTCTATAAGGCTGTGCAGCAAATCGAAAACTCAGCAAGCCGTGTGATGAGCACAGAGCGAACTATTCTTTCGCCTTTTACTAAAGAATACCGTGCGCTCGTCACAATCAGCGGCTTATGCCATTTTTTGGAATGCCTTCTCTTTGGAGAAGGCCCAACAAAAGAATTTCAAGTAGCATGTTGAATCCATACTATACTAACCGGTTATATATGCTTGCAGGCTTTGTCTCTGTTATTTCATCTGTGCAGAAAGATATGGTATGATTTTCTACCTTTAGCTTGTTTGTTAGCTGAAATTGCTTCAACATGATTAATATTTTCTCACCTGCTGCTGCGTACTGGAATATGAAGAGAACTTCTGAAGCAGCTTATAGCAAGGGAATATCAAGGAAAGAATAAACAGAGCTCACCTTCAGAGTTGAGAGGTTTAAGACGTTTTGAGACCTGCCGGATGAAAACATCATTACTAGGTGCATACGATACAAGACTTAGCTAAATGTCAAATAAATGTGAATTAACTACACAAGATGAATGAAAGCTCGTGAGAACCAGCCAAACCGAGGAGCTATTGCTTGATGCAGCCCAACCTATGGTTTCGCTGGGATTTACTAATGTCTAGCAACAAATTATGTCAGTTGCAATGATAACCGCATAGTATGGCCTTTAGTTTCTCTAATTGCTGTGATGGGCACAAATTGCTAGGAGTAATTACCTAGAGACTTGAGTACAAAATGCAGCTGCTTTTAGCTTAGTTGGGGTTGCCATCCATCTTCCCATCTTGTGCTTATTTCAACATCCAGAACAAACACTGTTGACATCCGCTTGAGCTGCTTCGTCCTGGGATGCTTCAAATCGAAACTAGAATCATGTTTGAACGATTCAAATGTTCCTATGCTACGCTGACATGTTCTAAATGCAAGGTTGATGACATAATAAAGGCCATATATAGACAAGTTATATTCCTGGATAAATCAGGCTAAACATTTGCATCACATATAGTTGCTTGTGCATTATTGGTCTCTTAAATTTAAAACGCGATGACTTCCTTCGCCTATTCCTTACCTTCTCTGAATTCTAGGTAAGGTGATGGTCTACACCATCTAAAGCATCTCAGTAACTTGGAAGTCATAAATTGTGATCTGTGGTGTCTCTGTCTATTTTTCTTCTCTTTAGCAGGCTTGCCTAACCCCCCTTACAACAATTTTTGCAATGGACTCGAGTTCTGTTGCAAATATAGATCTTGATGCAAACACCTCTCCAAGAGACGGAAGTGGACATTTCATCTTTCTTGTGTGTTAAAAAAGACTACTAGGTCATTAAACTGCTCGATGTATCAGTAAATGCAGCCAGCAGAAGCAACATTCGAGACTGGGCAGAAAAGCTTTATGCACAGTTCTTTATTGCAGTGACAGAAAAACTTGCTATCGGGGGGAAGGAAGCTTGCGGTAACTTGTGTTATAGAAGCATTGGTGGAAGCTAAATCAATCCCAGAAGTAGAGTTTTACCTTACTTTTGATCCTAAGGCACCAAAGGACTCGTTTAGGAGTCAGAGTCATAACAAAGGCCCATTTAAGGAAGCTATAGTGTTCGTGATTTGTGGTGGAAACTATCATGAATAAGGAATTCTCCAAGAATTAGCTCAAAGGCAACCAACAAAGTCTGTAATATATGGCTGGGGAATTAAGTTTGTTCTATTATCTCTTGCGAATTTATTCTCTATGGTTTTGGAAGATGATACTGTCCTCCAGGCCATCTACACTACACATGGTGAACATCCTGTATGATGCTTGATATGATGGTGAAACTCTCTGACAACTTTATATGGACAACGTAGGCCATGATAGAATTTGATTGGGGAACTTGATGAAATTGAGGTATCATCTCTTGGCTTTTGAAAGCAGTTGTGATAAGTTCTGCATAGAAGGCAATAGCGACTGTTAGTTATGTATCTGCACATGAAGGAATATACCAAGACGATGGATTGTTGCCTTTGGAGGAAAGACGAAAATTTGAGGTTTGTTTCATTTGCTTAAGCATTGAATTTCTAAACGGTCTCATGACTCTAAATGATCTTGTTGGATTGGCTGGTATTTGTAAAGGATAATGTGAAACTAGAGAAGAGGAGGCAAAGGAGGAATTAAACTTTTCTTTATCATTGTCCAGCAAGCTTCATTTCATGTTAGGAAGTTTTCTATTTAGGCCAAGGCAGCCAGAAAAAAGTCTGTTGAAGAAATGGATGAGAATACCACGGCTGCATATGAGAACATCAGTTTCTATAAGTCCTATCCTGTTTCTACCCCTGATACTCTGGATATTAGAATTCAAGGTAATAGTCAGATCAATATTCTCTTTGACATCTTTGTCTCCACTGACTGGCTTAGCCTTTTAACATAGATTGCCTTCATAAACCGCTAAAATTAAGAAAGCCAACGTAGCATCCTAATGTCTATAGGAGAATTTTAATGTCTATAAGAAACATGGCCTTTGTTGTTAGGGGTCATAATTGCAACTGTATCATAAATTTTTCACTATTGGTCACGATGCTCAGTGATATATTTACGTGATCCATTCAATGATGAGTTTGAGCTGTATGCCCCTTTATCTCTATTTCCACCATGTTCTAAGCAATATATCTGTTTCAATGCGGTGGACATGTCTTGGATTGTGTGCTGCTTTCAAATGGAGTCCTTATATGGTGAACATGTCTTGTTTTACATTAGATTGGAATTATACATTAGATTGGAACTATAAAAACCTAAACCCTGGCTGATCATGTTTTCAGCTGCCCTAGGAGGGAAGAGTTTTAGAGATTACATGCGAAAGGATATATTACAACTGCAAAATAACCAACTATAAGTAGAAGCCATGGTAGATGTTGGCAACTCAATCAATCTTAGAGATAAACAATAAGCTGATAGAAAACAGAGGATCTAAATTCAGTTATGCACTTTGCCACACATTCTATTGAGTAACCATCATGCATTTGGATTATTTACAACAATAGCTGCAAACAACTTCTTGTCGACCAACAATCATTTGCCATAATTTAGCATTATCTCCTTGTATTTTTAATCAAAGTTTTCACAACTCACATGTGTCCATTACAACATGGCCCGGTGCTTGCAACGAAAAAGATTATAATAATAATAATAATAATAATAATAATAATAATAAATTTTATTAACGTCCATGAAAACTTAGTGGGCTATGGGACAAACATACAAATGTGTCAACAGAAGATGTGGGATATGAAGAAACAACTTTCATACTCCAATGTATCGGATCCTTTACGTGTTATGTAAAGTTCGAAGAAAACATCCCAAATGAGGGAGTGTAGGGTGATGTTGGAATATCTAGATCCGGGGGTAAATTCCAAGCAACCAAAGGATATTTAGCCTGAAGGGTATCATGCTTATGACATAAGTAAATGGCATGGTGCTTTCGGTTTCTACACCGTCTTCACAACTCTGATTCTTTGATCTTCTTCGGTTTCATCCATCTCTTTTTCAATCATTAGATGGTGGGAGCTCATCTTGGATACATGTGATTGCCCTTATTTGCCCGGAAACATCTTGTGGGCAAAATGCGGTTGAATACCATGAATTAAGCTTGGGATTGAAGTCCCTAATGTAATATTGCACTTTTTCTTGGAAGATATATAGATCCGCGGTTATGAGCTAAAGGCACATGCCTTGAACTTCGTCTAAGTATGTGGAGATAGCTAGGTTCCATCGCGCCAAACCATTTGGTTAAATCTTTATACCGACCACTTTTGCCATCCAGTTCCAATTTTGTTGCTTGCATTAAGTGCCGGATGTATCGGGGAATCATTATGTTTTCTTGTTTTGATCTAAGTATCTCAGGGGGTCCATCCTCGGGGCCGAGGCGTGTTTTCATATTTCTTGGTTTTTTAACATCAATTCTTTTAGAATGTATTGAAACGTGCTTTGGGCTAGTTATATTAGTAATGAAAATTGTACATGGGATGTATGAATATAGGATTTCATTTTCTTAGTCCAGAAGTTCTCTATTTTATTTCATGAATTATGGAGGTTATTGCATACAACTGAGGAAGTAAAGGGAAACTGCTGATACCTTCATGCTAATTAGGCTTGACTATATTGATTGTTCATGAATAGTGCTTTGGCATTCATGTATCACAATCACCATGGGAGTGTATCTTCATGAGAGTGTGTTTTCATGTTCCTTGATTGGTCATTTCATGTGTCGAGCCTTATTAGTGGTATGAACAGGGGAAATGTTTTCTGCTGTTTTCTTTTCTTTTGTTTATAGATTGCACATGTACAGAGAAGAAACATCCAAAGTTCAATGTCTGAACCAAATGGAATTGACATAATCATATTCTTCGTTTTGTATATGGCACAAAGGGAAGGATAAATGTTCAAATATATCATTTTAGTGTCTGATTCTCCACTTCTGACAGAAGGGTTGGTTTATCAAAAGCTAATTGACTTGAAGATGAAATATCTTGCAATCTAGGTATGCATAGTATTATTGCATGAAATACTTATGTTTGTAGTCTCGTCAAATCAATAGTCAGTGTGCAATTTTCTTTTCACATCAATGTTAGTGCAACAACCACTTAAAGATCATGCATATCTATCACCCATGTAGAGGCAAATGTCTTGATCTGAAGGAGATAAAGCTGAATCCAGTGCTTGTATAATGAAAAGCTCTCTTAGCATACTTAAAAGTATTACATCTAATCCTATTCCAATATTCAAACAAAAAATTTTGAACAAGGAAAAGTAAGGTAAACTATGATAGACATATTTTTAGAGATCCTCAGAGATGTTCAGAGAGATTTTCATAGATGTTTAAAGATTTTCAGAGATATTTTTCTCCCAAACGCGTCGTCCCTTTTCAAATCGGTAGACCGGCGTCCTAATATGTGGAAAGACATTGCCGATTGCCATGATATATCATCAGTTTGTACTTTCAAAGGTTGAAGCCATATATGTAAGTCTCTTAAGGAAGCTGTGCATCAGGCAAGAAATTTATTATTATCATGTCTAAAGCACGCATATCTTTGTACAGGACTGTATAAGCATACCTTCACTTCTCTTAAGGTTTCTTGCAGGATATCATGTCTATGGATGCAATGTTGTGATTCAGCACCAGATAACGGGATCCTGCCTAGCGTGGCTACAGGATTCCTATAGTGTGATAGGTTTATAGTCAGTCACTGAACGGGCCGGGTATGGGTCTGACACCCCTTGGTCACCAAATACGTGCCTATAGGGATGTCCTAGTGAGCCGGCCTTTAGATTTAGGGGGGTAAGTCGGGTACGGATGCGAGGGCTGCTGATGTGGCACGTATTCTCTAGCATGCCCATGGATCTATTATGCCCGGGGAGGGGACGCCTCCCTAACCTGCCTCATCGGACCTGGGAGATGTACCCCGGAGTAGTCTCGTAGGGTGATTCCATGCGTCTTCGGAAGGCTATAATCATGCCATAGCATGTTTGACCCTATCCAAAAAGTGTGTGCCTGGGAGGGGCTGATGGAGTGGACTACCTTAGCCATTGTCCTATGCCAGCCAACGCCATGTTAGATCTCTCTTTGATGTTATCTGGAGGCCTTGACCGTCAGTTGACTCCCTAGGGTCTGAACCCGAGGTAGAGCCCTTATTTATGGTATATTGCTTATGTTATCTTGTCCTTGTATTGTTATTTACATGATGATGGATGGACCACCTTTTGTGATGGTATAGTATTTGTGTATGATTGCTAGGTGCTAACATGTATATACACTTCCGCTGTATAGGACTCCATTGAGAACGTGAGACGAATGACACCTCCGTGTCCTTCACCTAGACACTTGGCCATCCCAAGTGGTCCAAGTTAGATGGAGGGCCTTTCCATGGTGATGTAGTTGCCACGGGAGGGGAATTCCCCCTATTTGTACGATGGGAGTATTGTATAGATTTAGGGAGCGTCACATAAGCTGAAAAGTCGGAGGCATCTTAGTTAGAAGGTTGTGCTAATTCCATCCTGGGCAGAACGCTACTCTTCAAGGCAGAAAATTGAGACAATAATTTTATATGTTAGAAGATGATGTTTGCATGCCTTGCATGACCAGTGCCTCCTTGTGGAAGAGGTTTTTTGTGTGCGCGACTTGCTTGACCAAACCCTTTCACTACAACCCCAACATTTGGCCCACGGCTGAAAACAACAGTAAAAACAGAATACATGTTTTTTTATTTTTAAATTTGAAAAAAACCTACACGTAGTTAAGAAAGAATGGTTATTCCCTAGAGATATCAATAGCTCAGAAACACTTTTTAAGAGAGAAGAATCACCTGCTATTCTCCTCAGCATAGATTTGAAGAATCCTGTTGTTGAGCTTGTTGAGCAGTATGGAGAATGTAGCTCGGTTGTTGGCATGGAGGGAAATATCACCTACTATTAAGCGTCCTTTACAATGACAATGGGGTGAGGATGCTGCCGCAAACATCAGCTGTTCAGGACATAAACGTGAAGCCACCAATGCAAAGAAGGCTCTGATTTCCTCATCTCTATTTCTTTGCTTTTTTAGATAAGATGTAGCTTCGCAAATTATCATTACTTAAAAACTTAACAATGGAGTCCTCGAGTTACAATGCATCTCTTTACAACAAACTATTGCGTTAATGTTTTGAGTCTTGGTTTGAATAATCTAAGAAACGTGGCTGGAAAGTTGCTAAGGTTCTAGCTAAATGTATGCTTTATTTTTGTAGGTTAGAGGCCGAATCGTTCAAGCATTCAATACTAGGTATTGCCCTTTTCTTCCTGCTCCACGATCAACCATTGCAGCTGCTTTCAGCCCAGATGGGAAAACATTAGCATCAACACAGTAAGAAACCTTGTTCGTAATTTATCATTATCTAATACCGTCATTTAATCTAACATAAGTATTTTTTTCACTCTCTGGCCATGGAGGTTTTTCAAATCTTTTGAATGGATCAGGTAGGCGTGCCAACACTGCTTTGTTTTCATAACAAGGTCGATGTTGTTGACGATGAAGAATTATTGGAGCTGGTTGAAATGGAGTTGAGAGGCCCTTCTTGTTGTTTATCTTTCTCCTCTAGATCTAAGCAGCTGGAAAAGTTGGTTGAGGTATGTTTAGTTTTGAACTACAGAACTGCTCAGCTTCTATAAATTTCCTGATGATGAAATCCCAATCATTAGGGGTTCAGCATTGAATGGCACAAATAAAGAAATCGGAAAAAAGCAATATTGAATTTGACGAAGGCCATCGATGATGGGATTATATTCCTGAGCCAAAGCGTACCCTTGACAAATCTTTCCCTTTACCAGTAGATATCTTTTCTATACATGTAGCTCTTGTTCTTTACCTTCAGTTGTAGCCAATCATTACTTTATGATGACATGTCTGAGTGCAGGGTCGTGGAACAGTTGCTACTGGGAGGGTGGAGCAGGGTTATGTGAAGGTTGGTGATGAGGTTGAAGTAGTTCATTAGGTTTTTCACATAGATATTCGGTGCCTGCATCTGAGCATCTATGCTTTGCATCTATAGGATGTTTTAAAGACTATTATTACTGGTGTTGAGATGTTTAAGAAGAGTCTAGGTCAAGGACAAGTTTTTTTTTTTTTTTTTTTTTTTTATAAGGTACTTTCATAAAGCAGATGGTGATGCATGCAGTGGTTACTACACTAAAGTTAATGCCTCCCATAAAAATGCTAATTTACTATATGCATCTGTTGGCACCCTTAATTTGGCTACTTCCTAGACTTCTGGCTTCATTTTTAGCGGCCAAAGATATAAGACTTTCCAGATACATGGTTTTGCATATGAAACATCTTGAAGGCATGGTGCCCTAGAGATGCAAGACATAATAACATGAAGAGTTAATCTGTGGTAATATGAGCACATAAATATAACATGTGCTTTTTTATTTACATTCCTTAATACGCCATAAAGAGCATTTCTCGGTTCAATATGTTTTTTGCATTTGACTACCTTACATCATTTGACCAGTGCTGCACACAGACTATTTAACGATTTAGGTGTGCTTGGACTTGGATGGCAATGCTCCAGCTAGTAAAGTGACTCCTTGACGGCATTCTATATGAGGTAGTATGTTGTTCTATATTCAAAGATAAAAGAGATTAAAATTCCATATTAAAATACTACAGAAATGGCCCTTCAAAATATTAAAGTTTAGGGTTTCGTTCGGACATCGGAGGGCAGAGTTCCAGCCAATAAGCAGACTCCTTGACCTCTAGGCTCTCTGCTTATATGGATTGAGCGGGGATGCTCTGGCAGTCATAATTTGTGGCATATGCTTAGATGGCAATTGCTGGATGTGGATTGATTCTTCTCATAAAGCCACACAGATGCATAAAGATCTGGTTTACGTTAAAAGATATTCAACAGGCTTTTGGGTAGTCATATTCAAGCCATACTACATAGCCTAAGATGGGAGGGCAGATGCAGACTTGCAGTTTTCGCGGCTAAAAGCTCCGCATGTCAGATATGGATATGTTGAATCCGTTGATGCTCAACCGTGGTGGCAGATGGGGACTTTCCCGGGCTTTTTCGTTGAAGATAAAGTGGAATAAGATTTCAAAAAGGGCCCTTGTAGCTCAGACTACTTATTGCCTTATATTTGGGTTCAAATATGAAATATAGTAGTGGAGGCGCTCCTGCTTACAGTAATGCAACAATGAAAGTAGTAGAGCAAAGGATTCTTTTAAGTAGATGAGTTCTGTGTTGGAGTCACGGATAACAACTCCAACGAATAGATGCCATGCTAAAATTATCTTGGGTTGCAAAGTCATGGGCATTTGGCTTACTCATTGCTTTGTATTCCAAATCTCAAGCTGTTGAAGATCCTTTATCAGACTTCGAAAGATAACAGGTACCATAAAAGGTTTTTATTGCTGCTGTTGCTTTCTAGATGCTTATGACCTGAGAGCTAAAAGCAAAGGATGATTAAACATATATAGGTCTGCTTTGAAAAGTATTAAGGAATTCTAAATATGTCCTGTAAAGATTTTTATGCATTCCTTTTGAATTTGTAATGATCACTATTTTGGCCATGATTTAAGCATAGGCAAAAGCTGATGTTGCCACTGTGCAACAGAGTATATTATTTAGGATAACTATACCTTGTACGTATTTTAATGATATTTGCAGTTGCTATTTCTGATTTAAAGGGCAAAGTGGATACAAATGGTGACCGGTGATGAACCGAGAAGCCAATTGTACCTTTTGGCCCTTGCAATGTTACCTTCGTCAAGCTAACGGGTGAAAGCATGCTAGGGTGTACCATCTAAAGTTCTTTTTAGGGAGTGTGAAACTACCCAGAAAAGTACCCAACACTGGGTACTAGGAACTTGCATTAATGTCTCAATAAACAATAAGTTTGAGAGTTTATTCATCCATTTTAGTCTCTAATAGTATTGTCATCCTCTAATACTATAGATTGATATGTTATTGACCTTCAACTCAAAATTTTTGGATTGATTTTAATGGAAAGAAAAAGTAGAAAGTACCAGTTTTAAAAGTACCCAGTGTAGGTACTTCTGAAGGTTCCAAAAGTGGTACACCGTAGCATGATTTCACCCTAACGTTGTATTGAATGGCTGCAGGTACCAGGCTTCTCTTCCCTTTGTGTCTTTCTTTGCTTGGTGAATTGGTTTTTGCTGGAAAATGGACGAAAAGCTACACTGGTGACAGTTTCAAGCCAACTTCTATATGATAAGTTTCTTCACATTTCTTCTCAGCTACAGGTGAGCTACAGGAGACTAAAAGAGTGATACAAATTGATAGCTAAAGGACATGCATGTTTTGTATGGATCATGAACTCTGAATATGAGGTTTCATCTTCAAGTTCTATGTTTGAACGACTACTGTTTATCTGACATGTCTATAGAAGTACAGATATATTATTTTTTCTTTTCAAAACTGGTCCATTATTTTACTATACAATGGCAACCTTTGCTTGAGATTGCAATGGTATTTTTTGAGGAATTTTGAGGCGAGCATTTTGTGAGAATTATACTGGAATATCCCTTACAAATCAGACGGTTAATATATGGAAATGTTTCTGGAATAAGCAGTGCTTGTGTGATGCTAATTGATGTTTTTTCCAACTCAAGTTAGTTGTTCCTTTTTATACTGTAGCAGCCTTCATGGGCTCCCTGAAAGCCTTAGAATCTGCTTACAAATCAAATACATAATTTATGCGGAAGTTTTTTGTACAAGAAAGGTCGTAATGCTTTGGAATTAGCATTTTTACGAATAGTGCTGAGTTGTATTTATACTGTCTATTCATTTGCTATAAATGATTGGAACAATAATGGCTTGTTGGTTATCATACGTGCATATGACTAGAGGCTTTCTTGGACTCTTATGAACATAAGATGGTCTCATGGTAAAATTTTCCAAGTCTAATGGCTTGAAGTCTTACTATTAAAAATGATCAAAAGAATTTGTTTTAAGTCTTTCGATTTTATTAGTTTTTCATATCTAGGATATATGCTAAATACTTGATGTTTTGGGATACAAGTGCCACCATAGATTTTCGGATCTTAGTGTGGACAGATAATACTACCAAGGGGATTGATCTTTGGTAGATGAGTCCGCTAGTTGGCTTCTGTCATGGCTAGCGGCTGCTGGATTTTTTTTTTTTTTTGTGTATAATATCAGGAGCATTGAATGAATTGCAGTTTACAACATTATGTACCACGTCCTTTTACGGACAGGTGATAATGCATAGCTTCTGCTTCGTGGTTTGAAGCGTTAACAAATTTGGGGAGGCCAAATATGCTGTCATGTGTGCATAGTTAATGGAGCAATGGCACCATTGTAATGTTTCACAAAAGTATAATAGGTTCTTTGCAAGCCTGGGACTATGAAGACTTCAAAGAAATTTGAGGCAGAAATATATGTTCTTACTAAAGGAGGGCATCATACTGCATTCCTCTCTAACTATCAGCCTCAATTTTTCTTGAGGACTGCAGATGTGACTGGAAAAGTCGAGTTATCAGAGAATATAAAGATGGTTATGCCATGTGATAATGTGACAGCCACTTTTAAGCTTTTTGCGCCAGTTGCAATTGAAGCTGGTATTGCCTCTTCACCAATTTCTACTGCTGAAGTTTTTCTATTACATACTTTTATAAATCTGTTATGCTGCAGGGCAAAGACTTGCACTAAGGGAAGATGGATGTACAGTAGGAGCTGGTGTAATATAAAAAATCCTTGGCGGAAGATTTTCTGGTCTACTTTGCTAGAAATAAATGAGAATGAGGATCTCTTCTAATTCTCAAGGTGCCGTACTAATACATCAGCTGATGTACAAAAATGTTTGAGATCATTTTTGCAAAAGTCGGATTCTTTATTTCTCGTGGAAATCTGATCTATTTACATACACATTATGAAAGTTAGTCTAACATGTTTTTCTCTCATGTTGGCGTTAGTTTGGCATGCCTTCACATCAGGTTGTAAAGAATCTTAAGCCACTAGAAAGTGGTATTGAAGGCTTTTTGGCCATGGCATTATCATCAGTTTATGCTGACAATCTGGTTACAAGTGATTAGAAACAGGAGAACAGAACCAATGTCCAATTAGGCAAGGCATCTTTAAGATTTGTGCATGAAAATTTAGGTTCATTGGATCACCATGATTGATCACTGTTTAAACTCAGCAAAAGCATAATTGGGTTGTGCAATCTCCTTGCTGAGGCTTTTAAGGTAGTGCTTTTTTGAGGTGTGGTTTTTTATGGTTTTCTAAGAATCCATGTATGACGAAGTTGTCCACGTGCCATTACTGCCACAAAATGGCAACATACAAGAGCTATATGGCTGGAGGCGATGCTGGCCGATAAAAATTTGGTATATGCTAAAGAAGGAGAAGGAGAAGGAGAAGGAGAAGGAGAAGGAGAAGGAGAAGGAGAAGGAGAAGGAGAAGGAGAAGAGTATGAATTTGCTTGCTCTCCTGTTCTCTCCTATTCATTCTAATTGCAAAAGCCCCTAGAATTGATAAAGAAGAACGGGAAAGAGATAAATCATATGAAAATGCATCGCATCGAGCTCACACGCCATCATAGTGAAGAAGTCGGCCCCGCCTCCGGTCGTTCAAAAGGAAAATCTAAAACTAAAATGATCAATGAGGAAATAAAAATATATAGACCTAACTAAGCAAGTAATAAAGCGTATTAAAAATTGTCACTTTGCCTATTTTATTTTCCAAATATTTGCGATCTGAAACAACACCTTTTTTTTTGCCATTCAAATTTTATTTTACCCGGAATGTGGTGCCGGAAAATTATTTAAGCAATCCGATAATAAGAGAGGTGGGCGGACTTTTCAGGGACGAACTCCCTTATTTTCGAACCATGTTAGGCACGGGGCAGAGTTAACTTTTTAGGGAATGTTATCGAAATACCCTATTGTTTGCTAAAATTACCGAAATGCCTGTTAACATATATATCTAATCATTTCATTAACATTAACGAGAGGAAGAAGGGTAAGAAGCAAGCCAAGGGAGTGCGTACAATTCGTAGCAACCAACATGCATGAGACATCAGCTTAAAGCAACTTGGGGTTGTCGTTTTCATTCTTGAACAAGACCACACAATAAGGGAGCGAGAGGCTATGAGGCCCCTTGAATGCAGGGTTTTAGACCTTTGATTATGCCATGCCAGGTTTTGTCTTGTCGGGCCTATCCTTGAATTGGGTAAAACCCGCTGCCCACAATGGTGATATTGTAGGTTCGAGTCCTACAATGCACAACCCAAATTATCACCACAATTTTCTTTCTTCATCACGATAGATACAAACCGAGCTGTCTCACGACATTCTAAATCCAACTCATGTACCACTTTGCAATCATTTGAACAACCCAACCTTTCGGATCTTCTTCAAATCCCAAGGCGTGATGAGTCGACATCGAGGTGCCAAAGCGACTCAGACGATAAGTGCTCTTAAGGAGTCATCGGCTTTATTATCCCGGTACACCTTTGATCCGTTGGCGAGAGCCCTTCCACGCGGGAATCGGATCGCTATGGCGGCGTTAGTCCCTATTAAATGGAGTGTAGCTCCTCCTCCTCCTCAAATGGATGTATTTAAGTTGGAATTTTTTGTTCAATGAAGCACATTGTGTTCATTCGTTTACAAATTCATAAGAGTTCCCTGTTACCAATTAGAGACGACTTTGAGAATGTGATTGTCCTATAGAGTGTCTAGAAAGCTTGGCACAAAAGGGATTATCAAGATTGCAACAAGCATGTTGAATGAGGTTCATTCATTCTGGTCAAGTTATTCGAGATGATGATTATGAGCTTGCTCTTGGTTGTAGTTGTAGTAGGAAGGTATTAGCAATCCTTGATCCTAAGTTTCATTCTTTTTGTATTATATTACTCATCATTATTATTAATTTGTTCTAGGCGCGATTCTATACTTCAATGTGGGCATATGTGCAACATTTTCGGATCAGTAGTATTGATAAATGTAGGGTTACATTTGATTAGGAATTAGCTTCGAAATTTGAACAAAAAGTCAATCTAGCAACAGGGATCATAACCTTCTGGAGAGTAGTCTAAATTACATGGGGATCTTGACAGACATTATTGAGTTGGATTATCGTAGCTTTCATGTAAATGTTTTGAAGGCACGATGGTTCAAAGTTGTATCTGAGAGGTTGTGGCAAGGCAGGTTAGGACTCATCCATCGGGGATTTCGAAGTGGATTCTTGAAGGTATTGCACGAGATGAAAGAACCTTTATTTTTCCAAATCTGGTTGAGCAGGATATTTATCCATGAGAATCTAATGATATAAAGCGGGTGGATTGTCGTTACATTGTCAACCAAGGGCTCGACATGTAATTGCTTTATCTGCGGTGAAAATAATATGGAAGAGCTCTCGGGGGGCGTTGAGGTTGATGTTCATGATGATTTTGATGGCGGCGGTGGTGATGGTGGTGGTGGCGTTCATCTTGATGATCTTGTTGTTGATGATTTTGATGATGGTAGTGGAGGTTGTGGTGGTGGTGATGGCGGTGGTGGTAGTTACAAGGGGTGTTACGGTATATCTAATGATGTTGATGACCCATTGTTGCATGACGCAGAAGAAGGAGAATGGGAAGATATTGGCATCGACTTTGAAAAGGAGGGCATGTATTTGGGAGAAGGTTTGCTTGAGGATGATACCTATGAACATGTTCCTTTAGATTCACCATTGGCACTTATACAGGAAGTTGATAAAGAAATAACGTATGTGCACCGGTCTCCATGTAATTCGCCAATGGCCATTCCTGGTCATGATGAGGATTATATTGAAGATGAAGAGATTACCGGATATGTACATGATCATTCTGAAGCAATCAGGGGTTTGGCTCTTTATTTATATCTAGATGATGATGAGATAGAGGACATTGAGCATGATCTAAGTGAGCATGTATCATATGATTAATCAGCATTATTAATCTTATTGCTAAAATTACTATGGTACACATAATTTTATATTGAGCATTGTCTTATCTTCTTTATCGCTTTGGTCCCTTCTTCATTTTGCCAGGTGCCCTTTACCATTACCTATTCCCCTTCGTCTGACTAGTTCTTGGGTATTCAGATCATTCTTGGATTATTTCAAGTAATAACCCTTGCTACAATATTATAGGTTTAATGACGTATGAAAGTATTGGGCAAGCGTTGTAGTGACTTAGTTAGAATATTGCTTAAAAAATGTTGCAACAACCCACTTAAATTGAGATATAAAGTTGAAAAATGCTCCACAAAATTCTGTTGAAATATTAGATGAAATTTCGGATAACCTTTTGCTATAAGTGTTAAGAAAAGGTTGTCACAACTTAGCTATAATATTATTTAGAAGTTGTTGCAATAACTTGCTCAAATAACGCTAAAAATTTGACAAAGGGAGGTCATTGCTTTGGCCAAATCTTTGGCCTTCACACTAGACACATTTTTTACACAACACAAGCAATTTATGTCAAGATAGTAGCATTTGACACAAAATTGACACAAGATCTATGGCTTGTCACAAAGGTTGACACAATACCCCCCATCCTAGAGTATTATAAGTGCTCTCTCTAGTTGGGTAGAGAAATTCTCGAACCTGTTACGAGTTGATTTTATTTGCATGATGCAAGTAGCACTGCAAGTTGTGAGCAGTGGTTTTAGCAGAATCAACTTACTACAAAATAAGCTCAGCGACCAGCTCAACATGGACACTCTTGATGCACTTGCTTGCATCTCATTGTATGGACCTAATATGAAAGGCTTTTAACTTTGCTGCAGGAGCTACTCATTGGCGTAATGATGTTCATTACAGGAACATGACTTGTTTATGTTATTTTTGCTGGAACTTAATACAATGTTGATGAAAACCAACTTTTCTTTGCAAATTTGTCTTAGTATCCTTCTATTTCTGAGATTTAAAGGAATTACCGAACTAAAATTTTATTACTAGTATAAGTCCCGTCCAAATTCGCAGGTGCTTGTTTATCCTAAGGCTAGAAGGAAACTTTCCTATTCATTTCAAATACTTTGCCATACACTGCCCTAACCTCAACATACACAAAGGTTTGCATCAGAAATTTTTGAAAACTGGCAAGTTTTGTGTCAATACAATTTCAAACTTATGACATTTGCTCAAACCCTTGCGACTATAGTTGGCTCCGTCTAAGATGAGGCCATTACATTAGAACCTAAATTTTTGAGAATTGAAATTCCTTAAATATGATTTGCTAATGCTGGATCTTCATAGCCTAGAAAAAATATAGGTATTGTTCATGTCATCTATATGGGTGCAACTAGTGTAAGACACATAGTATGTGTGCGTGCATAGAGAAATTACCTCTTATATGCATTTTTTCTCAAAAACATCCCTCATAATTCATATACCCCTACCATATTTTATATGGAATTCAAACAAAAAAAACACCCTCCCATTCTTATACGGTACGGTTTGGGCCAAAAAAACCCCCTCCTTTACACTCACATGGTCGCTCTGAAACCTTACGCATTGCATGGTTATTGATCACATATCTTGTAACATTGTTTTCCTACTGGAACACATTGGTTCAAGCTATTCATTTGATACGGTCCTCGCATCCTCCAATCTTTGGTATTAAGTAGACTTTATTGAGGTTTGGCGTTATCTTTGGTATTAAAGCTTATTGAGGTTTGACCTGGGCTCCCAACAATGTAGGATTCTTGCTGACGTCGTCATATTTCTATAGCTTTGGAAATAAAGGACTCCCTTGGTTTCCCATGAGGACCATGATTCTTATTAGGTAAGACTTGCTTCATAATCTTAGTGGTCTCACGTAAATAACATTGGGTCATCACCACATAAATAACACTAGGGTAGTGCCATTTTGGTTATGTGATTGCCAATAAAAGGTACCAAATGAAAGAGGACATTGCAATGGCAGGCACACTTCAAATGATAAATGTTTTGAAGACGAGCATATTGCAATGCCAAAAATGAACTAAAACAAAGGAGCATATTGCAATGAACGTTCTTGAGTGGCACGTTCAATTTCTCGATAAAAAAGAAGAAAGAATTCATATGTTTGACTTCTTGCCTGAAGAAAATGAACAGAGATCTTTACGCTAAAATCATCAATATGAGGAAGAAGAAATGCGGGCATTGCTAACAAAGGAGGGCCTGATTGGGCCCCACGAGACCAAGGAAGAAGCTCAAGGCGGTGATGAAAGGGCGAAAGGATGATGGAAAATGAGATCGGGTAGTCTTCTTTGTGCATGCAAGCATTACATGGAACAAAGATAGTGGGCGGTGAAGATGGTAATGAGTGATAAGATGGTGACAATAACGTGGAGAAATATGGCCAAGGCGAAAATGCCAAAGGGTATGTGCAGTGTGTGGAGAAACAACAAGATGGGCATATTCAGCAAGGAGAGTACTATCTGCAATACGATAAAATTTTTTAAAATGAACTCAATAAGAATATCATAGAAATTGAGAACTTTCTGGGATGTTGGTGTTGAAAGCAATATGAAGGCCTGCATTAGTCAGCTTACTTAAGAGATGAGGTTCCTTTGTAAATCTGGAACATGTAATGCATCTCGAACCATTTTGATGTTTCCATTTAAAAGTGGAGCAGCTTGATTACCTTGAGCAATTGCATAGCATTTGCTATGATCTCCATGTGCCTTTGGATGAGGAGAGGAAATGGATTATAAGTCACACCGAATGCACGATATAGAGGACATGGCTTATTGCACCAGAGTCAAGATACCAAGAAGGGTTAGGAAGAACCTGATCAGCATTGACATAATAGAAAAAATCTTGAACTATATTGCTTTATTCTTCATGTACAGTCCGATCAGAATTGGGCATGGTGGAGGTTAAAGAGACTAAGGCTGGAGTACAGTAGTCCCTAACAAGATGACCTATCTTATGGCATCGATAACATGTAGGTCATCCCTTATCAGAACGAAACCTAGGGATTTTCTTGGCAGGACTATTGTTATTTGCAACTATAACAACCTCTGATGTCAAACCCCCATTTTGTTGATGAAGGATCTCAGCACGAATTCGATCCATGACAGAACCAAAGATATAGTTTGAAAGATGCCCTTCAAGTTTGATGATTAGACTCTCAAAGGATTTGGGCGGACTATTGAGTAACAAGAGCACTTTCTCATCTTCTGTGATATCTACACCAGTGGCACAAAGATCATCCAACAGTTCTTTGATCTTTACAGAGTATTTGTCGTCGTCTCCACCCTTATGCAAATGGAGATCATACAGTTTCTTTTGCAGCATCAGCTGATGTGCAGCGTTTGGACATTCATAATGATTCAGCAATCACTTCCACATCTCTCGAGCAATTGATGCCTCTTTCACAGCTCGTGTGGGGGCATATTCAAGGAGAGTGCAGATTAGAATATGAGCCCTCCGATCTTTTTCATAAAAAACGGAGATGGGACTATTCCCAATGACCTCAATTGTTGAAAGCAGTTTGAGCTTCGCCATGGGCGGATCTGATAGGATTCACAACGTCCCATAAATTTTTATTCTCCCGAATCATCTAGAGGTGCCACTTAAACATTTGGAAATTCTGCCTTCAAAACGAGGAAGAAGGCGTCAGTAGTATTCAAGACTCCAGTATTTGCAGAATCCATGATTAAAGAATAAAAGGCGAAATTGATGGAAGAACAAAATTGACGGAGAAAAGAAATGGAGCAGATGAGATGAGTGACGGCTTAGGCGGATGGTCAGATTTAGGCAAGTGGGTCCATAACCTATTGAAGCAAGTGAGCGACAACCTAGCAGATGGCCATTCATCGCTTGAAATGGAAGGGCTTGAATTGGAACTGGGTTTGTCAAAATTAGGCAAAAAAAGAAGGGGTATTTTGAGGAAGTAAAGCACACAGAGTGGTAAGGAATGCATCTGCGGATAAGCTATGGTGCAAAAATTTCCCTGCAAGAGCGTTTCTGCCTTGAGCACCCTAATTCTAGAATGCCTGCCAAAATTTAAAACCTTGATGACATTCTTTCTTGGTGACATTCTCAGTCTAATGAATGAGTTAAAAGGCATCTCTGAGGGCTTGATGAAAGGCAATATGTCTGAGAGGCACGGAATTGATAAGGATACTTGATGGTTCGATTTAACGAAAGGTCTTCTAAAAGCCTTCACAACAAGCGTTCTTGAAGGGATTAAGGGAGCTAATGGAGGAGTCTAGAGTGATAGATATACTTTCAAATATGCAAGTTTAAGCTCCTAGTAACTTGCCATCATCTTTTAAGCAATTGAAGCAGTATGGATTGTCTAAAGCAAAAGAGTTGGCAGAGTTCAATGGAATGCACAAAAGTGGATGGAATTATGGTGAAAGGAATTGTGGACAGTTCTACCTTCATAAAGGAGTTCCATAGATGGAAGGTTCCTGCTTTCAAACCTGTTACGAGTTGATTTTATTTGCATGATGCAAGTAGCACTGCAAGTTGTGAGCGTGGTTTTAGCAGAATCAACTTACTACAAAATAAGCTCAGCGACTAGCTCAACACGGACACTCTTGATGCACTTGCTTGCATCTCATTGTATGGACCTAATATGGAAGGCTTTTAACTTTGCGGCAGGAGCTACTCATTGGCGTAATGATGTTCATTCTGAGGGAACATGACTTGTTTATGTTATTTTTGCTGGAAAATATAATGTTGATGAAAACCAACTTTTCTTTGCAAATTTGTCTTAGTATCCTTCTATTTCTGAGATTTAAAGGAATTTTAAGGAATTACCGAACTAAAATTTTACTACTAGGATAAGTCCCGTCCAAATCTGCAGGTGCCTGTTTATCCTAAGGCTAGAAGGAAATTTTTCGATTCATTTCAAATACTTTGCCATACACTGCCCTAACCTCAACATACACAAAGGTTTGCATCAGAAATTTTTGAAAACTGGCAAGTTTTGTGTCAATACAATTTCAAACTTATAAAATTTGTTCAAACCCTTGCGACTATAGTTGGCTCCGTCTAAGATGAGGCCATTACATTAGAACCTAAATTTTTGAGAATTGAAATTCCTTTAACATGATTTGCTAATGCTGGATCTTCATAGCCTCGAAAAAATATGGCATTGCTCATGTCATCTATATGGGTGCAGCTAATGTAAGACACATAGGATGTGTGCGTGCATAGAGAAATTACCTCTTATATGCATTTTTTCTCAAAAACATCCCTCATAATTCATATACCCCTACCATATTTTATATGGAATTCAAACAAAAAAAAAAACCCCTCCCATACTTATACGATACGGTTTGGGCCAAAAAAAGCCCCCTCCCTTACACTCACATGGTCGCTTTGGAACTTTACGCATTCCATGGTTATTGATCACATATCTTGTAACATTGTTTTCCCACTGGAACACATTGGTTCAAGCTATTCATTTGATACGGTCCTCGCGTCCTCCAATCTTTGGTATTAAGTAAACTTTATTGAGGTTTGGCATTATCTTTAGTATTAAGTAAAGGTTATTGAGGTTTGACCTGGGCTCCCAACAATGTAGGATTCTTGCTTGACGTCATGTTTCTTAGCTTTGGAAATAAAGAACTCCCTTGGTTTCCCATGAGGACCATGATTCTTATTAGGTAAGACTTGCTTCATAATCTTAGTGGTCTCACGTAAATAACATTGGGTCATCACCACATAAATAGCACTAGGGTAGTGCCATTTTGGTTATCTGATTGCCAATAAAAGGTACCAAATGAAAGAGGGCATTGCAATGGCAGATAAATGTTTTGAAGACGAGCATATTGCAATGCCAAAAATGAACTAAAACAAAGGGGAGTGCCAAAGCAACTAAAACACGCAGGAGGCCGCCATAATAATTTCTTGTGGGTGTAGCATAAATTCTTTGCACAATGCATTCTTTTTTAACTTCTAGCCATAGCTAGCTATATCAGTATTTGGACCCGAATAGTGGTGGCATTTCTATTTTCTGCTGTTTGTAGGGTTTCTTCGAGAGAGCTCTTCAATCTTCAGATGATCCTCCTCCAGATACCCTTCTAGACCAGACCAGACCAGAATTGGGCCGGATCCAGGCAGTTCATGTTCATTTTTTTCCATCCATTGATATAAGTATTCTTCACGTCTCCGAAGCAAAAACATCGATAGTGACAAACGACGAAACTGTGCTGATGGCTTGGTTGAAGCCAAATATCCCACATGCCAAACGCTAGAAACGGGGACTAACCTACCCTTCTATAAGGCTGTGCAGCAAACCGAAAACTCAGCAAGCCGTGTGATGAGCATAGAGCGAACTATTCTTTCGCCTTTTACTAAAGAATACCGTGCGCTCGTCACAATCAGCGGCATATGCTATTTTTTGGAATGCCTTCTCTTTGGAGAAGGCCCAACAAAAGAGTTTCAAGTAGCATGTTGAATCCATACTATACTAACCGCTTATATGTGCTTGCAGGCTTTGTCTCTGTTATTTCATCTGTGCAGAAAGATACGGTATGATCTTCTACCTTTAGCTTGTTTGTTAGCTGAAATTGCTGCAACATGATTAATATTTTCTTACCTGCTGCTGCGTACTGGAATATGAAGAGAACTTCTGAAGCAGCTTATAGCAAGGGAATATCAAGGAAAGAATAAACAGAGCTCACCTTCAGAGTTGAGAGGTTTAAGACGTTTTGTATCAGACCTGCCAGATGAAAACATCATTACTAGGTGCATACGATACAAGACTTACCTAAATGTCAAATAAATGTGAATTAACTACACAAGATGAATGAAAGCTCATGAGAACCAGCCAAACCGAGGAGCTATTGCTTGATGCAGCCCAACCTATGGTTTCGCTGGGATTTACTAATGTCTAGCAACAAATTATGTCAGTTGCAATGATAACTGCATAGTATGGCCTTTAGTTTCTCTAATTGCTGTGATGGGCACAAATTGCTAGGAGTAAATACCTAGACTTGAGTACAAAATGCAGCTGCTTTTTAGCTTAGTTGGGGTTGCCATCCATCTTCCCATCTTGTGCTTATTTCAATATCCAGAACAAACACTGTTGACATCCACTTGAGCTGCTTCAAATCGAAACTAGAATCATGTTTGAACGATTCAAATGTTCCATATAGTAAAGTGAGGAGATGCTACGCTGACATTTTCTAAATGACATAATAAAGGCCGTATATAGACAAGCTATATTCCTGATAAATCAGGCTAAACATTTGCTTCACATATAGTTGCCTGTGCATTATTGGTCTCTTAAATTTAAAACGCGATGGCTTCCTTCGCCTATTTCTTACCTTCTCTGAATTCAAGGTAAGGTGATGGTCTACACCATCTAAAGCATCTCAGTAACTTGGAAGTCATAAATTGTGATCTGTGGTGTCTTTGTCTATTTTTCTTCTCTTTAGCAGGCTTGCCTAACCCCCCTTACAACAATTTTTGCAATGGACTCGAGTTCTGTTGCAGATATAGATGTGGTGCAAACACCTCTCCAAAGAGACGGAAGTGGACATTTCATCTCTCTTGTGTGTGTTAAAAGACTATTAGGTCATTAAACTGCTCGATGTATCACTAAATGCAGCCAGCAGAAGCAACATTAGAGACTGGGCAGAAAAGCTTTATGCACAGTTCTTTATTGAAGTGACAGAAAAACTTGCTATCAGGAGCAAGGAAGCTTGCGGTAATTTGTGTTATAGAAGTATTGGTGGAAGCTTAATCAATCCCAGAAGTAGAGTTTTACCTTACTTTTGATCCTAGGGCATCAAAGGACTCATTTAGGAGTCGGAATCATAACAAAGGCCTGTTTAAGGAAGCTATATTGTTCGTGATTTGTGGTGGAAACTATCATGAATAAGGAATTCTCCAAAGAATTAGCTCAACGGCAACCAACAAAGTCTGTAATATATGGCTCAAAATTTGTTCTATTATCTCTTGCGAATTTATTCTCTATGGTTTTGGAAGATGATACTGTCCTCCATGCCATCTACACTACACATGGTGAACATCCTGTATGATGCTTGATTCTCAAGTGCAGTCAGTGTTGACTTTATGATGGTGAAACTCTCTGACAACTTTATATGGACAACGTAGGCCATGATAGAATTTGATTGGGGAACTTGATGAAATTGAGGTATCATCTCTTGGCTTTTGAAAGCAGTTGTGATAAGTTCTGCATAGAAGGCAATAGCGACTGTTAGTTATGTATCTGCACATGAAGGAATATACCAAGACGATGGATTGTTGCCTTTGGAGGAAAGACGAAAATTTGAGGTTTGTTTCATTTGCTTAAGCATTGAATTTCTAAATGGTCTCATGACTCTAAATGATCTTGTTGGATTGGCTGGTATTTGTAAAGGATAATGTGAAACTAGAGAAGAGGAGGCAAAGGAGGAATTACCTTTTCTTTATCATTGTCCAGCAAGCTTCATTTCTTGTTAGGAAGATTTCTATTTAGGCCAAGGCAGCCAGAAATGGATGAGAATAGCACCGCTGCATATGAGAACATCAGTTTTCTATAAGTTCTATCCTGTTTCTATCCCTGATGCTCTGGATATTAGAATTCAATGTAATAGTCAGATCAATATTCTCTTTGACACCTTTGTCTCCACTGACTGGCTTAGCCCTTTAACATAGATTGCCTTCATAAACCGCTATTATAAGAAAGCCAACGAAGCATCCTAATGTCTATAGGAGAATTTTAATGTCTATAAGAAAGATGGCCTTTGTTGTTAGGGGTCATAATTGCAACTGTATCATAAATTTTCACTGTTGGTCCGCGATGCTCAGTGATATATTTACGTGACCCATTCAATGATGAGTTTGAGCTGTATGCCCCTTCATCTCAATTTCCATCATGTTCTAAGCAATATATCTGTTTCAATCACGGTGGACATGTCTTGAATTGTGTGCTGCTTTTTAAATGGAGTCCTTATATGGTGAACATGCCTTGTTTTACATTAGATTGGAACTATAAAACGTAAACCCTGGCTGATCATGTTTTCAGCTGCCCTAGGAGGGAAGAGTTTCTAGAGATTACATGCGATAAGATTCAGACTCTGTCTCCTTCTTTTGTGGCCATGTCATCCCGTCTTGCAGATGACAGATGGCATTTAGAAGCTTCTGCTCTCAGACTCGAATCATTAACACTGGCTTTTAATTAGTTGCTTCCCCTTGGTTGTCCGTTCTACTCTTGCATTGGAACTGTATGAGAGAATGTGGTGCATTGCAATAAGTGTCCCCTTTTTTTTTTCCCTTTTTTTGTCACCCCTGTTGAGCTGGATCTTGAGCTGGATCCTGGCACCACTGTTCACCCTATGAACTGGCCAATACCTCCAAACTGTTAGACACAGTTAAACCTTATATAACCTTGAGATGTTATAATCTGAGGGATCAAACTCCAAAGCAAAGTATTATCTTGAATTTACAATAGTTAGCTGCGAGATAAGATATATAGCTATCTAGACATGTTTTGGCTTGATGCCTCTGCAAGGACATGGTATGAAAGAAAGGAGATATTACAACTGCAAAATAACCAACTATAACTAGAAGTCATGGTAGATGTTGGCAACTCAATCAATCTCAGAGATAAACAGTAAGCTGATAGAAAACAGAGAATCTAAATTCAGTTATGCACTGCCACACATTCTATTGAGTAACCATCATGCATTTGGAATATTTACAACAATAGCTGCAAACAACTTTTTGTCTGACCAACAATCATTTGCCATAATTTAGCATTATCTCCTTGTCCAAAGATGCAAAAGTTAATGAAGCTGGAATAAGTACATGTTCAATGGATTTTGATGTGTAGACGTCCTTCATTTTAAAGTTCCCTTCATTTTAAGGTTCAGAAAATGGTAAGATAACATTGTTCAACTACAGGCATGCGCTTTGACCACTAACTATGGAAGCATGGGCATATGTTGAAGGCAAATTACTTGTTGACATGGACAAAATGGTAAGGATGAACATTGCTCAACTTCTTTAGTGTGAGTAAATGACTAGAGTAACTTTATGGGGTGCCCATAAACTCTAGAAACGTAAATGCTATTTGGAGAGTTTGCTTTTGAAAGAACTTAGGTGGGAAAAATTATATTTTATGCAAAGGGCCTTTTCAAGATTATCATATTGACCTTTATGTACTTTGTTTATAAAGTTGAAGGCATGTTTGCCACTTGTCCACCTAGCAAGTTTGGCTTGCATGCACAATTTTATGATGTTTGTGCTTTTTAAGGGATGAATAATTATCCTCTGGTTAATGGAAAGTAATATCAGCATGCCCTTCTAATTCTATTATTTGCCCTAACATCTGTGGCATTAAATTTTCGTGGCCTAGTTTGCCCTAACATGTTTTGCTTTGCAATTTTTGCTTTCTGAAGCATAGCGATTGGTCGATCCGTAATTTGATATGATGCTACACTATCCAATTTGATTCTAGCGAGGAGTTCTGGTTGCCTAAGGCTTAAGAGCACATCCGAATCGCCAAAGGCATGCAAGCGGAACTATCTATGAGCCAAGCGGACTATGTAGCCGATTATGTGAAGATACTTTTGATGTTGCATTCCTGTACATGGCTTCAACTTTCTTACGGATCGTAGGCAAGGGCTAGTATTCGCCAGGGATTTTGGCTATGGCGTAAAGAAGACCTTAAGCCCACAAACATCTCTTAAACAATTTTTGGTAATTCTATGGCCTTTGGAACAATCCAAAGATGATGGCTCTGAAAATTATGTGGATCAATCTAATGTCAAAATGTGGCGCATTAAGTTTGGAATCTTCCCCAAATTCGAGCATTAAGGCGGAGTTTTCCCTCAAATTCGAGCACAACAAGTTACATTTCCTGTTTATAATAATTTTGGATTCTATGCATTGAAATTGTATTTGAATCATTTTATTTTTACATGGAACAAATGACCATCTTAATAGCTAATGTAGCAGATCCATTTGGCATGAAGTCTAGCTCTTATAAGCATAATTTGGATGTCTTCTATGTAATAAATAACCCGATGGTATAGTTGTACATCTAAAGCATAGGCTGAGATAGGCACTCAGTAGATAGCATTATGCACATTCAAGATGCGTGTCTTATGATTATGCTTCATGCATTACTGCTGTTCAAGCTAGATGTATAAATGCTCTAAAATGGCTTAAACAGTCTTGTATCTTTGATGTAGACAGTATTGTTTACCTCTGTGTGCCTCAATAAGCAGGCAATAGGTTCGCTCCTATATTTGCTTAGTGATACTACCGATTCAACCGCATATTAATTTAAGGTCGCTTTCTAACTGTGATATATGGTTGGCAGCATAATATGGGAATTAGACATGTATGCTGATAATTTATGTCTGCATGTCTCCACAATTGTTTTGCCCATTTCAGGTGACTTTTTACAAAGTGAAGGGTGGTAAACCCAAGAAGTTCACAGCTTACCTGTTAGTAGCTTAGGCTTTTACCCATTCTTTGGCTAACTGTCCTCTGGTTCTACTGCAGGTAACCAAACTTCTTGCTCTTTGTTTTGAAGTTGTGAGAAATACAATATTTTATTTGTCTACATGACATGGAAGCTAAGGACTATTCAAGATCAACTTTGAACATGACTTCAACATCAGATATCACTTTGAACGTATACTTTTTTATTCTCAAATGGCAATACAGTTGTGTCTTGGGTATAAAGACCAAGAAATGATTAGTGTACTTCTTTTCAACGTATTTAATGGAATTAAATTTTTGATTTTGTAATCAGATTAAGGCTTAGGTTAGTTGACATCTGGTCTAACCTAAGGCTGCCAATTGTATCTGAAAATGGTCTTTGCATGAAGTCCATTGAATGATAAAAGTCCGTAATAAACAGTTTAAAGGTTTTTTTTTTTTTTTTTTTTTTGAGGGTAAGAGTATGTATTAATATAATATAATAATTTACAAAGGATATCCCCACATGGGATTGATAGAAAGAATTGTCACGAAGCAGGCATTACTCATAAGAGTCAAGGCTTGTACTAACGAAGCTGCCACTCCAGTCTTCCCTAGCCCTGGATTACGAGAGGATTGACTGTCTTCATCCAGGCTTAGATACTATATGGAGCGAGTAGCCAGTTCCAAGCAACAAGACCTTAGGAGCAGGCCTCTCTAGAGGTGAAGAACCACCTTCAAACACACGATGATAGGCGTGCCATCCGCCTCCTCTGCCTGCTTTTTAAGTCCAACTCCCAATGGCATTTAAAGAAAGAATCCCCTAAGACTGCCAATTCTATCTAAGTTCTTGTTGTAATTACGACCAAACTTCTGATGGTGGGCCAGGGCCATGAGGGCTATGTCCCCTTGAAAGTACTCTTAATCCTTGTTACCGAAGGAGACAACCCTCCAAGAGCTACACCGCATTGATGTTTCCAGATGCACCACAGTGATATATTGGTTAATGTGAGTCGAATAATGTCTGCACCTATATTGGCTAGAATGGCCGGCCATGACAGCTGACACACTTGTAGCCCAATAATAGGACAGACCCATCTCCAGAAGTCCTATGGTCGGACAAAAGAAGAGGTGATCCATTGTCTCTGAGGCTCCACATCCGAGAGGGCAAAGATCATGTTGAACCACTCCCTGATTCATCAACCATGTCATAGTGTAAACTCCTTTTTGTAAACTGATCCAGCGGAAGAATCGTATCTTTTTAGAGCACAAGGAGGACCAAGACTTAGCCAATAGGTCCTTAGTTTCTGTTTGGTCTAATCCCAACCTGGCTGCAGCCTTTAATGGGGACTGTGGCATTAGCAATCCATACAACTTCCTGACTTTATACTCTGCTCCATCTTCACATAGCCATTTGTCCTCTCCCCCTACAATACCAGAGTGCGTATTGATATTCACCATAATCTTCCTAAAGATCTTCCTATCTCCTTCATCAGCACCTGGGACTAAAACTTTAAATCTTGTCCATGTAATCCATCTGTCATTTTCCCACAACTGCCCTACCTTGCAAATTCCAGCGGCCCGCTATTTAATGAATACACGAGGGTGTATAAGTGCAAGGGGGAGCGTATTCCTCATCCAAATCCTAGTATTCCAAAATATACTCAGCCCCTCCCTCCCCTCTCCCCTCCCCCCTCCCCCGCCTCCCACCCAGGCATCACCTAAGCTAAAGAGACTCTGCACATCCCCGCCGGGGCTTCTAATATTTTCCTCATTATAGGGGAGGTACCTCGGCCCATTGAAAATTTATAGAAGTAGGAACCCACCTCATCTCTCGGGGTTGAAGGTTTCCCCTTAATCTTTCCATATTTCAGCCAGTGACTCACAAAGGCAATAGCCGGAGATGCCTCCTCTTGAATAGCCCTCCATACAAATTTTGCTGCTAGAACCTTCCTTTGGACCATTGGGTCTTTACATCCCAATCCCCCATCTTTCCTATCTCGGCACATTTCTGACCATGCAACCCCAAATATCCCCCAATATAAATTTGCGAATAACTACCAATAACTGGCCGTATATATATTTTTGTGCCACAATCGCCGAAGAATAATAAACATGGGTAGCATTGAGGATTGCATTAGCAACTGTCACTCTCCCCATAGTGGACAGGGACTTACAAGATCAGAGGTTAACCTTTTTTCGAATTCTTTATATAATTGGTGACCAGAGACCTTTCAAATTTTCTCCAATGTTGAGTGGCATACCCAAAAGCTTAGTAGTCTCCATAGCTGTCACTATATGGTAGTTCCAAGCCCTAACCCTTGTATCAATGTCTTCTTCAAATGGCCATATGATCTCACATTTAGTGATTCAGCCCAACCCCAGAGATAAAGTAGAAGGACTTTAACACATGTTGGAAGGCATGAAAACTCCCATCATCATACCTTAGAAAAAGGAAGGTATCATCAGCATATTGCATAATAGACAATTCTTGATCGATGCCTGGAGGAAGTAATCCTTTTAGCAATCCCCTGTTCATCAAGCTCTTCACCATACAAGTTAAGAGATTTGCCATGATTAGAAAAAGTTAAGGAGCAAGGGGACACCCCTGCCTGACCCCTTTTCTGAGCTCGAAGGGACCCGATGATTGTCCATTTACCAGGACAATTGCTGATGCCATCTTGTTCAACCCCATGACTAGCTCTATAAAGTTTACCTCAAAGCCCATATGAGCCATCACCTGCCTCAGCCCATTCCACCTGAGAGAGTCATAGGCTCTACGAAAGTCTAGTTTCAACATCACACAGTTCTGAAGAGATAACTTGCACCAATGGAGCCCCTCTCTGGCTGCCAGATAGTTATCCAGAATGTACCTACCTGGGAGAAAAGCTGATTGTTCACATCCAATCAGACGGGTTAAGATTGGTTTCATACGATTGGCAATGACCTTCATGATTACTTTGTACAACACATTAGTTAGCGCTATTGGTCTCCATTCACTTAGCACTTGGGGCTTACTAACTTTTGGAACCAATGAGATAAAGCCAGTTGCTAGGGCCGGGTGAAGCTATTTAGCTGCCCATGCACCCTTGACTGCTGCAGTAAAAAATGGCCCAAGCATATCCCAAAATTCTATATAGAACTCTGGAGGGAACCCGTCAGATCCTGGAGACTTGCCAGAGGCTAAGGAACACAGAGTCTTGTAGATTTCTACCTCTTGAGACTCTTGAAGTAGAAGCACATTTTCTCTTTCATCACACAAAGCCACCTTGTCTCGGGAGGGGGAGCCACTCGGAGCATGTACTATAATAGTCATTTGGGAGAGGATCTTCTTTGAACAACCCCTCGTAACTGTCTCTGAAGAAGGATTTAATTTCTGCCTCCTGTCTAAGAACTTCGTTCTGATCATTTGTAACCGAAGTGATACTGTTCTCAGCTAGCCTTGCTCCTGCCAGTCTAAAAAAACACCTAGAGCTTTCATGGTCAACCTCTGCACACCATTTGGCCTTTGATCTAACAGCAGCTCCACGGACCTCTTCCTCTTCTATCATTTTTATTCTGACCTCTAACCCTTCCTCAAGTGTCTGGTTGACAATATTGAAGGGGTTTAGAATCAAAGCTTGTTTAACTTGCCGAATTTGGTTACATAGGTCAACCTTGGTTGCCCTAGATTTGATAGCCCGCAGCTTACCCCAATTTTTTATCCAACCTTTCATATCGGCATTCTTCCTGATCCAGGCCTTCATACTAGGGAGTCCCTCATCCCTCGACTGGGTTAAAAGATATTCCTTAAATGGTGTACAAAAGAGATCCTTCCCTAGGAGCCCTGTATTAAATTTAAAGGGGGCATTTCCTCTTCGTCTGGCAGAAGGAAGATCTTCAAATATTAGATTCTATGGGACATGATCTGACTGGGAAAAGGCAAGGTCCCCTTCCACATGACACCTATCCATGAAGGGGGCTGATCTTTTAGCCACATAAAATCTGTCTAATAGGCAATAAAATCTGTCGATTCCTTTTTGTTTGTTAGACCACGAGTAGGGAGTATTCGACGGTGTGATAAGAACAAAGCCACAACGGGAGTCCCATGCCAGTTGCTCTTCACCTAGTAGGTTCCTGTACAGGCCAATTTTTTTATCCCAAATATCTGCCATATTAAGGTCACCACCCAGTACCCAATTGCCCACTGGCTGACTGATCACCCAGTCCTTAATTTACTTCCATAGAATGGCTCTTTCTACAGGCTTATTTGTTGCATATATGTTAATCACTCCCCATTTGGTCCCTTCTGTATCAAATTGCACAGCCTGCCACCTACCGCCTGTCCGCACATATTGCAGCTTACTAGTTAAACCCTTCCATAAAGTTCCGTAGCCCCTTTGGTGCCTCTGGCAGCACAGGTAAAAGAGGATTATTGGTTACCTACCCAAGCACCTAAGGAACTAGCCTCAAAGTCTGGAAGCCTATGTTCTTGTATAAGTAGGATATCTGCATTCATCGATCTCATTGCTGCTAGCACTCTAGCCCTCTTTAGAGGTCCCTTGATTCCCCGAAGGTTCCACGAAACAATCTTCATAATCTATCTATTTGAGTGACATCACCCCTTATCACGCATCCCTCATCGCTTCCCCCCTTGTCAGGATGGTAGAGTAGGTTACTTCGAGTTTCAGAGATTGTAGCTAGAGGAGTCAAAGATTTGTTGTCCACTAGGCCTAGGCATTTCTGGTATGTGTCAGATTGTTTTCCTCTCAAGTGTCTTTGTGAGGGCACGGTGCCACAATGGTGGGTAAGTTTACACCATAGAGGATATTTTATTGGGAATGACCCTTTTATCAACCCAGGCCATTGTGTCAGCCATATTGCACCCCAACCAATTAAGGTGCCCTTATCTCTTTCCGAGCAGGGTAATATCCCATCTATTTTGTTGAAGTTTAACTAGCCCCCCTCCTTGCCAATGCTGTAGGGAGGCTCCACCCCCACAAAACTCACCAAATCGTCTAGCTAACCAAGTTATTAGTAGTATCATAGCTCGGCATGTGAATTCCTTATTTCCAATGGCCCAAACCCTTATATTTTGCATGATAAACGGCCAACCATCCCAATCCCCTATCTCTATCTTTTGCGAATTATCATAGCCTTTTAGCTGTTTTTTGTAGTAGGAAAATTTTGGCTGTGATTTTCGTATCCATATTCCATTGTTTGGACTGAAAGGGTAATTTGGTTCCATTGTAGTGACATTTTTAAACCATATAGAACTGATTATTACAATAGAACACAATTTAAGGATCAACAGCATGTCATTGATTTCAGTGGCACTAACACCATTAACAATGTGGCCACCTGCCATATTTTCTGAACCATACCAAACTAGACTCCAAAACCTATCCCATACTATTACATTTCTGTTTGCCCAGTTTTCACAACTCATATGTGTCCATTACAACATGACGGTACTGCAAAGAAAGGATTATACATAGCATGACAAATGTTACCAAGGCTAATGCGCACTGAGATATCAACTTCAAAGAGTCTTTGCTTTGCTATGAATTTTCAAGATAGCACACTAAAATCACTTGTTCCCCGATCAAGTTGTCAAGAAAATATGCGGGAACTAATTCGGGCTCAACAGAACATTTTATATATGTAGACAAAGGTCTTCCCTTTAAAATATACTTGCCCAGTTTGGCATAACTCATACTCTCTTTTGGAACTTTGATAAGAGCCCCCAACAAGCACATGTTTGAGCTTCCAATCCCAATATACAATATTTTCCATCACACCAATAATTCGTATTGTTTATTCTTCAATCACAAAACTTAATCTGGCAAACTCCGTCTCAGGAAGCGCAAGGAATGGGAATATTCTTCATTGCCTTATGAATTCAATGCCAACCTTTCCGGAGTTTCTGATCTGGGCTCCTGTAATTGGCACCACAATTTCATCGGCCGATGATCGTTGCTCTTCCATAGGCACAAGTTCTCTTAAATATTGCAACTGCGAAAGCACCTTATGAAACAACCCATATTAACAAGGTGCTCTACACAGAGGGTTTCCATTCCGGGGCCAAGAGCATGTTTTCATATTTCTTGGTTTTTTAATATCAATTTCTTTTAGAATGTATTGAAACGTGCTTTGGGCTAGTTATATTAGTAATGAAAATTGTACATGGGATGTATGAATATAGGATTTCATTTTCTTAGTCCAGAAGTTCTCTATTTTATTTCACGAATTATGGAGGTTATTTCATACAACTGAGGAAGTAAAGGGAAACTGCTGATACCTTCATGCTAATTAGGCTTGACTATATTGATTGTTCATGAATAGTGCTTTGGCATTCATGTATCACAATCACCATGGGAGTGTATCTTCATGAGAGTGTGTTTTCATGTTTCTTGATTGGTCGTTTCATGTGTCGAGCCTTATTAGTGGTCTGATCAGGGGAAATGTTTTCTGCTGTTCTCTTTTCTTTTCTTTATAGATTGCACATGTACAGAGAAGAAACATCCAAAGTTCAATATCTGAACCAAATGGAATTGACATAATCATATTCTTCGTTTTGTATATGGCACAAAGGGAAGGATAAGTGTTCAAATATGTCATTTTGTGTCTGATTCTCCACTTCTTTCTGACAAAAGGGTTGGTTTATCAAAAGCTAATTGACTTGAAGATGAAATATCTTGCAATCTAGGTATGCATAGTATTATTGCATGAAATACTTACGCTTGTAGTCTCGTCAAGTCAATAGTCAGTATGCAATTTGCTTTTCACATCAATGTTAGTGCAGCAACCACTTAAAGATCATGCGTATCTATCACTCATGTAGAGGCAAATGTCTTGATCTGAAGGAGATAAAGCTGAATTCAGTGCTTGTATAATGAAAAGCTCTCTTAGCCTACTTAAAAGTGTTGCATCTAATCCTATTCCAATATTCAAACAGAAAATTTTGAATAAGGAAAAGTGTGGTAATATTCAACCTTGATTATGGTAAACTGTCGCTGCATGTCCAACTCCAGAGTATGATAGACATATTTTTAGAGATCCTCAGAGATGTTCAGAGAGATTTTCATAGATGTTCAAAGATTTTCAGAGATATTTTCCTCGCAAATGCGTCGCCCCTGTTCAAATCGGCTGATCGGCGTCCTAATATGTGGAAAGACATTGTTGATACTTTCAAATGTTGAAGCCATATATGTAAGTCTCTTGCTGGTTCCAAGAGGGATTTTGCTTTTATAGCATTTAAGGAAGCTGTGCATCAGGCAAGAAATTTATTATTATCATGTCTAAATCATGCATATCTTTGTACATGATTATATAAGCATACCTTCACTTCTTTTAAGATTTCTTGTAGGATATCATGTCGCAACACTTCCTAGTAGTATATATGTCTCTAGCTAGAACACTTAAGACCCGATAAATGCGGCTTGTGCACAAGAGCCCACCTGGCTGTGGATGCTATGTTGTGATTCAGCACCAGACAACGGGTATGATGATGAAACGGAGGTGGGATCCTGCCTAGCATAACTACAGGATTTCTATAGTCTTATAGTTAGTCATTAGTCACTGAAGGGGCCGGGTATGGGTCACAAGGTACGTGCCTATAGGGATGTCCTGGGTTCGAACGGGCTCGGTGAGCCGGCCTTTAGATCTAGGGGGGTAAGTCGGGTATGGATGCGGGGGCTGCTGATGTAGCACGTATCCTCTAGCACCTTCATGGATCCATTATGCCCAGGGAGGGGACACCTCCCTAACCTGCCTCATCGGACCTGGGAGATATATCCCGGAGTAGTCTCATAGGGTGATTTCACGCGTCTCCGGAAGGCTATAATCATGCCATAGCATGTTTCAGCCTACCTACAAAGTGTGCACAGGAGGGGCTGATGAAGTGGACTACCTTAGCCATTGTCCTATACCAGCCAACGCTATGTTAGATTGGTTCGGTGTCGACTACTTCGGTGACGAGTCGACCCTTGCATTGCTCCATAAATTGGGGGTACTGCTTCTCCAAATCTTTTTTTTTTTTGAAGAAACGGCAGAGATTGTATTACTGTATGGGAAAATTACATAGTCATACATACACAAAAAACCATTGCAGGAATCAACCTTACAATGGAAAAATGGTGATGGCTGGAGAAACCATCACAATCCTTTAAGGGAAGGATACCCACTCAAAAAAAGATCACTTTTAAAATAGTTCAGAGAAGAAAGGACTTAGTCTAGTATTCTGGTCAACATTTCACAGAATATCAGGAACCCCCTCGAGATTGATTATAGCAAAGGCCTCCTCTGTGTGGATGAACATCAGATCATCCAATTCATTCTCATCCCATAGCCGCTGAATCCAAGAGGTACATAATCCAGGCGTCCCGAGCGTCTTCATGAATTTTCAGCTTGGTTTGGAAATAAGGTTTTATCTCCGGATTGAACCTCCAGAGATCTTCATCGCCCAAAGAAATGAGTAAAGGTAATGCAAACATGACCTCGCTTTTGAGCCGTAAAGTGCATCTATGGTCTCCATAGCCGACAAAGGAACAAGAGCTTGATCTACCTCACGCATGTCCTCCCTCATGGTGCCTCCTCAAAGAAGAGCTTTGTCAAACAAGAGTCCACATCATTAAAAAGCAAAGTAAAAAACTGAAAGAAACCATCGAAGGTTCCCAAGGAATCCCATTGTCTGTCATAATTCAAGCCCTGTTTTGCCTTGTGAGCCATGCAGCCTCAGCTAGGAGGACCTGAAAAGAAGCTTTAAGCTTATTCAAACTTGGGGCCAATCCAGAGATGGCCATCTCGTTCCTATGTTTCCATATGGCCCAGCAGGTAAGGGTCCGGATGGTCCCTTTGAAAGGGGAGTTCTGATTTAAATATTGTAGCAAGGATGCCTCATCAGAGGGTGTTTGTTGTACCAAAGGTTGGATCCATTGCCAAAAAAAGAGAGTTGGGGACAAAGGAAGACATGTGAACTTGTCTTCCTTAAGCCACATCCCATTGGACATAAATCAGAAACTTGATTGTTGAATTGGGCTCTGAAACCATTTGTCTTTAAACTTTTGTTCAACAATAGCCACCTGAAGAGCCCAATTTTGCTAGCACATTGAAGTTTCCACCCCGCCTTATAATTTTGATGGCTAGGTCCCGGCACGGGTGACTCGCTGCTCACTTTTAATTGAGACCTATCCAAAAGCAGACTATAAATTTTGGAAACCTTATATGCTAGCCCACCACACGTCCAGTTTTGAGCACAATTTGCTTGCCCCACTGGGTTTCGAGTTAGAGTAGCATAAATGCTTCTATTTGTATCAGTGTCAGGCAATACTGAGGTAAGGTCACCCCAATCTTTCCACTTATCATTATTCTTCATAGAACCAATTGTATGAAGACCTGCATGGCACCATTCCTTATACTTAAGAGGATGTTTGAGGGCTAAACATCCAGAGAAAAAATTAAGGAACTTCTAAATCCAAAGTGGTGAAATAGACTTGGCTAAAGTATGCCAAAAATTGAGATGAAAACTTCTAACGTTTAGCTAAACTTTCGAAATTTTGCCACCTATACTTTCTTATGTTTGGCTAAACTTATATTTAAAAGTAAAAATGTCTTCTATCATTTAGCTATTTTGCACTAATTCAATACCTAAATATTTACTGACCATAATAGATATAAAGGTTATAAAATAATTTGGCTAAAGTATGCCAAAATTTGACGTAAAGCCTTCCAAGTTTTGGCTAAACTCTCCAATTTTTGGCACTTATACTTTCTTGCAATTAGCTAAAGTTGGACGAAATAGAGTTGGGGCGTGAAATAGACTTGGCTAATATTTTGTTTTTTCTGGCCCAAAAAGGGCCATAGTTTAGCCACTTTTTTTCCAACAAGACCAAAAAAATCGCCATTTAGCTAAGATTAGCCACTAATTTTTTCCCTGTAAACATCCCTCCTCTTCCTCAGTCAAGTCCTGATGCCAAAAGAAGCCAAAATCATCACTGATAGAACTTAGAGGCCGAGCTCTAAAGCAGGGTGATGCTTGATTCCATGCAGAGAAAATTCTTCTCAAGATTTTGGATGTGCCTGGAGCAGCTTTGAGCTGGAAAAAGGCTGAGTCAGGAAGATGATGAGGGAGAGAAGGAGATCCCACTAGAGATGTAACCCCCAACCAGCACTTTACTAATTTCAAGGCTGGAGAGGGGGCATTAGACATTAAAGATCTCCAAACTAGCTTTGCTGCCAAGGCTTGTGCTTGGACAAAAAGGTCTTTGCAGCCCAGGCCTCCTTCTTTCTTGGGCAGAGTCAAATTATCCCAGGAAACCATTCTAGCACCTTGCCAAATGTAGTCCCTCATAGCTGACTCTAGTTTTCTATAGGAGGATTTATCAGCAATGATGGCTGAAGAGAAAAAAATGTGTGTGCTTGCAATGACACTGTTGACAATCTCAACTCGTCCTGCAAGAGAGAGGGATTTAGGATACATCTGTATCTTTTTCTTCATCCTGTTGACAATGGGGTCCCACAGCCCTGCCAAGTTCATGTTAACTGCCAAAGGGAGACCAAGCAATTTAGTGGCAGTTCTGTGACCTGTGACCTTTATTCCATGAATCTCATCTTCCTCTGATTGCAGGACAATTGTGCTTTTGTTTTTGTTCAGATGAACTCCAGAAGCACCCCCAAAAAGATTTAACATCTGCAGGAAGTTTGGAAGACTGGTTCCATCATTCTGGAGAAAGGCAAATGTATCATCTCCATACTGCATTATTGAGAAATCTCCCAAATTCTGTGGCAGTTGAAGACATTTAATTTCTTTGGCAGCCAGAAGAGACAGAGTATCCCTCGTGGCCATTTCAGCAACTATCAGAAAAAGATAGGGGGCCAAGGGACAACCCTGTCTAACCCCTTTTTTACACTCAAAAAACTTTGATGGAGTACCATTCACTAGAACTGCAGAGCAGCCAGCAACATTCAAACTATGCACCCTGCTAATAACTTTGTCAGAAAAACCTAACTGTGTCATTGCTTTATACAAAAATCTCCAATGAATGGTATCATAAGCACGTTTGAAATCCAATTTGACCAACATACAATTCTGTTTGGAGAAGAGATTCCAGTGCAGTCCCTCATGGGCTCCAATAAAGTTGTCTAAAATACTTCTCCCTGGAAGAAATGCAGATTGTACTGGGTTGATGATTTTTTGTAGGGTCTCCTTGATTCTATTTGCTAGAATCTTTGCCAGGATCTTGTAAGTGGAATTTGTAAGGGAGATTGGCCTCCAGTCAGAGAAAGAGGCAGGAGCATCTACCTTGGGAATGAGGGCAATTAACCCAACATTTATTGCAAGGTGAAGCTTTGGAGCAGACCATGCCCCCTGAATGAAGGTAGTGACATCATGCTTTAGGGTATCCCAGAAGGTAACAAAGAATTGGGATACCATCAGGGGCCAAGGCTTTTCCCACTTGCCATACCTTTAAGGACCTTCTCGATTTCCCTTTCAAGGGCATTCAAGGAGGTGAGTGTCACCTAATACCTTGTCACCGGCCCCAAATTTGTCAAAGAAGACCTGAAGTCGCTTTCATCCACCTCTTCATGGGCAAACAGATTTTTATACTTCTCATGAAAAAACTCCAATAAACTTTCCTGCCCTGAGATAATTTGGTTTCCATCTGAGATCGAGATGATTCCATTGTTCATCATTCTCCCTTTGGCGTTTGAAGAACAAACTTGGGCTGCATCTATCTATGCAATTGATATTAACACATTTGCTCTTGATAATCAATCCTCTGGCCTCTGATTCCTCTATGTTCTTTACTTTCCTTTCAAGAACTCCTCCCTCTTGATGCAGTAAAATATTGTGTGGATTTTCAAAAATCTTTTGCCTGATTTCCTTTACTTGAAGATATACATCCTTTTTCTCCTTTTTCAATTGTTCATTCCAGTTCTTGCCCCAGGTCTTTATCCATTTCTTAATTTGCCTCATTCTAACTACAAACCCATTCATAGAACCACTTTGCTGCAGAGGCTGCAAGGCTTTGTAGTATTCCTGAAAGTCATGACAAAATTTTTCATTGTTTAGCAGGCCAATATTCAGTTTGAATGGAGAATTTGCCCCTCCCTTGAAGGAGCTTCCATGCTCCAAGCTTTGAGGAAAATGATCTGAAATAGAGTTACTGTGGTCTCCTTTAATGATCATTTGGGTCCAGGTACAATCCTTTGTGTAAAATCTATCAAGGAGACAGAAAACCCTGTCATTACCTGCCCTCTTATTGCTCCATGAGTACACATTGGAGGAAGATGGTGCTTGATAGACAAATTGTGAAATTAACCTGTCCCATTGAGTTCTTTCATTCCTCGACATATTCAACTTCTTGCCTAATTTCTGGTCCCATTGGGGTGTGTTATTGAAATCACCACTCAAAATCCAGCTATCAGCCTTTTGGGAGTTGATCCAATCAGCCATCTCCTTCCATTGCCTCTCCCTCTCCCCTGGATCAGTGGATGCATACACATTTATGATACCAACCACTTCCTCTTCTATCTTCAGAAAGACTACCTGCCATCTATCAGTCTGATCCTGATAGGACCCAATATAAGGGAAAGAGTTCCAGATAGTGCAAATCCCTCCCTTGGTCCCATCTGCAGGGGACCAAATAGAATTTCCATTTGGCATTATCCAACTTCCAAGGTTGGAAGCTTCAAAGCCTGGCAACCTATGTTCCTGGACTAGGATGATATCAGCCCTCATCTCCTTCATAGCTATAATTGCACGTTTACGTTTTAAAGGGCCTTTCTGAGATTCCAGGTCACTATCTTCATAATTTTTTGGATCTAGTAATCGGCCCATACGGATTGGGAGTATAGACCTTTCTCTGCCTAATTTTCTTGGTTGTTTGAGGCGTGAAGAAAGTCTCGACCCCTACAGCAGCCTCAGACTCGTCCTCAGTACTTCCCCCATCATCCCAGAACTTGCCATGAGGAATGTCTAGTTCCATTTCTAACTCCAGAGAGGAAGGAACTACCTCATTCTCCATGCTTTCCAAAGTTCCCACCAGTTCCATTTCTAACTCCAAAGAGGAAGGAACTACCTCATTCTCCATGTTTTCCAAAGTTCCCAAATGCTGTGGGGGGAGGAATTCATCTTCCTGTTCCAACAGACCAGGGGAATTTTGAACAATTAGAGCAGTAGGGAGAATGTCCTGTGAACCTAAGTCCATCCCCTGGTGTAGGTGGTCTGCCTCTTGTAGTTTTCCAAAAATTTGTTGGAACTCCTGATCATTTTCCTTGGGAGGCTGATCAATGATCTGATCCTTAAACAAGTTAATGACAGGAGGGGGAGAAGCTTTAAAGGAGGGCTCTCCTTGTTCAAGGAATTTACCCCCAGAATCATCCGATTCTGAGAAGTCATTTATAGGGGGAGCTGTAGATTCCTCAATGGTGAGAACCTTAGCTCTCTGCTCATGGGCCGGGGTCACCACCAAGGCATCAGGGACAATAATAGCTTTCCCTTTGGCGTTTTAGAGAACCTTGACTGCATTTGCTTCATTGAATCTTACTTTTTTCCTCCATTCAGATTTCTGTTCCTTTTGTATCTTTTGTTTTTCCTCCTGTAACTGTCTCTCCCTTAATTTCTTGGCCTTTCTTTTTGCACTGCCATTTGTATTCTTTTTAAATTTCTGGGCAGACCTGCTAGGAGTTTTCCCTTTCCTAGGGGTGATCTATTCATCCTCTTTCTTCTGCTCCACCTGATGGGATGCCTTCACTTCCCGAGCTCCCCTGCAAATTCCTCCACCATGGAGCCTAATACCACATATTCCACAAGGCTGTGGAAGACCATTCCATGCCAGTTTCAGAGTTTTTGGATTCCCAAAATAATCAATGTATTGAATATTACTGGGAATTCGCTTAAGAAGGTCGATTTGAGCCCAGACTCTGGGTGCTCTATCAGGGGAAATTTCCAGAGCAATATAGTTTCCAGTGTCTTTAAAAAGGGATAAAAGGGATTGTTCATTCCAATACATGGGATTTAACCCCTGCAAGGAAGTCCAAGATGGATGAAAAAACTCGTTTAAATTCTGTGGGTCAAACCCAGGATACCATTTTTGGAAAAACAGTTGGGTGTTAGCTTTAGTGATTGTTCCCTTTTTTAAGAGCAAGGTAGCTATCTGGGAATTTTCACATTCAGCAATGAAAAAGGGAAATTCCATCCAGTAAATGTTTCTGATAGAAATACCCTTATCCTTTTCAAGCTCTACCTTAAGAGACTGTAGCCGCACTCCTTCATGTCGAACACAGCCAACAAGACCCAAACTGGAAAGATATTTTAGTTAATTTTCAACAGCAGGATTTTTGAGCTTACCCACACAGACTGGAGCATGCTGGTCCTTCAACTCCCTCCTGACTACCTCCTGAATTTCATTTCCATAGTCCAAGATGGGTTGAATCACTCCCTGCTCTGTGCCGAGGTCCCACTCCCGTTCCTGACCGTATGTTCACCATGTTGGGCAGCCAAGTAAGAAAATCTCTGAAAGTGACGCGCCTTAAGCCCCCTTGTCCGTTCTCGAGTTTGATCAGCACCTCAGCAATCTGTTTCAGTTGATCCTTCCCTTTACGGCTCAGTTTGCATAACAGCCCAAAAAATGCCCTTTCAATTTCTGTCCTTTCAATGTCTGTCCTCTCTGTCCCCCCCTGTACTGTACCATCTGCCTTCTCATTCCTGTCGCCTTTTCCCGAGATCTATCCTACTGTCCCTTTCGCAAACCCCGAGGTGGGATTTTTCACCCCCTCCATGACGGCCCCACATTCCATTTTTTAATATTTTTTCTTGACAAAACCAAAACCCTACCACCTTACCGTGCACCACACAATCAAACTCAAACAAAAATTCTAACTAAGATCCTGCCCTCAGACCAAGAACAGAAAGGGTTGAACACCCCAGCTGCAGGGCTGTTCCTATCGCCTACAAATTCACCTAACCAAGCCTCCACTACCTGAACTTCAAGATCTTCCTCCACTATATTGAAAGGAAAGATAGGATGGAAGAGATTGTCTGGAAAGAATTGGTGGTAAACCAAGCTCTTCCATAAGATTGCATCATCCCCATCTAACCACCCACATGAGATCTTCCTCCCTTCTTCAAGAATGGCAAAGTATCTCATGTCTTCGGTTTAGGGTTCGAGCGCCTCCCTCCCGTCAGCGCCATCCGTGTATATCCATTGGAATATGATCCTCGCTTCTCCAAATCTGATTGTAGTACCCACGTAGCGTCTTCCACAGGCAAGTGCGTTCACTTCACTAGGTATTGGAGAAATTGAGATCTTCTTGTTTTCTTGTAGACCTATCAAGAAGAACCTCTGGGACGATCTCGAGTTGGTCGTCCATCATTTCCAATAACTCTGTTGTCTCCAATACTTCTTACGATTAGGAGTGTGCCTCTTTAGGAGACTTACATGGAAGACCCTATCGATTTTGAGATGTGCTGGCAGATCCAACTTGTAGGATTGGTTATCTACTCTTTTGGTTATCCTGAACGGCCCAACCCATCTTGGAGAAAGTTTCTTGCAATTGCTGATCGCGAGCTTAAACGCTTGACTTTGATCTTCACTACACGTTGTCCCCTACTTGGAACTCTCTTCTTTGTTACAGGCTTATTAGCCCTTCTGTCGGCTCCTTGTTGCTAGAAGATATCCTCTCACTTCTTCCACCAATTGTTGCATGTCGGCTAGCATCTGCTGGGATACTTCTACCTTGGACACGGGATTGTGCCAAGTGTCTGGGGTCAAGCATTGGTAGCCATAGTTGATTATGAACGGCGACATTTGGGATGACTCCTGCTTGGTGCTATTGTATGCAAACTCCACCAAGTGAATGTAATCGTCCCACTTTGATTGCTTGTTCCAGACATAATTCCTCAACATATCTTCAAGTATCTGATTCGTGCGCTCCGTCTGCCCATCAGTCTGAGGATGATATACCATGCTCATCGATAGCTTCATCTGGATGGTGGTGAAGAGATCTTGTCAAAATGCACTCATGAACTTGAAATCCCTAATAGAGCTTATCTCCTTTGACATCCCATGGAGTTGAAAGATTTCCTTTATGAGCAACATGGCGATATTCAATGTCGTATCTATGATCCTGCATGGCACAAAATGCACCATTTTTGACAATTTGTCGACTACTACCATTAAGGCATCCTTGCCCCTTATGGTTCTTGAGAGCCCTGTTATGAAGTCCATACTTATTACTTTCCATTTGGCATTTGGCACTGGCAATGGCTCCAACACTCCTAGAATTCGAAGTTGCATTGCCTTTGTCTGTTGACATAGATGACATTCCCGAATGTACTTGACTATCTACTTTTTCATGCTGGGCCAATAATAGCTACTTCTTATCTTGAAGTAGGTTTTCATGAAACTTGCACGACCAGCTATTGGGCTATTGTGCGTGTCATGGAGTATTACTTCCTAATACCGGATGATTCTGGTACGCACAATTTGTTCTTATGGACAATAGGTCATTTTCCTTCTTAAAATGCTTGAAGGTTTCCCCTTCTTTGTCCGTTCTTGCCTCCTTAGAAAGGCTTGCCCATGCTTCCCTGAAGTCTCGGTCCGTTGGCAACATTTCATCTTCTTGCCAAACGCACTGGTGTGTGTTGATGGGTAAAAGCATGAAAGGGTGTCTATAAATGTAGCCCTTTTTGTACATATACATATGTACCGAATGCACATTTTTGGAATAACTGTCATCATGACCAGCTAGTAACTGCCATGATTAATGGCTATCCACTACTCTGAACCCGCAATTATCGGATTTTGAAATTCTTTCCCAAATTCTTTCTTGGTTTGCCTCTCGCTTCACTATCCAGCCCCCGCTTCTCTGCTTGAATTCGATCCGCGAATTCTTCATCTAGCTATGGCCCCAAAACGCCCCGGATGAGTGCTTGCTCATCACCACAGTAAACAAGATGCCGTGCTTCCGGCGGTGGAATTTTACCTCCAAGGAGTTTACGTTTGGGTTCCGAGGTGATCCAAGCCAAAGACCTCCGTGAGAAACATGCAGAGGCCCACATACCCAACCTAGAGATGGTTATGAACGAGGTATGGGGTGAAGCTCAAAAAAGCGACGACGAGGATTCAAGGAAGGGAGAATCCAAACGCATGGAAAGATGATTTTTTAAATATTATGAATTGGTTTATGGCAAGAAATAGGTTACAAACCATTATATTTCAACCTATTTTGCCGAGCATTTGCTCTTCACTTGAAGGGGCGGCTTGTTGATTGGATGGGCGTGGCTAGGACCGCCAAAGATCTTGCCAAAACCCTCGATTCGGGGCGTTCTGAGGGACCCTACAACAGGTAAATCCTCAACTATCAAACAGGGACATCGTATTGCGGCCAGAATATTAGAGCCCCGGGTTATTCTAGATCGATGTTGACACAATAAAGCGATTACTTAAGCATGGGTTGGAGGAGAAAACTAACCTATTGAATGAAGTAGAAGCCTTTGGAAGAAAAAAGGAGGGATGCATTGAAGGTCATCAGCCGGATTGAGGGTAGAAAGGATATGCTATCCGAAGATCTGCGGCATCTGCCGCCGAAAATAGATGAGACAAAAACAGAATTTGACAAATTGTCCCGGGATCCCTTTGGAAATGCATTATGTTCTGGAGTGTTGAAGTACAAGTTGGAAGACTTGGTTATGAGTAGACATGATAAAGAACAACACTTTCTAAGCTAGAAATTGGTTTTGCGGGAAGCAACTAAAGACATTGAAAGGCATGAAATCTCAATTGAACAAGCAAAGGAAAAACTTAATTGCATTGAATTGGTTCAGGAAAGGCATTCCGCATTTTGGATTTCATGGGGAGAGCAGGACCTATTGTTCTCGCACCGAGGCCCTACCCCAGGAGCTACTTCTATAGAAGCAGTTCATCACATTCAGTTCATGTACTGTTGTGGCCAAGGCTTTGGCAAAACCGGTTTGTTGCTTTACTAGCTCCATGCAGAGATGCTTATTGCCTCTTCTGCTTGTGTTATCTACAGTCCATGAAAGACAAAATTGCATAAAAGGTTGCATCCGGGATGAGGGCATTAAATTCAGCTTGGTTTCCCTGCTTTGTGAAAGGTATGCATTGCTCTCAACTAATTTAAACTTATATTTCTCTTTATTCATATTTGTTATTGTAATCGCATAGTTCTACATGTATGGCTTTTTATTGCATTGCTATGCCTTGTACATGTATAATTTTTTAGTGTACATCATAGCGTGAGGTACATAGGCATATATTTGCTTGTTTATTGATGCTTTTATTTTTGAGCTTGAATTTGCGGTTGTATCAGTTGTACATGTCTCTAATGGAGTCTACATCTGCAAATAGATGTACATGCATTTATCTTTAGAGTGCATCTGTAGATGGATTCATAAGTATGTGCATTTTTTACATATATGTGCTTTTTTTTTGGCATAGATCTACATTCCCTAACTGGATACCTGGGTACATCAGTGTACATCTGGGTACATTGATGTACCTTTATGTACATTGAGGAACATGTACATGTACATTTGGCTATAGTTAAATGTAGTTACTTACATTTGGTACATTCTATGTACATGAAATGTACATGCTTGGCAGAATGTACCAGATATTTCTCATTAGTTCTGTTTTCATGTTCTTTTATGTCTATTTAAATTTAGATCATTTGTTTGTTTGCAGATGAGGCTGTTCCTATCCCAGAAGCAGCTTTAATGGCTGATGTTCTTGAGCCATCTCGCATCGACTCTCTTCTGATTTTCTTGAGCATAATAAGCGGACCGAATCAGACCCTCTACCTTCGACTCGGATCACCAATGACATTTACGGTGCCGATAATAGAACAATGCAAATGCGATTGCACCTTTCGAACATGGCAAAGTGAAGTTGAGGAAATTGAGAGGATGGCACTTGAGAAAGCTAAAGCGAGGTGCGGTCGCGAGCCTTCAATGATCGGCGCAGAACGAAAAATCTTTCATCACCAAGTGCTAAATTAGTAATTGGAGAAGCTAAGAAAGATTCAACCGTCTCGCCATCATCTGCGGGTCCCGCCTCGACCCGACATTCTGTAAAAAAGCTACAAAGGACCTGAGATCCGGTTTTAACCCGGGGAGATACCGGGGAAGAGGAAGGCGAGTTGGTAGTTGAGTCCACTCAAAGAGGAGGCAAAAGAATGCTTGGTGATGGCACTCCAAAAGGAAAAAAAGCAGGCAAAATCTCCGGCAACAAAAAATGTCCTCCTAAAAGAAAATCTCCGGGCAAAAAAGTGCCACCACCACCTAGAAAGAGGTATGTCCAAGATGAACTAATTTTGTTAAACATCTCAGTTTATGGCAATTAACCACATTTTTTTTTTTGTACATAGGACCGCGATCACGGCCGTGAAGGAAGCTGATCCTGATCCTTCTGAGTCGGAACCGGAAGAGGAAGAGGATCTACAAGCAAATATTGATGTGATAACAAATAAGGTGCAGCAGTCCTCAGAAGATGCTGAAACAGGTGATGAATTTACAAGGTGAGTAATATACAATTGATTACAATAGATATATTCTTTTGCTAATCTTTGTTGTTTCCTTATGCGGTTTAGTGAACCCGACAAAAAAGTTGGTTCCATTCACTCCTTATAGGGACTGTCCTCCTAAGCCTGCACCCTCTATCTTTCAAAGTGATGTTGACGAGTTCTGCTGGAAGCTGGACTTGACCTCTAAGATGGTAGATGTCTATGGGAGGTAGGCTAGCATTTCAACATATTTATGTTATTTCATTCCCTAAGTCACTCATCTTATGTATTAATATGTAATCTGGATTTGTGTGCGTGTACCTTTGTAGCGATCTTCCATCCGATTGGAAACACAAGTTTTTACGGTTCGACCGGACACCTTCGAAATTTTGTGAATTCCCTCAAGAACGAGGATGCACGTAACACTAACATAAAGGAAGGGCTGGATGGCATTTTGATTGCAAGATGCCAATACATATTTGTTCCAATTCTGCAAGGCCCAAATGTGGCATTGGCAATACTTGTGCTTGCTGGTCCACTGAAAAGCTCTTTTCCATCTATAGCTAGCCCAAGTATACAGATCCTCTCTCCTGTCAAAGGCTATGTACCCGATGCTAAAGTGGTCCAGAAGTAAGTATGAGTTTCGTTTTGTTTTTATGATTTGATTATTCTCATATTGCAATTTCTTATGCTTGATTTATTCTCACATTGCAATTTTGCGGGTTTCATAAGCTTGTGATCAATAACATGATGCTCGGATCCAACGGCTTAAACCATGGTAGGAAGAACTTTGATGCTCCCCGTGTTCGGCCCTAAAATGCCGAAAACTAGTACCGAAGAACCCTTGCATGTACATTGTGGCTTACATGCACAAATTCATAGATGCCGTGGTTGATGCAATGCCCAAGCTCCATTTTTGTAAGTAGAACATGTTATTTTCCTATTAGTTATTTGTTGGTATAGTCCTCTAATACTTGTGCACCATGCGGATGACACCCATTGGTTCATCGATGCCTATGCCAAGTCACGGAGGGATCATCTAATGGAGGCATTAATTGTAGAAGGCGAGATGAATATACAAGCGATTGTTCCTACACAGGGTAGATAGTCCCTTTGACTTGTTTGTAAATTACAGTTTTGTATGAGCCATGCTCAGAGCTTCTTTGTACTCAATAAGTAATGAAAAAATTAATTTATTTGTCTCACTTACACCATGCAAATAACAATCGTGTAATTATCAATGTGTTTTCTCAATTGTGTGTCCGAAATGTAATTATAAATTGTGAATCTCAAGTGTTTTCTTGTTGTGTTGAATCATCTAATTCGGGAGAAAGCTCGTTATCTTTGACTTAAATTACGTGTTGGGCAAGAGTGTGCACAAGAATGAAAATATTAACTCAAGATACCAACGGATCCGAAAAGATGAGCTTCAATTTAATATAGGAAATGTGTTTTTTTCAAGGGCCGGGTTAGCATCAATCGTTAGCATTTGTAAGAGAAGGGTTTGATGTTGCCATCTGGTCTTCACTCACTTCTAAAAAAATCTTCAACCAATTGTGGAACATATTTGTGATGCTTTTTCCATAAAGCTGAAGTTTGTTTACACCCGGGGGCGGTGTTGGACTCGCCACACAAACACCCTCTTGAACCTCAAAAGGGGTTGTTTGTGAAACCATTAAACGTGGTATGGAAAGAGTACCCGAGTACTATGGACATACGATTCGATCGGCACGAAAGATACAAATCCACTTTGAATCCTGAGGAAGCTACATATGTCCTTTCTCTTGGACACCGATATTAGCTAGTGACAGATTGCTTGTCATGGAGCTCATTCCATGGCTTAATGGATTCAAAATGGCGAAGATGGTATAGTTTATGTGAAAGAGCATCCAATGACTAATGCGTGCAGATGGCATATCGAGGCGGGTGGAACAGATTTTCTTTGGCAAACTATGGCAAAGAACTTGGGTGCTCTCTACGCCTAAATTTAGTCAATATACCTGAGCAAGGAATGGAGAAACCATCATGTTATTGGCCTCTCGACCGCCCATTGTTGGTACAGACTTTGGTGATGTACAAATTCAAATGTTATGAATATATGTATCAAAGTTTTTGTTCATTGCACTTGAGTACTCTATTCTTCTTGTTTTTCTTATTGGTACAATTATGAGTGTGTATACATAATTAAGTGATCTTCATTTGCTTTGTAGATGAATGGACTGAAACACAAAAGACTATTAAGAAACTAAGAGATAGAGTTCTGCTGCACCCGGAGGTAATACAAACCAACACAAAGTTTTGCGCAAGTACATAGGGTTGGGGACCGATTATCGCCTCTATCTTGCTTCACGAACTTTGGGAAAAGGTTGAGCAAATTGAAAATTATGAGGAACGAGCAACCATGAAAGGTATATTGGCAACAAATCACTTGTTGCACAACCCTTGGGGAAGGCACGTGTCTGGAAGATCACGAGGCTATGTAGGATGGAAAGGTTTGCCCAGTGTACGTGCTATAGAAACCGCATGGACTCTTTGCTTTAGAGGATATCTCTTGACCTCTCGTTGGGCGGAAGACATGATGCAATAGTCATAAGATATCAGGCTCCTAATTGACATTTTGAAGCTTGGTCATGAATTATGAGCCATGCTCATTTTTGGGTGTGTTATATTTATGTCCACAATATAAATATATCAACCATTTGTACATGAAAACCCTGTCCATTTCTTATCTTTGCCATGGTAGGAAACCATTTTAGTGTTTATGCAATTCAACTTTCTTGTGTTCAATTCTAATCAACTTACACTTAACAAATTTTTATAATATTTAGGAATGTACAACGGATGTACATAAGATGTACATAAGATGTACATCATCATTGTACATCTTATGTACATTGATGTACATAATGCACTTCGAAGTAGTCCAGTTCTTGATTCTTATAACAAAGTATTACAATATTTCGGGAAAGTACTACTGAGATCGACTTAGTCCATGTTATCTACAATTCTTTGGAAGTTGTGATAACAATGTCTCATGGACTTCATCGGCAAGTGAAATCTTTGTGCTTGCCCCCTTCAAACTTGTGTTTTACTTTCTTGAATGGGATTCGAACCCCAATCACGCAGTTACGCAGAAAGTACCAAAACATTCTTAAGTAGGGCGGTTTTATACTTATTGTGGCAGCCTGGGATTAGTTCATAATATTGTCCTTCAATGACACTAGTGCCCGTGAGTATTCATTTCCATAGTCATCAATTGAATCTTCTTCCAATGCATGCTTTTCCCTGGTGCACATGGTGCTGCAAAAGGCACAAATACATCTGAAACAGCTACAGTGTCATCTAAACCAGCCTCGTCCCTCTGCATACAAAACTTCCACATCATTTTCAGCTTCAACCACGAGAGGCAATATGATCTGTGGGCTCCAAACTTTTAGAGACCATTCTCCACAATGTTTAATGTTCTCACAATTCAACCAATTGAAGTTAATGCAAGCATCACAAAAGCACGAGAGTGGTGCATAGCAACTTTGTTGGATCTGTTGGGTTTATAGTTGACCGCGAGAATGTATCTGGCTGAGTACCGGGTAAAGTCTTGCAATTGAATGCTTGTTGCCTGTTCACATCTGTTTTTCCAACCTCCCAAAACACCCTTTCACAATCCGATTCCTTGGCCCTTAAAAGCTGCAAAAGCTGTTTACACTTTTTATCAGCGGCATGCCATTTTGTTTTCTCTCTCCGCTCTCAAGCCACAACTTTGCTATACCAGCCTACCGCCATCATGTGTGCCTTTCCCATGGCCAGATCCAAAGAAATTCCATATCACTCAAATTTTATTTTCAACATGGTATCTACAGATTCCATACCATGCACGCGTCTTGATTTGAATTGAGATGCACAACCATCCGACCACACACATAATGAAGGTTTATGTGTCCACCTCCATTATTCTTAAGCCACCCCAAATGTAATTTAAAACCATGTTGCACAAAATGAGTGTCATGCTTCCCCGTCATCTGAAACATAGAAATGCACTATTTTTTAAGCTTACCTTCTATTTTCATCATCGAAATATGGACCAAAATACTAATTTGATCGATTCCAATGCTCGGATTGCACTTCGTCCCCGGTTTCAATGTGTAGTTCTCTGCAAAGTCAACAACGGACAACACACTATTATCCTGGAGTTTCTCAACACATCTTTTAAACTGTTTGCTCTGCCCCAAGGTCTTTGTAAAGTTATGATCTCAGTAAACTTAGCAAGCTGATTTTTCATGTTCTTTAACAAAACAGATGCTTTGTCATTACGATCAACTAATCTAAGCCTTCGATGTACCTTTTGGATGGCTCATTGACATATGCATATACTTGCCACCACATTAAATTCCATCTTCCTCGTTTGGACCCGATGTCTAATTTCTTCACTCCACATTCATCACATTCGCCTTTGATGCATTTTAGTTTATGCCATTCATCCGTCACATATTTCTATAAACTGTTGACCTCCACAAGATACTAACATTATCAAAAGTTTTCTTGTTTGCTTGACATACTCCATTGTTTTTTGGGATGCCCCACGGACACTACTACAAGTAAGTGCAATTAACATGTAGGGATCTCCTCATATCATTGAAGGCCTTTTAAATGCAGGATCCGCTTGCTCATGTTTGACACAACAACATGTGTTTCTCTCCTTCAATTTCCTTATGCAATCAGGTTTGGATACTCGAACCGTCGGGGCTAATTTTGGTATCGATTCGATATACAAACCGTTGATAAAGCTCGGACCGCAATAACAAAAGCATTAAAGACCATGTTAGCAAAATGATGTCGGCAACCAGATGCCAAAAGAGTATTGAACTATACTATTGTACAATTAATGTATGTTCTATGTACATAAAATGTCCATCCAACAGTTCCACTGATCCGTTATTGTACATCTAATGTACATCTAATGTACTGCAAAGACATCTAATGTACGATAACAGTTCCATTGAACATCCAATGTACATCCAATGTACATCCAATGTACATCCAATGTACATCTAATTAATGTTCCAATATTAGTACATCACATTAATGTTACAATATTAGTACAACTAATGTACATATGTCAGATTTGTTTGGCTTCATTACCTGAAAGTACACTAAAATGTAGAATGATGTAATTTTGATATTCAAGTACATGTAAATGCAAATTTGCATGGACATGTAACTGTTAATGGATGTACATCTAAAAAGTACCTAATAGCACATCACCGCAAGATTTCTGCTACTATGTAAACAATGTAAAATGCAATACATTTCATGAGAACCATGTGTATTCATTAACGTGTCACTTTCGAACGTAACTAGAATGTACGTAATAAAGTCATGAAAGAATTTTGGAAGAAAACATAAACTCCAAGACTGAATTGATTCAATTACAAGAGCAAACCCCGTGAGATATCAAGGTATTGTATTGCTTGTGTTCTCCTCTTCATGACATCTCTAACCTTTGGTGAAACTTTGGTATTGTCAAGCCAAAATTCCACTTAACCTCGACATTTGATTGAATCATCGATTCTATTTGATCTTGGCATCCTTCCCGCCAAAGCCCATACATTTGCTCCACTTAATGACATTATCTTCCTTCTTGCTGCAGCTTTGGATAAATTTCTTGGTCAGTATCTTTAGCAATTTTGAAGAAACATTCTTGTTTATATCTCCTTTTTTTCCAACAATCATTGATAACAAAGAATGTTTTGCACCAATTTATCTTTGCTATTAGCGGACTTTACTTCTTGAAGTCCATCTTTCAAGTTTCGATCATTGATTTCATAACAATAACTTCGATGGATTTCCAATTACGTGTTTCAACGTAAAAAGCCCGTCATCTTGCAACAAACGATCACAAAAACTAATCTTTGATCACGACGCCGCGTTTGCCGAGAATCGAGGATGCAATCCACCCGACACTGCCAACACGCTTCTTTATTTGTTTTGTGGCATAACACCGGCCAATGTCGGCATACTTTGCGCTTAGAACCATCACTTCCATTGGAATTCTCACCCTCCATGAACAGATTGAAATTGATTTGTATTTCTTGTAGATTCAATTGGCATGTGTTTTGCTTCGGAATTCCTTCTGTTCGATCCCGTGAAAGGGGAATTTCGGAAAGGGAGGGACGGATCCATTCGAATTGGTTCGGTGGTTCGGTGGTTAACCAAGAATTTCGGGGGGAATGTCAGGGATGATCTTGCAATCATTGCATATCTGACACAAAACGACAAACCATAGTATCTTGATGTACATCTAAAATGTACCCCAAAAAAGCACAAATTCGTCCTTCAATTCAGTACGATGTACGTACACCCTTTCATGCTTTTACCCTGATATGGCATTGCAATGGACTCTTGTCGTCAAGGGGTGCCTTGAGAGCGCATCCGCAACCACGTTGAGCTTGCATGGCTTGTACACGATGTCAAATCGTACTCCTCCAAGAACTCCATCCATCTGCTTTGTCTCAAGTTGGGACGAAGACATATTGTAGACTTTGATGATCCGTATCTAATTGGAACTTCCTTCCCAATAGATAGTGCCTCCATATTCTCAATGCTCTCACAATTGCTAGCAATTCCTTCCTGGTCGTGGGTTGGGTAATGCGTTTCGGCGTGGTTCATCTTCCTTTAATCATACGCTACCACCCTCTCCTCCTGCATTAAGACCACTCTTGTTGCAATCTTGCTAGCATCGGTTGTTACCAACTTATCTTTCTCTGGGTCGGGCAATGCATGTTTGTCAAGTCTGCAGCTCTGTTTTTCTCATTCATTTGTAGGTAAAAATTCGAAATTAGGAGAGCAGATTTGTGTGAAGAAAGCAGATTCATTTTGGCAATAGACTCATTTCTAAGGTCCACTGCTCACCATTGCTGGTTTTGACTGAAGCATCTCAAATAAATTTCTAGGAACTCAGGCCCATTTTTTTCCTTATATAAATTCAGTGCAGGAATTCAGGAAGAGGAGACAATTTTATATGTTATCTGGAGGTAGCAATTGCTTAACATGCTAGATTAATTGTTTTCTTTCAGTAATGTGGTCGGGAAATATAAAGCAGAGCAGCAGAGCATCTAAGGGTTTTCTTGCAGTTAAAATGATCATCCTAGGGCATACCTCTAAACCAGTGATAAACCGCTTTACTGGAATTTTCAATCATTTCAACCCTTAACATAGGCGAGGTGATTATTTTTCTTTCTACACATGCATTAATACGGACTCATGCAATAATAGGCATTGCACAAAGCTTGAATTTTCATATTTGAGCTTTTAGAGAATGGAACAAAATTGACTTGCTTCATAACTTCTGATGCCTGCAACAAATGCACAGCTTTCTCAAATATAATTGTTTTATGCATTTTTATTTTTTAAATATTATCCCTTTCCATAAAGATTTTCACTTTCAGTGTTTTCAATAAGGTTCTGTAGAAAATGTATGGGATAACATAAGATTGTGAATGGTTGGGGTGTTGTATTCGTATAAAAAATAGTAGGAAAGTGATAGTGGCTGGGCTGCTTTGACCCAGGCAGAGAAAATTGCTTTTTTAGAGAAAATTGTAGATGAGGTCAAATGCTTAGTTTGGAAAATTCTATTTTTGGATCTATAATATAGGAATTTTTAATTTAGGGTTATGCCAGAGGCAAGAGCTTAGGCGGCCGGATTTGCTGCGAGAGAGGGTTGTGCTGGAAGCAAGAGCGCAGGCATTGGCACCAGGGAAATATGAATCGAGAATCTTGTTGCCATGTATCAGTCATCATCGTTAGAATATTTTTTCAATTGTCGGCTTTTGTTCTTTCTGGAATACAACTGCCACAATAGCTATTAGCTTCTATCAGAAGAGAACGGATTAATTGTGTTTTACAAGCTGAACTGGTTTTCCAGGTTTTTCCCTGTGGTATGTTGCAGTATGCACTATGCTTTTGGGAAGCAACAAGTTTAGCACATGAGATTGATCTTGGAACAGATGGTGTACATTTGGGCATTACTAACAATATTTCTCTTATGTTACTATCGCTTTTTAGATTATTGAGATGGACGGAATCCAATTGTGATGAATCCGGATGACTTTGTTTACCCTCCCCATCCTCCTTCTTTCCTTTGCGATTTGTCATTTCTTCCTGAGATTCATAATAGTGCCAATTCTTTCTAGAACATGAATATTTTCATTTTCTAGCACATTAAAAAGCACAAGGTTGTGATGCTCGAACAGAAGATGCTTCCATTCCTTTAATAACTTATCATGCTACTGTTAAATCTCTGACTATAATCTGCGGCAACTGAAATGATATGTCTGGTGGAAACTAGATTGCCTGTGAGATAAGGCATGCATCCACATGGGTGGGAGAAATCGGTCCAGGTAATGCACTAGGACTGAGCTACTCCACTTAATTTTTGTCTTTCATTGCAAGAACTTACCTTATGTGTACGCATAATCTATTTGTTGATCGTGAACCGCCCTACAATTCTAGACTTAGCAGCCATATCTGCTAGATCTTGCCGTCACGTCTAGTAGATCTGGCAGTCCTGGCAGAATTCAAGTATGATTATTCCTTCTTATAATGGTGCTTCCAGTATGGCAAGGGGTTCATATCCGCTTTGGAAGTGTAGTTTGGAAGTGTGGTTTCAGAGGACTGTGTTCTGACTTACATATTGACTTGGAGCATGGTTGAAGAATCATATGCTGAGGTGGAAAAACTTGTTTGACCCCATCACATAATTGACCAACGGTGTAGAATGGATTAGAAGGAATAACCTTGGGAATATTAAAGAAATCAAGGGTTGAAAACAAGCGATAAAGATAAACAAGCGATAGGGTTGCTGTGGTTGTTGCTGTGGATTGAGTCAGTAGCCTAACCTCCGCTAATCAAGTTTAGTCTTCAATTTCAATATATTGACAATATTCTTCAGCATGTCAGTAAAAGATCCTATCTTCAGTAGGTTTATTGCAGAGCAATATTCGGGATCGCGGTGCTTAGTAAATGCACTGAGCTCTTTTGCACGTTAGGGCGAATGATAGATGGTTGCATAAATAATTCAAACTTCGTGTGTCCTATTGCAGAAGGGACGTTCTTCATGGTAGATAAGCTCATCCCTTGCACATTAGCTGCATGGCACAGTGTCGAGCCCTTGCTCGCGACCCGAGAGAAGTGTAGCGCGCTGTGAAAGAGAACACCCAAGGAAACTAGAACGAAGAATCCAACTTTATTGCATATGGTTATGGTTGGAAAAACCCCAACCGTGGTTACATATTTATAGCCCCTGCCACGTCAACGCCACATCACTGCCACATCATCACACCCCTTCAATTATGACACCCTTTGAATTTCGTATTTGCCACCTAGGCGGATCGCCCTCGTGGCACCTACTGCATCATTGCTGCATCACTGGATCGCCATGTCATCAAATATGCCAACTGGACATGCCACATCACCCTTTTTCTCACGTCTCATTCTTCTTGAGAGGGATGGGTCGAGGTACCCTCCCTTAGGCGGATTTTTGCAACTTTCCCATGGTTGCAAGGTCTAACAATTCAATTCAAATAGGTAGCCCTGTTTCTTTTTCGATTCCCCTGTATCCCTTCCTTTGTGTAATTTCTTCCTTCTCTGTTTTACGTTATGCAGCAGAAGATCGGCCTTCTGTTTCTGAGATCGAATTCTACACAGATGGCTGTGGTTTCTTCCCAATCAACCCCTGACGACCTTCTGATATAATTTCTTGCATGGCCATGGCCTGATGTTGATCAAATCCGGCCTGATCCATGCATGCTTTTTCCAGAACCGAGCCCCGGCAGACCTTAATCACAATTATCCTTCATCGATTTGTCAAATCCGGCACCTTTAGCAACTGCTCATCTATGATTCCGTTGATGCCCAAGTTCCCTTCTACATTATTTCTCTAATTCGACCTCTGTGCTTCCCTGATAAATTCTGCTTTGGCCGATTCGATTCAAGATGAATCCAGCTTCTTCTTCGGGAGTTTTTTCTGATGCCGAGGCCTCCTACTCGATTTGCTCCAGATCTTTTTCCCTTGCAACTATTCTTAGAACAATCAACTCTTTTTCCTGAAAATCCCTTGAACCATCATTCATTTAAATTGGATTTATGTCTGTTCCAAAAGCACGCCACTTTTGCATACCCTTTTCTCAATATAGTGTTTTGTTGTGTGACATGCTGTTTTACATTGTTGCAAATTTTTGCATTGTAGTAGTGGGTGGTTTAACATTTTCTTGTTTTAGTGAGAAGAATGTGGTGTTTGATTAGCATTTGTAGATAACAACACATCAATATACAGAGAACACTTTTTACATTGTATTCACTTGATATGAAGATTACATCATGGAGGGACTAGTCCTTTCTTTGTCAAATAACTCTCAAGATAGGGATCCATCTCCTTAGTCCGATCTAGTTCTGGATGCGTTTTGACAACATCTGATACTGTTTTACCAGAAGCCAAGCCACTCATGATGGACATGAATAGTACTAGAAACTCATCTGTTGAGTAATCTTGTGGAGTATAAGTTGGTGGATTTAGAGCCCCAACCTTGATTATAAAAGCACTTAAGAGCATCATCATCTACTATTATGATGTCCTCTTTCTTTTTAATGCCAAGTCGATCCATCATAGTACCAAGATGTTTCCGCGAAGACCGGTTTGCCATCCGGATCTCTTGGATGTGGAAACTTTATACACTTACTTTGGTCCCAAATCGTCACAAAGTCTCGATTCATGCCTGGTAACACCCTAAGTACTTCATCAACATTTCTGCGTTCCATTGAAGACCAAATGGCAACTCGAAACAATCTGAATGCCTCATTCATCATATCTTCTAAGTGTGGACGAGGATAGATCCACTTAGTATTCGATTCTAGAGGGACTTGCTCGAAGTCATCACTGTTAATAAGCTTCTTAGAAAACGTTTTTACACAGACAACATTCGGATCGAAGACAATGATTTTGTCACAAGCGGTGGAGGCCTGAACCATGGAAAACAAAGAGTTAGCCATGCAAAGTGTTACGCAATACACGCCAAGCTGCTTTTATCCTTCATAAATAAGCTACATATCGTGCCGGGCGTGAATTACCTTTCATCGTCGCCACCATCCGGCAGTAGTCTTAGCGCCTACTTCACTCCCCGGATGCTTATTTCGTCGGAAGCATGAACGCCACCGTTAAGTTCGGACCGCGTTCTCTTCTATGAAAGCTACCACGCGGGTTTGATTCCTAACCTCGGGTTGCATCCGAGCTTGCATGATCATCCCGGCTGGTATCGTGAACTGCCGCCGCATTCCCCAAGCCGGACATTACCGGTTGGAATGTTATCAAGCATGGACGCCAAATTTTTCTCCATGGTCTCACGCGTTCCCGCTCTAGCATTTCGGCCTTCTCCTCGGGGTTGCATTGCTTTTGAACATTCCGAGTTGCACTCGTAGGCTTTTTGTGAACTAGTATTCTTACGCCCCCTTCGTAAGATACCAAAGCCAACAGTTTTTATCTTTGACAGACCCCAATCAGCCGTGGGCTAGTACCTTTTCGAAAAACACTTCAAGGAAATCCCCGATCGGTCATCGCTGATAGAAAACTTAAACATCTTCTTGATGTCTTCGTGGTCTCTCTACCAATATACCCTCAACATGCAATTCCACAAAGAAGTGGTATCAAGTGGTGCAAATGCCTCAACAAGATAGCTTGCCGATTGATTGCAAACCCATGTTTATTCAAGGGTCCCTTTTTCTTTTGTCAAGAATTCCGTGAGTGATGTCTTTCCGGTAGAGGTTAGGAACATCAAATTCCTCGCATTCATTTGCTTCATCCTCATTATCTGCTTTGTAGAAGACATTTTTCAAGTTGGGTTCATCCAAAAGAAAACATTGCCATGCACCTTTATCCAATGCCCTTTGCTCTTAGCTACCTCATAGTCGCTCATCCGCACAAGGGATATCATTATGAAGATTATACAAGCGCTTTTATATCTTGATCTTCAAATCAAGATCCTTTGTCTCAAAGAGAAGAGAGCCTTCCCTAACGACCTTTAGGCATTCCAAGTCGTTATGAAGCCATCAAAGCATGCATATGAGGCTCTCCCCCGGGGCATATGATGACAATAGTAAAGAGCTTCGAAGTTGTTAAGCCTATGCAGCTACTAAAAAACTGTTATACTCCTCGTTGAGTCATCCCTTCTCTCCTTTTGCACCCCGCTATCCAATACAAACAGAAAATATTGCGAGGCCTATTGTTGTATCGGGTAGGAGACCTTTATAGCCGATGAGAGACCGGTATTGGAGTGCGGGTAAGTCACCACCAACATCTTCGGGATCTACAACCTTTCTTCTCAGCTCAGCCATCACCTTATCGATAGCTTTGAGGTGTCTTTGTTGGTTCTTTGATTTCTGTTTTGCGAAATTCCTTCGACCAAAAGACGTATTTCTTGATATCATCAAAAACACGCCATACTTGTCTAGCAGCCGACTTTGCACAATGTTACATCACCGATAGCTTCGAAGTTCTTCACCAACCGCTACCTTCATAACTTCGCATGTTCTTTATATGAGTGCAACAATCAATGAAGGACATTTTGTCCTTAATCAAGAAGCCTTCTTGTACGTAACTTCTTTGTTTATGCATTGATTTAACAACCAAATGATTTCATCATCTTGGAGGCCCCAGACTTTCCTCATCTCGGTAGTCTTGAGATCAAATATTGAAGTATCTTGGGTCTGGTAGCTGTTTCTGAGCATAAGCATCCCAGAACTCGTTCCACTTCGCCTAGACTTCGTCCTTAGCGAAGACGATCTTGTAGGCATCTGTAGGACCTCCGGAAGCCGCCTGACGCCTCGTCGCTTCTTCCCCAGCTTTTTTTTGCTTTTTGGCTCTTGGTTTCCTATCTTGGATGATAGTCCGAGCCAAGGTCTTTTCCAATGCCTTAAACTCCTCGGACTTCGCTCCTCCCTCGCTTTGTTTGCGGGGGTCTTCCATATTCTATCCATTGCCGGGCGGGCATGACTGAAGTTGTTCCAATGTAAGGGCTGCGTGTAAGGAAAGCATGTCACCAATATGAGTAGGGCATACAAAAGTTAACCGCTTTTTAGATCAAGCAAACAGATAATCGAGAAAACGCCAAAGGCGGTAGTTAATTAGTCACCATAAGTGAATTCATGCTCGCCAATTGCCCTGGCGTGTATTCGTCCGTTAATTGTCGGCAAGATGAATACCACGCCAGCGCCAATTGCCAATGTAATCGCATTTTGATCAGGCGATACGCTGCCAATTACCGCGCTGGCCTTTGGCGCGTATTCGTCCGCGAATAGGCAAAGATGAATACACGCCAGCGCCAATTGGCAACGACGCGATCAGATGGCGTGGGCGTATTCATCGCCTGATGAAAATGCAATACATTGGCAATTCGCGTGAAGCGTGTATTCATATCCGACAATTAGGACGAATACACGCCAGCGTATGAATTGGCGAATGAATTCCGCCACGCTGATTGGCACGCCTTTGACACACACGCTGGACCTAGTCTACTACATATTGCTACTTGATATATCCGACTCTATTCCACCAAATATACTAACCTTTTATAAAGAAAGACTTAGCCCATTTCGCTCAATGTTGCACTAATCTCTCGCCAGTCCTCTCCTAGCGTATGGGGGCTTAGAAACCCACACCTCCCCGTGGTTGTAATGTAGTAGATACATTGTTTGTCCGGTTTTGCAAAGCCCGATTGGATAGGGATCGTTGTGCCTCAATAGAATGTCATGTCCGCAATAATAAGGAAGCATACATTAGGGTTCTCCACTGTTAGCTCTTCTAGTGTTGTCCACCGGAGTGGAGCATCCTTTTTCTTATCCCAAGGAAGCACGTCTGGCGGGCATAGGAACTTGGCCTCGGATTCCTCACCATCGCCCTCAATATTTCTCTTGCATGCTCGGGTCATACCTCCCGCTAACAAGACTTGACTTATGTGATCTCACCAGACGGTCAACATGGATGAGATGTCCTTTCCTAAGTCCAAAGAATCTTCAGACATCCCCGATATCATTTTGATGCTTCATCTCCTCCGTGTAGTAACTTGAGAAGGTCCTCGCAAGCTCTCCTCACTGCAGACACCCTTCACTAATAGAAACCGGAGGAAAAAAAGTATTTTGAGGCCATCCGCATTTGAAACATGACTCGAACTCACGCCCCTTCTTCATCGCACCATCTTTTTGAAAGCAGCTTGCCCCGCATGTGTAAATCTGACGAGATCTTTCTTGTGGTTCTTCACAACCTCCACTAGGAGTTGACAACAGATGTCATCCTCGCTCCCTCACAAGTGATAAGAATACCTTGTTTCTTCATAAGATCGGTCTCTTTCTTTTCCGGAGTGTAACACAAGATCCACCTTACCATTTGTTTTGCCTACATCAACATACCACTCCGCGACCGTCATCCATCTTCTCCTCGGGCATGGAGGATCCGTGTCTACTCCGATAATGGATCCGCTTATCATCCATCGACAATGCATAGGATATCTGCGCCCTCATTGGGCTTTCCTTCTTACGTGAGCGGAGCTCACTGAGTATCTTCCGGTGCCTCTTGCTTTCTTAGGAGGAGGTGTAGGAGCTATCATTCGGTTTGTGTCTCTTCTTCCCCTCGCAAACGAGGGTGCAATACACGCTTAGCGCGATTTGGTGGTCATCAATTCCGCCAGCTAAAGCACGAATGGCATACAACCCCCGACATGAACATGCACTCATACGGCGTGCCAATTACAAAGATGTCAAACGAAACAAATGGCAAAGCAACTAAACACGGTCATACTACTTTACAAATTATAGACGTAATGTAGTTAATCACGAAAGCGGGATAATTTAACACAGAAGGACATTTATTATGCGATGCACATACAAGTCCGCAGCCCAGAAATGAGCAGCTAAAGAAATGATAGACGAGGAGTGAGCAGCTATAGAAATTTAAGTCATTGCTACAGAAATAATAGACAGGAGTATAGGCAGAAGATACAGAGCAAATACAGTAAATACAGTAAATACAGAGCAATGAACATAGAATGAATAACACACAGAATGATGACAATACTGACCTTGAGCATCTTCTCTGCGCCTACCGAGTTTGGAGCAAAGACGACCTTTGGGTGGCATCTTCGATGATCTTGAGCACCTCGGAAGTTCTTGAGTTCCCGAAATTCCTGAGTTCTTGAGCCGCCTCAAAGCAAGTCGACAATCAAAAACCAGGAAATGAAATTCAAAAACTTATATAGATTTCCATAAGGCGATTAGGTCGGCTTTCGATCGACGGGTTTTATTCGGATTGACTTTTGATCGACGGTCCGATAGAAGCGAGCGGTTATTAAAATTTCGCGGATCGACTTTTAATCGACGGTCCGATAGAAGGGAGCGGATATTTAAATTTCGCAGATCGACTTTTAATCGACGGTTACCAATCTTACGATTGGGCCTAATGGATGGACGCGATCGATCGTCACGAAGAATGGCTCTACGACCACCGTATTGTCAAATCCCATAATTAGATTTCACTCACTAGGCTAGAAAAGCAAGAAATTAACTGATAATTTGAAACTACCACCTAATCTTGCCGCCAGCCCTTCTTGTTATTCGAACTCGGAAGAACTTGGAAGAACAGAAGAACTCGAAGAACTTCGAAAAAGACGGGCGCTGAAATGTCGAAGCGCCTTCATGTAAGTTCATCTACTCTTCCAGAACCCAAGCTCCAAATTAATCCCATGATCTTGCGACATTGAACAAACGCTGGAGAAGAATGCTACATGCCGAATTTAATTTAATTTGAAGAGGAGGGTGGGAAATTGCAAGATAGAATCACCGATCCGAAGCAATCCGCCATGGAGTTCCTCTTGAAATGATCATGTGAAGATTCTAGTAACCAGTTGCCATTTCAACGATCTTAAGCATTACCCGTAAGGCATCCTAATGGAGACACAATTGGGTGAAAGCATCGAACCTTTGTTGCATGGCCGCACTTCTTAAAGAAGGTGAGTTTCATTTTCTTGGAAGACATAGAGGAAGATTGAGTGCTCATACTAAAATGCACAAGCTGATTCTCATATATGTATGAAATTAAAACGCTTGCATGCCGCACCATTCATTCAATATTGCAAAACTATAAGGCCTCACAGACCGTGCAGCATTCGTGAATTTAAAAACACCGTATTCTTTACATGGATGGGATATTCTTTAAAAACCTGCATTCTTTACATTGTTTTAATTACATCCGTGTGTTATTCATCTATGTGTTATTCATCCGTGTGTTGTTCCTCAAGAGTCTCAAATGTCGGCACAATAGTCTCAAATGTTTGTTGAAAAAGATAAACCGCATACAAGATTCGCAAATAAGATGGTGCAGCCTATTAGGATATTACCCAAAATGGCTTCGAGGTCTGCAACTCTAATTATCAGCTTAGCATTCTCCATTTCAAGTCCCTCCAGAGCACGACACTACTCATTGAAAAAGCTTATGCTTGTAGCCTATGCCGCACGTGAGGAACTTTCGAATTGAATACGGGGCAGGCGCGAATTCATAAATCTGTAAGTTAGAGAGAAAAAACAAATTAGTGATTTCAAGCCATGAGCTAATACCATTCACTTGTAATTTAAATGCCATGCGTGTATCCTCAGATTGTACTTTTAAAGCGATCTCGTAATTTCTTCGTAAGTCATCTTGACTTTTCAAATTTGAGAGAGCTGAAGTGAAATCACGCCAGGCGCGAAATATGTTTGTGTGCAAAATGTTTACATTGTACAAAGACAATACACCGGCGTGAACCGCATAAAGCTAATTATCGAATGCAATTCACGCCAGCGTGATTGACCGCTTGACAATTTAAACATTTTGCACACAAACATATTTCGCCACCGGCGATCTCACTTCTCAAAATTAAGAATGAAAGGGCCGTAATTCAAAACAGCCTTCGAAGAAATTACGCTTATGCTTTCACCATATGAAGAAACATATTGCAAATCATTAAATCCTTGTATTGCCATTGAAATTTTTTTACATAGGGCCTTTTATTAGAGTTGCCGAATTCAAAACGGCCTTTCGCAGAAATTACGCTCTGCTTTCAAGTTAGAGTAGAAACTAAAGAAACATATTACAGTCAAGAAATCCTTGTATTGCCATTGAAAAATTTTTACGTGAAGGCCTTTTATTAGAGTTGCCCAGCTCGTGTTACAAAATTACGTAGTTCTAGGCGGTTTAAGGAGATGCCTAGCTCCATTCATAATCCTCATTTGAGGCCTTTTTGGAGATGCCTTTCGCTCTTCTTCAACCAAAAACTAAATAACAAAACAAAAATAAAAATCAGCCCTCTACCTCCTCCTCCTTTCTTCCTCCTCCTCTTCTTCCTCCGAGGCTTTCATCCGCCATCTTCGCCGATGTCTTCTGCACATCTTCGCCTTTGGAGGAGGAGAGGGCCCCATAATCACCGCTTTTTTCTTCTTCTAATTCTTCCCGCCATTCTTCATCCGCTTCCTCCATTTCTTCTTCTTTTTCAATCTCGCTCTCCATCTCCTCATCCTAATCAAGGGGAGTATTGGGGACTCGGGTGCCGGTGCCGGTGCTCGATAATCTTTTCCCCCCGAGAAGCTTGCCCCGAAGAAATAACTCCTCGCATTATCCTGGACCGTGGGTGCGAGAGCAGCCACAACCGCATCTGCTGGGAGGGGGAATGGATTTCTTTATCAATTTTTTATCGCCTCTTAAGCCTCTGGAGGCGGAAGTCCCAAGGATGGAGCTGGACGAGGTCGGCAAAGATGGCTCACCATGGTAGAAGGAAGAAAGGAAGAAAGGATTGGCTTAGAAGGAAGAAAGGATTGGCGGTTGAAAGAATGGAGGGTTATAGGCGCGGTTGTAATTATGATTCCATCACATCATACAAGATTTATATCATATACGAATTACCTATCATTACTTCTATTGAATTAATTACGCCCTAGGTTATCATTAATTCTCTATAGAACTACCCACATGTCAGCTATATTTAAAACCTATGTTTTCATTAATTTTGTATAATTACCTAGACCCCAGCTATACTTACAACCAACTTTGGCCCATCTAGATTTACGACCTATACTTACCTCATTAGTATTACTAGCATACACCCTATGTTACCATTAATTTTGCAATAATTACCTACACCTGAGCTATACTTACAACCTATTTTTGGCTGCACTTACAACATATATTTGTCCATTTAATGGTTTTTTTGGTATTTCTTAAAGTTCCTTTAATCGGTTCTCAAAATTACTTTGTCCTTTTCCTAACTAATATTAAGACATTTCACTTTATATAGGTGAAGCGCAGGGATCCTAAAAAGGGTAAAAATGTAATGCCTATCCCCCCAACATGTTTCAACATTGTTACCACATGTTCTTATCACATTGTTACCCCATTGTAAACATTGTTCTTGTAGGTCAATGCTGTGGACCACCCAAAGGGTGTTGAGGCTGAGATTACTAAGCAAATTGTCCTCTACAGTAGGTTGGATTGGAAGAATAAGAAGGTGAAAGTGAAGCACCAATGCAATAAGGAGCTAGTAGGTGAAGGAACTATCATACTAGCTGATCCTATCCAGGCTGTCAATGATGAAAGGTTAGGAGAGGATAATAAAGTGGGTGTGGCCATAACAAGTTTAGAGGAAAAATGGAAGGAAAAAGGATCAAATCACCAGGATTGCACTGCTTGTATTAAACAATTGGAGGTTCCATGCATCATGCCATGGCCTATAGCCTGCATTGAGTTTATAGGAGAATTTCTTTTACCGGAACCAGAGGTTGTGGATGACACTGATTTTTCTAATGCACCTCCAATAGCTGCCAGGACCACATTTTCAGAGAAGAGGGCACACTCAGTGGTGAAACATTATCCTAGCAAGAGGTCCAAGTCAAGTAGTGATTGTTCACGGAAGCTCCTCACTAAGGTAAGGGAATGGAATGTTGTTGGGCTAATTGTGTTCAGAAGTTTGAAATTGATGAATTGGTGGAAGCAAGAGCCACCTTCCAAGAGTATACTTGTGATGAGAGGAGGACTTACATGTACTCCATTCATGAGCTTGCACTTCAAGATGAAAAATTCCCAAAGAAAAAAAAATACCCACTGCTAGGGACATGGATATGTAAAGTTGCATGGATACATATTCATGGCATTCCAATTTCATCTTGGCAAAATTGGCAAGCAAGTCATACAAAGGGGAGTAAAATTGCATTACATGGAAATAATGGCATGTTGAGGCCAACTTCTAGGATCCTGGCTGCTAGGGAGGTTTTTGAAAAATATGTTGAATTCAATGCTGAGAATATGCCACATAAAAGTAGGAAAGATCAACAGGGAAAAATAGTTGTCGAGAAGAGATTGTCATCCCATTGTACCCGTAAAGAGCATATTGGAGGAAGTGAATGCTTTGCTTCGAGAACTACGTGTACCGCAATATCTCAACCCAAAATTCAAGAGACTATGGAGCAAGCACTTCAAGCATGTCACTATAGACACTTCGAACAACTTTGCAAAGTGAAACTTGTGTGCTAAGTTGAAAGAGATTCTTGATAAGACCAAGCAACCAAGCCAAAGGGCTAAGATAAGGGAGCAAATGAAAGATCACATGACAGACCAACTATCATGTAGATCCACTTATTGGATGTGGAGAACATTATCATGTTTGGAACCCAATAACTATGTTTGTATTATACATGACAAGATGGATCAATCGAAGACTTGTTTGCCACAAAGATAGTTACATACCCAAGCAAATCAATAGAGCTTATCCTTTGCAAGTCTCTCTGACAGGTGCAATAGTGCATGGCTCGGTGCCAATTTATTATGGCCATTTTAGTTTGCAATTGTGGAGTGATGGTCCTGATTTTCATATTGGAAGTGTGATGAGGTGCTTGAGGAACTATGAGAGTGGTTATTCTGGTGACCTTTACAACCCTGGAGGTGGTAGCCAACCACTCTTCAATTGTTGGATAGAAAGCCTAATAATTTAGAGAAGTTTACTAAGGCAAGGTTTAGGAAGTCGGTGCTTCTAACATGTTGGAGCCTCAAGTTCACGCCCCCAACCTCGAGATCTACCACCAAGGTTCCTCCTCCAACTTGACAATTGTCTTTGGGCAATAAAAAGGTATATGTTCTCATTCCTATCTTATTTAACAATGTAATTGGGTGTCTTTGAAAGAGTGAATTTAGGGTTCTTAATGCCCGACATACTCATGAGGATGTGGATGCATTGTTTGGGAAGTATAGTGCTAGCTTGAAATCTCAAACTGTGACCAATCTTCCTAGACTAATGGAAGTTCTTAGTGAATGCATTTCACCTTCTCCTATAGGGTTGATCATACAAGAGGTGCCTGATTGGAAGAATTTTATCGAAGGTTATGCTCTTGATATGGAAGGTCAATCTAGACCTCTTCAGTACACTTTCTGGGTCATGGGAAATAAGCCAATCATGCAATGGAAGATGAGACCTTCGTGATGATAAATGGAGGCCAGATGAGGGAGTACCTATATGGCACGAAGATGAAAATGGTAAATCTAAGATTCCAAGGGGTCAACCAAAAGCTCTTAAGCCTTTTCCAGAGGTGGATTCATTGCAAAGCACATTGGACGGCATTTTTGAATACATCAAGTATTGGAAAATTAACCCCGATGATACCAACCTTGCATTGATAGATTATTGGACACAGGTACATGGATTATTAGGACAAGTAGACACATCCTCTGATGAACTCAAAGATGGATGGCTACCTAAGACTAGGTGGAAAGACTTGATATTACCTGAGGAAGCTGATGATGTGGTTAGTAGTATTCGCAAGTCCATGGCTCCTCCAGCTGCTGAAAAACACTATGTTGGTCCTAGGAAAGGAAGGCCTAAATATCTCGGGCTGGAGGATTATGATCCCAAAGATGACTTGCTTTGCCATCAATTTGCACTTATAGTACCGAGCGAAAGAGATATACCCCGGTGGTGGATGGGTTACACCATCTCGAGAGGTTTGCAAAGAAGTAGGTGACCGAATGTGAACAAAGTTCGTGTGGAGTGGTGGTGTCCAGCAACACCGCTTAAATGCAAAGTGGGCAGAGGAAGAAAGGTATAGAGACCGGTGGACAAAGAGATGGAAGAGAAACCCTATTGAAGGGATGATTGGGTTGAGTTAGATACTATTTTGTTTTCATGGACCCCAAAGGTCATCTCAGGCAAGACTGCTAGGGTTACAATACCTGTGGAAGTGAGGAAGAAAGCTATGATATCTCTAGGGGTCACTTCTGAGAAGTAATTGGCAATATGTAACTCGACATGCATATGTGAAATATTTTTAATTTTTAATGCAATCATGTTGTGCTGTTATAAAAAAAAGTCACATTCTCGATGCAAATTTACTAACCCGGGAAAAAGTTGCAGTGCCAAAATGGTCCAAAATCCTGACATAAATCCAATTTAAATGAATGATGGTTCTTGCCTGAATCGCCCTTTTGGTCGCGACCGTCCATTGCATTGTTCTGTTATAACTTGCCCTTTGTTGACATTTGTTAACACATCTTTCCCCTTTAGTTTCTTTTTTATTCTTCAATGGGTTTTATTCTCCAACTCATTCCTTAAAGTTTCTTCTTCAACCTTCATTGCTGTAGCCCATTCCTTGTCACCATTGATATTTCTTTCCTGGCTTCGCCCGTAAGGCTACGACCATCTTCTCTTTTCTTCCATGGGTATTTCCACTTCCATGGTTCTTCCCAAAGGGTTTTCTTCCTTTAATTCTCAACATCTTTTCTTCTCGTGACTTGACCCCTTCATTATTCGAGGCCTTTATTTTGCCACGTTATCTCCATTTTACCACCATAGTTTTTCTTCTATGGGGCTCTTCTCCCGACAACCCTGTTGCCATAACAGTTCTTCCCATATCTTTCTCATGGGTCATTCTTCTCGTAGCACATCTCTCAGGCTACTTGCTTCCCTTTCCATATTTGCCTAACTTTCTTCACCAAGCCAGCATGATTCCCGAGCTATATTCTTATTAATCTGCTTTTTGCAGATTTTTGCCTCGAATTGGCAGAAGACACACAGATGATTTGAGGAATTGAGGAAGTAGGTCTTGCTGGCTTCAATATATATTTGGTCTACATAGAAACCAGAAAACAAACAGTTAGTACTAATAAATTCAACACACTTTTTATTTTTATCATGGATTCTTAATTTTGCAGATTCTTATTTTGCATATACAATACAAAACATTTGATGTTTTATGAACAACCTGGACTGACACATCATTTGCAGCTTTGAATTGATTCACAACATTCTGGAGCAAGTTTTTAAACTCTTTAGGGCAAATTTACGAGCTTTCCATACATCTTTAAAAGTGGTGTGCACTGAATGGAACTTTGATCTAGTATAAACATGTCACTAGAAAGGTTTATGTGATCTTAATTCTCGCATTTGCTATTCATTGAAGTAGTGCACTGAATATTTGGTCTGTGAAAAGCATGCAGCCTTTGCCTCATGCTTCTTTACTTGCAGGTACCGCACCATCATCAAATGTTAATGTCACTTGCATGGCTATTTGCTGCCCTAATTTGCAGAGTTGGATCCATGTTTAACGTCCACATCATTATTGTTCTTAGAAGAGGCCCTTATCAACATGATGGAATGCACCTATAGAACAAGGTATTGCACTCTATGCTGAGACAGGATGGATATATCCATTTGAATATGGTCCCTCTTACTGTGTGCTCTTTATCGAGCTGATGCACGTTCTTGCTGGTCTCTTGGCAAATGAAAAATCATTGGTCATTGAAGAAGCATTATTCTATCATCTTGTACTATACTACTTGCTGCAAGAAAACAAGAAGGCGAAATGTCCTAATACTCCATAAGTAGAACAAAGAGCGATTGTTAACTAGAATTTGCACGGCCATATTTTGTAGCAACCATACAAGCAAAAAGTATTGTATTCTTCAATCTTTCTCATTTTGGGTGTTTGAAGAAGATTTCCTTCTGTCATTCCTAGCCTAGATCCAAGTGTATATGGTGTGAATATCATACACACTATATAACAAGGGCCGTTGATTTTAAATTTATGAATGTATCATGTGTCTCTTGGAAGGCATTGCTCCATAGCAATATATGAATGCTTTAATATTGCATGTGCTGCTGAATGGTTTAATATTGCATTTCTGGTTTTGCTGAGCTAACATTCTCACATGGCTACAAAGTGTACATTCTTCTCAATGGTTATAAAATCTGCATGAACAAAGCCTCCATACCAATCCATATGTAGGGAATTTAAATTCAACTATGAAGGTCTTCCTATACAGCTCAGACAACCTTGATCTATAAAATGACATATAGCTAGAGAGAACAAGTAAAATAGCACATATGTCCATAGATTTGCCTCGACTCCACTCCAATGTGACTACGAGTTGTGGGATGGATGGCTAGAAGGTTGAGTCCAAGCACTTGTGCACTAATATTTCATTTTACCATGTGACATTCCACTACATCTATCTCATGAATTGAAGCCAAAAGCCTAACAAATATTTCATTTACCCCTGGGACATTCCACTACATCTATCTCATGAACAAAGGCCAATAACAGACTGATTCTAAGCTAAACTAGAGATTTACATGGGTGCAGATTTTTTTGATAATTGCATTTTTTGAAATTACATTCAAGTCTAGCATGATCAAGAACAAAGTCCAGACTACACCAAGTCCAACATGATCAAGACCACTTTCACCAAGTAAGACGACACCAACCAACAAGAACAGAGCCAAAGCATCACATATCAAACAAGTATAACTTGCCAAGCCTGCATTGAACTAGAAGGCAGTGCATATTTTTTTGATAATCACATTTTCCTACTTAGATTGGATTTATTTGTTTGTTTCTAAGCATCAATAAAAGTATCTTTGATTATCTCTAAGGCTTTATCTGGTCATGTTTTGTTGTCGATGATGTCAAAATTTTGCTATGATTTCACTATGAATTAGCTTAATGGTTTACATTGACATTTTAAGTTAGCCTCTAGCCTTTGCACTATACCTTAAGCTTTAATTTCAATGTCCACAAAAAAAACAGGGCATATGGTTGATTAAAACATATGGTCGTTTCAAAGTCCAAAATTAAAATAGGCATATGGAAGGCCAACACGTTATATTGTTTTATTAACAGAGTTAACATAACGGATCATGTTGTGAAGGTATATTTAACGGAATCCGTTATATTATAAATTTCAACATAACAAATTATAGCGTGAACAGTATATTTAGTAGGATCCGTTATCTTAAAAATTTTAATATAACGTACTATGGCATGAAGGTATTTTAACGGAACAACATCTACAACTACACTAATTTTAACATGAACATCCACATGCTCCCATGCAATTAGCACCTTCATCTACAAAATCAAATAGAAATAGACGATTTTTTTGATAACATTCTAGGACACATTGCTCTAAACCTATTGTACACGTCCACAATTAATGCCCGGCATCGCCGGGCAAGCGTTTCTAGTCCACCATAAATTTGTAGATCCGTTACCAATTTATGATGATTCTTGACAAATCTAGCCCCAATCCAAAGAAAATTTGATGAAATCTAGCTGAGATTTATCAAATTTGACCTCCTTACTCTTGACATTGGTTGAGTAGATGTAATGCCTATTAGATGAATTCAATACCATGCAATCAATAATTTACTGTGAGGCAAAGTTGATTTTTCCAAAATTTCTTCAAGAACTAGAATAATAATCTTTTGATGACATTGAAATTTTTTGTGATAGCAGCTCCTATGAATCTGATTTTGATGCTGGAATCCTGGCAAAAAAATTCACCCTTGGAAAAAAATGTCCATTCTCTCTCCTCTCTCTCAGGCTTGCTCTGATACCATGTGAATTGAGGAGAACAAGCCTAACTATATAGTAGTAGGGTGACGTGGCATAGATGGGCCATGTAATATGTAGGTGGCATGTATATGCCACATCATGGGTTAGGGTTAGGTCAGTTTCTAACTGTAATAAGATGTAGGGAACCTTTCTGCTGATCATAATCGACTTGGAATCCAAGAAAGTGATGAATATAGCCCAAATCTTTCATATGAAAGACTTGTTGCAGCTGGTTTTTAAAGGCAAGAATTTAAAATTCATCAGAACTACTTTGGGTAGAATCAAACTCAAGAAGAGTGAGTAGAGATGTTCATACCGAGTCTGGAAAGCCTGTTTGAGACCATATATGGCTTTGTGGGGAAGACAAACTATGTCAGCAGCAAAATCTTGAACAAAAACTTCAGGCTGTTCTATGGAGACTTCTTCTTTAAGAATATAATTGAGAAAGGCATTATTTACATCCATTTGACGAATGAAACAATGGTGTAGAGTGGTAAATATCAACACAATGTGAATTGAGGTCATTTTGGTAACTGGAGCATAGGTCTCATCATAATCAACACTGGCAATATGAGTGAAACGTCATGCAAATAATCTTGCCTTGAAATGGTGAAGAGAACCATCAAGTTTGAATTTCAATTTGTAAACCCACCTAGAACCAAATGGCATGGCGATCTGCAGGGTGGGGAAGGAGGCTTCAAGTGTGAGCTTGATGAATGGATTGAATTTCAAGAGTCACGACAACAACAAATATTGGGCGTGATGAGGATTGTTAATAGTAGCAGAATAGGAAGATGGTTCAAAAGGAAGTTCAGAGATAACAAGGCTGTAGTCTTTGTGCTAAATAGGAGGATGGCGAATTCGTTGAGTCAAGATCAAGACAAAATAAAAGGAAAGAGGGCATTGCAATGGCAGGCACACTTCAAATGATAAATGTTTTGAAGACGAGCATATTGCAATGCCAAAAATGAACTAGCCAAAGCAACTAAAACAGGCATAATAATTTCTTGTGGGTGTAGCATAAATTCTTTGCACAATGCATTCTTTTTTATCTTCTAGCCATAGCTAGCTATATTAGTATTTGGACCCGAATAGTGTTGGCATTTCTATTCTCTGCTGTTTGTAGGGTTTCTTTGAGAGAGCTCTTCAATCTTCCGATGATCCTCCTCCAGATACCCTTCTAGACCAGACCGCACCAGAATTGGGCCGGATCTAAGCAGTTCATATTCATTTTTTCCATCCATTGATATAAGTATTCTTCACGTCTCCGAAGCAAAAACATCGATAGTGACAAACGGGCTTGGTTGAAGCCAAATATCCCACATGCCAAACGCCAGAAACAGGGACTAACCTACCTTCTATAAGGCTGTGCAGCAAATCGAAAACTCAGCAAGCCGTGTGATGAGCACAGAGCGAACTATTCTTTCGCCTTTTACTAAAGAATACCGTGCGCTCGTCACAATCAGCGGCATATGCCATTTTTTGGAATGCCTTCTCTTTGGAGAAGGCCCAACAAAAGAATTTCAAGTAGCATGTTGAATCCATACTATACTAACCGGTTATATATGCTTGCAGGCTTTGTCTCTGTTATTTCATCTGTGCAGAAAGATATGGTATGATTTTCTACCTTTAGCTTGTTTGTTAGCTGAAATTGTTTAACATGATTAATATTTTCTCACCTGCTGCTGCGTACTGGAATATGAAGAGAACTTCTGAAACAGCTTATAGCAAGGGAATATCAAGGAAAGAATAAACAGAGCTCACCTTCAGAGTTGAGAGGTTTAAGACGTTTTGTATCAGACCTGCCAGATGACAACATCATTACTAGGTGCATACGATACAAGACTTAGCTAAATGTCAAATAAATGTGAATTAACTACACAAGATGAATGAAAGCTCGTGAGAACCAGCCAAACCGAGGAGCTATTGCTTGATGCAGCCCAACCTATGGTTTCGCTGGGATTTACTAATGTCTAGCAACAAATTATGTCAGTTGCAATGATAACCGCATAGTATGGCCTTTAGTTTCTCTAATTGCTGTGATGGGCACAAATTGCTAGGAGCAATTACCTAGAGACTTGAGTACAAAATGCAGCTGCTTTTAGCTTAGTTGGGGTTGCCATCCATCTTCCCATCTTGTGCTTATTTCAACATCCAGAACAAACACTGTTGACATCCGCTTGAGCTGCTTCGTCCTGGGATGCTTCAAATCGAAACTAGAATCATGTTTGAACGATTCAAATGTTCCTATGCTACGCTGACATGTTCTAAATGCAAGGTTGATGACATAATAAAGGCCATATATAGACAAGTTATATTCCTGGATAAATCAGGCTAAACATTTGCATCACATATAGTTGCTTGTGCATTATTGGTCTCTTAAATTTAAAACGCGATGACTTCCTTCGCCTATTCCTTACCTTCTCTGAATTCTAGGTAAGGTGATGGTCTACACCATCTAAAGCATCTCAGTAACTTGGAAGTCATAAATTGTGATCTGTGGTGTCTCTGTCTATTTTTCTTCTCTTTAGCAGGCTTGCCTAACCCCCCTTACAACAATTTTTGCAATGGACTCGAGTTCTGTTGCAAATATAGATGCGGTGCAAACACCTCTCCAAGAGACGGAAGTGGACATTTCATCTTTCTTGTGTGTTAAAAAAGACTACTAGGTCATTAAACTGCTCGATGTATCAGTAAATGCAGCCAGCAGAAGCAACATTCGAGACTGGGCAGAAAAGCTTTATGCACAGTTCTTTATTGCAGTGACAGAAAAACTTGCTATCGGGGGGAAGGAAGCTTGCGGTAACTTGTGTTATAGAAGCATTGGTGGAAGCTAAATCAATCCCAGAAGTAGAGTTTTACCTTACTTTTGATCCTAAGGCACCAAAGGACTCGTTTAGGAGTCAGAGTCATAACAAAGGCCCATTTAAGGAAGCTATAGTGTTCGTGATTTGTGGTGGAAACTATCATGAATAAGGAATTCTCCAAGAATTAGCTCAAAGGCAACCAACAAAGTCTGTAATATATGGCTGGGGAATTAAGTTTGTTCTATTATCTCTTGCTTAATTTATTCTCTATGGTTTTGGAAGATGATACTGTCCTCCAGGCCATCTACACTACACATGGTGAACATCCTGTATGATGCTTGATATGATGGTGAAACTCTCTGACAACTTTATATGGACAACGTAGGCCATGATAGAATTTGATTGGGGAACTTGATGAAATTGAGGTATCATCTCTTGGCTTTTGAAAGCAGTTGTGATAAGTTCTGCATAGAAGGCAATAGCGACTGTTAGTTATGTATCTGCACATGAAGGAATATACCAAGACGATGGATTGTTGCCTTTGGAGGAAAGACGAAAATTTGAGGTTTGTTTCATTTGCTTAAGCATTGAATTTCTAAACGGTCTCATGACTCTAAATGATCTTGTTGGATTGGCTGGTATTTGTAAAGGATAATGTGAAACTAGAGAAGAGGAGGCAAAGGAGGAATTAAACTTTTCTTTATCATTGTCCAGCAAGCTTCATTTCATGTTAGGAAGTTTTCTATTTAGGCCAAGGCAGCCAGAAAAAAGTCTGTTGAAGAAATGGATGAGAATACCACGGCTGCATATGAGAACATCAGTTTCTATAAGTCCTATCCTGTTTCTACCCCTGATACTCTGGATATTAGAATTCAAGGTAATAGTCAGATCAATATTCTCTTTGACATCTTTGTCTCCACTGACTGGCTTAGCCTTTTAACATAGATTGCCTTCATAAACCGCTAAAATTAAGAAAGCCAACGTAGCATCCTAATGTCTATAGGAGAATTTTAATGTCTATAAGAAACATGGCCTTTGTTGTTAGGGGTCATAATTGCAACTGTATCATAAATTTTCACTATTGGTCACGATGCTCAGTGATATATTTACGTGATCCATTCCAATGATGAGTTTGAGCTGTATGCCCCTTTATCTCTATTTCCACCATGTTCTAAGCAATATATCTGTTTCAATGCGGTGGACATGTCTTGGATTGTGTGCTGCTTTCCAAATGGAGTCCTTATATGGTGAACATGTCTTGTTTTACATTAGATTGGAATTATACATTAGATTGGAACTATAAAACCTAAACCCTGGCTGATCATGTTTTCAGCTGCCCTAGGAGGGAAGAGTTTTTAGAGATTACATGCGAAAGGATATATTACAACTGCAAAATAACCAACTATAAGTAGAAGCCATGGTAGATGTTGGCAACTCAATCAATCTTAGAGATAAACAATAAGCTGATAGAAAACAGAGGATCTAAATTCAGTTATGCACTGCCACACATTCTATTGAGTAACCATCATGCATTTGGATTATTTACAACAATAGCTGCAAACAACTTCTTGTCTGACCAACAATCATTTGCCATAATTTAGCATTATCTCCTTGTATTTTTAATCAAAGTTTTCACAACTCACATGTGTCCATTACAACATGACGGTACTGCAACGAAAAGATTATAATAATAATAATAATAATAATAATAAATTTTATTAACGTCCGCAGAAGCCCGTGGGCTATGGGACAAACATACAAATGTGTCAACAGAAGATGTGGGATATGAAGAAACAACTTTCATACTCCAATGTATCAGATCCTTTCTGTGTTATGTAAAAGTTCCCGAAGAAAACATCCCAAATGAGGGAGTGTAGGGTGATGTTGGAATATCTCGTCCAGGGGTAAATTCCAAGCAACCAAAGGATATTTAGCACGAAGGGTATCATGCTTATGACATAAGTAAATGGCATGGTGCTCGGTTTCTACACCGTCTTCACAACTACAGATTCTTTGATCTTCTTCCAGTTTCATCCATCTCTTTTTCAATCATTAGATGGTGGGAGCTCATGTGGATACATGTGATTGCCCTTATTTGCCCCGGAAACATACTGTGGAGGCGCAAATACGGTTGAATACCATGAATTCGCTTGGGATTGAAGTCCCTAATGTAATATTGCACTTTTTTCTTGGAAGATATATAGATCACAGTATGAGCTAAAGGCCTGTGCCTTGAACTCGTCTAAGTATGTGGAGATAGCTAGGTTCCATCTGCCAAACCATTTGGTTAAATCTTTATACCAGCCACTTTTGCCATCGGATTCCAATTTTGTTGCTGCATTAAGTGCCAGATGTATCAGGGAATCATTATGTTTTCTTGTTTTGATCTAAGTATCTCAGGGGGTCCATCCTGGGGCCGAGAGCGTGTTTTCATATTTCTTGGTTTTTTAACATCAATTCTTTTAGAATGTATTGAAACGTGCTTTGGGCTAGTTATATTAGTAATGAAAATTGTACATGGGATGTATGAATATAGGATTTCATTTTCTTAGTCCAGAAGTTCTCTATTTTATTTCATGAATTATGGAGGTTATTTCATACAACTGAGGAAGTAAAGGGAAACTGCTGATACCTTCATGCTAATTAGGCTTGACTATATTGATTGTTCATGAATAGTGCTTTGGCATTCATGTATCACAATCACCATGGGAGTGTATCTTCATGAGAGTGTGTTTTCATGTTCCTTGATTGGTCATTTCATGTGTCGAGCCTTATTAGTGGTATGAACAGGGGAAATGTTTTCTGCTGTTTTCTTTTCTTTTGTTTATAGATTGCACATGTACAGAGAAGAAACATCCAAAGTTCAATGTCTGAACCAAATGGAATTGACATAATCATATTCTTCGTTTTGTATATGGCACAAAGGGAAGGATAAATGTTCAAATATATCATTTTAGTGTCTGATTCTCCAATTCATTCTGACAGAAGGGTTGGTTTATCAAAAGCTAATTGACTTGAAGATGAAATATCTTGCAATCTAGGTATGCATAGTATTATTGCATGAAATACTTATGTTTGTAGTCTCGTCAAATCAATAGTCAAGCAGCAATTTTCTTTTCACATCAATGTTAGTGCAACAACCACTTAAAGATCATGCATATCTATCACCCATGTAGAGGCAAATGTCTTGATCCAAGGAGATAAAGTGAATCCAAGGTTTGTATAATGAAAAGCTCTCTTAGCATACTTAAAAGTATTACATCTAATCCTATTCCAATATTCAAACAAAAAATTTTGAACAAGGAAAAGTAAGGTAAACTATGATAGACATATTTTTAGAGATCCTCAGAGATGTTCAGAGAGATTTTCATAGATGTTTAAAGATTTTCAGAGATATTTTTCTCCCAAACGCGTCGTCCCTTTTCAAATCGGTAGACCGGCGTCCTAATATGTGGAAAGACATTGCCGATTGCCATGATATATCATCAGTTTGTACTTTCAAAGGTTGAAGCCATATATGTAAGTCTCTTAAGGAAGCTGTGCATCAGGCAAGAAATTTATTATTATCATGTCTAAAGCACGCATATCTTTGTACAGGACTGTATAAGCATACATTCACTTCTCTTAAGGTTTCTTGCAGGATATCATGTCTATGGATGCAATGTTGTGATTCAGCACCAGATAACGGGATCCTGCCTAGCGTGGCTACAGGATTCCTATAGTGTGATAGGTTTATAGTCAGTCACTGAACGGGCCGGGTATGGGTCTGACACCCCTTGGTCACCAAATACGTGCCTATAGGGATGTCCTAGTGAGCCGGCCTTTAGATTTAGGGGGGTAAGTCGGCTACGGATGCGAGGGTCACGATGTGGCACGTGATTCTCTAGCATGCCCATGGATCTATTATGCCCGGGGAGGGGACGCCTCCCTAACCTGCCTCATCGGACCTGGGAGATGTACCCCGGAGTAGTCTCGTAGGGTGATTCCATGCGTCTTCGGAAGGCTATAATCATGCCATAGCATGTTTCAGCCTATTTGCAAAGTGTGCACAGGAGGGGCTGATGGAGTGGACTACCTTAGCCATTGTCCTATGCCAGCCAACGCCATGTTAGATCTCTCTTTGATGTTATCTGGAGGCCTTGACCGTCAGTTGACTCCCTAGGGTCTGAACCCGAGGTAGAGCCCTTATTTATGGTATATTGCTTATGTTATCTTGTCCTTGTATTGTTATTTACATGATGATGGATGGACCACCTTTTGTGATGGTATAGTATTTGTGTATGATTGCTAGGTGCTAACATGTATATACACTTCCGCTGTATAGGACTCCATTGAGAACGTGAGACGAATGACACCTCCGTGTCCTTCACCTAGACACTTGGCCATCCCAAGTGGTCCAAGTTAGATGGAGGGCCTTTCCATGGTGATGTAGTTGCCACGGGAGGGGAATTCCCCCTATTTGTACGATGGGAGTATCGTATAGATTCAGGGAGCGTCACATAAGCTGAAAAGTCGGAGGCATCTTAGTTAGAAGGTTGTGCTAATTCCATCCTGGGCAGAACGCTACTCTTCCTTCCTTCCTTCCTTCCTTCCTTCTTCAAGGCAGAAAATTGAGACAATAATTTTATATGTTAGAAGATGATGTTTGCATGCCTTGCATGACCAGTGCCTCCTTGTGGAAGAGGTTTTTTGTGTGCGCGACTTGCTTGACCAAACCCTTTCACTACAACCCCAACATTTGGCCCACGGCTGAAAACAACAGTAAAAACAGAATACATGTTTTTTTATTTTTAAATTTGAAAAAAACCTACACGTAGTTAAGAAAGAATGGTTATTCCCTAGAGATATCAATAGCTCAGAAACACTTTTTAAGAGAGAAGAATCACCTGCTATTCTCCTCAGCATAGATTTGAAGAATCCTGTTGTTGAGCTTGTTGAGCAGTATGGAGAATGTAGCTCGGTTGTTGGCATGGAGGGAAATATCACCTACTGTTAAGCGTCCTTTACAATGACAATGGGGTGAGGATGCTGCCGCAAACATCAGCTGTTCAGGACATAAACGTGAAGCCACCAATGCAAAGAAGGCTCTGATTTCCTCATCTCTATTTCTTTGCTTTTTAGATAAGATGTAGCTTCAAGAAATTATCATTACTTAAAAAACTTAACAATGGAGTCCTCGAAGTTACAATGCATCTCTTTACAACAAACTATTATGCTAATGTTTTGAGTCTTGGTTTGAATAATCTAAGAAACGTATCGGAAAGTTGCTAAGGTTCTAGCTAAATGTATGCTTTATTTTTGTAGGTTAGAGGCCGAATCGTTCAAGCATTCAATACTAGGTATTGCCCTCTTCTTCCTGCTCCACGATCAACCATTGCAGCTGCTTTCAGCCCAGATGGGAAAACATTAGCATCAACACAGTAAGAAACCTTGTTCGTAATTTATCATTATCTAATACCGTCATTTAATCTAACATAAGTATTTTTTTCACTCTCTGGCCATGGAGGTTTTTCAAATCTTTTGAATGGATCAGGTAGGCGTGCCAACACTGCTTTGTTTTCATAACAAGGTCGATGTTGTTGACGATGAAGAATTATTGGAGCTGGTTGAAATGGAGTTGAGAGGCCCTTCTTGTTGTTTATCTTTCTCCTCTAGATCTAAGCAGCTGGAAAAGTTGGTTGAGGTATGTTTAGTTTTGAACTACAGAACTGCTCAGCTTCTATAAATTTCCTGATGATGAAATCCCAATCATTAGGGGTTCAGCATTGTCAGCATTGAATGGCACAAATAAAGAAATCGGAAAAAAGCAATATTGAATTTGACGAAGGCCATCGATGATGGGATTATATTCCTGAGCCAAAGCGTACCCTTGACAAATCTTTCCCTTTACCAGTAGATATCTTTTCTATACATGTAGCTCTTGTTCTTTACCTTCAGTTGTAGCCAATCATTACTTTATGATGACATGTCTGAGTGCAGGGTCGTGGAACAGTTGCTACTGGGAGGGTGGAGCAGGGTTATGTGAAGGTTGGTGATGAGGTTGAAGTAGTTCATTAGGTTTTTCACATAGATATTCGGTGCCTGCATCTGAGCATCTATGCTTTGCATCTATAGGATGTTTTAAAGACTATTATTACTGGTGTTGAGATGTTTAAGAAGAGTCTAGGTCAAGGACAAGTTTTTTTTTTTTTTTTTATAAGGTACTTTCATAAAGCAGATGGTGATGCATGCAGTGGTTACTACACTAAAGTTAATGCCTCCCATAAAAATGCTAATTTACTATATGCATCTGTTGGCACCCTTAATTTGGCTACTTCCTAGACTTCTGGCTTCATTTTTAGCGGCCAAAGATATAAGACTTTCCAGATACATGGTTTTGCATATGAAACATCTTGAAGGCATGGTGCCCTAGAGATGCAAGACATAATAACATGAAGAGTTAATCTGTGGTAATATGAGCACATAAATATAACATGTGCTTTTTTATTTACATTCCTTAATACGCCATAAAGAGCATTTCTCGGTTCAATATGTTTTTTGCATTTGACTACCTTTACATCATTTGACCAAAGGTCGCATTACTGCACTATTTTAACGATTTAGGTGTGCTTTGGACTTGATGGCAATGCTCCAGCTAGTAAAGTGACTCCTTGACTAATTCTATATGAGGTAGTATGTTGTTCTATATTCAAAGATAAAAGAGATTAAAATTCCATATTAAAATACTACGTAAATGGCCCTTCAAAAATATTAAAGTTTAGGGTTTCGCTCGACATCTGAGGGCAGAGTTCCAAAACAATAAGCGCACTTTGACCTCTAGGCTCTCTCGCTTATATGGATTGAGCGGGGATGCTCTGGCAGTCATAATTTGTGGCATATGCTTAGATGGCAATTGCTGGATGTGGATTGATTCTTCTCATAAAGCCACACAGATGCATAAAGATCTGGTTTACGTTAAAAGATATTCAACAGGCTTTTGGGTAGTCATATTCAAGCCATACTACATAGCCTAAGATGGGAGGGCGAGATGCGACTTTTGCGCCATGGCTAAAGTCCCGCATGTCGATATGGATATGTTGAATCCGCTGATGCTCAACCGCAGTGGCGAGATGGGGACTTTCCCGGGCTTTTTCGTTGAAGATAAAGTGGAATAAGATTTCAAAAAGGGCCCTTGTAGCTCAGACTACTTATTGCCTTATATTTGGGTTCAAATATGAAATATAGTAGTGGAGGCGCTCCTGCTAAAAGGAATGCAACAATGAAAGTAGTAGAGCAAAGGATTCTTTTAAGTAGATGAGTTCTGTGTTGGAGTCACCATAACAACTCCAACGAATAGATGCCATGCTAAAATTATCTTGGGTTGCAAAGTCATGGGCATTTGGCTTACTCATTGCTTTGTATTCCAAATCTCATGCTGTTGAAGATCCTTTATCAGACTTCAAAGATAACAAAAATTATAAAAGTTTTTATTGTCAGCTGTTGTTTCTAGATGCTTATGACCTGAGAGCTAAAAGCAAAGGATGATTAAACATATACAGGTCTGCTTTGAAAAGTATTAAGGAATTCTAAATATGTCCTGTAAAGATTTTTATGCATTCCTTTTGAATTTGTAATGATCACTATTTTGGCCATGATTTAAGCATAGGCAAAAGCTGATGTTGCCACTGTGCAACAGAGTATATTATTTAGGATAACTATACCTTGTACGTATTTTAATGATATTTGCAGTTGCTATTTCTGATTTAAAGGGCAAAGTGGATACAAATGGTGACCGATGATGAACCGAGAAGCCAATTGTACCTTTTGGCCCTTGCAATGTTACCTTCTAGGGTGTACCATCTAAAGTTCTTTTTAACGCTTGTATTGAATGGTAGGAACTTGCATTACCAGCTTTTGAGAGTTTATTCATCCATTTGTGTCTTGTCATTGCTTGGTGAATTGGTTTTTTTGGATTGATTTTTAATGGAAAATGGACCAGCTTTTAAAAGCTACACCGGGTGACAGGTTCCAAAAGTGGTACAACTTTTCTATATGATAAGTTTCTTCACATTTCTTTCTTTGCTTGGTGAATTGGTTTTTGCCGGAAAATGAGCTACACCGGTGACAGCCAAGCCAACTTCTATATGATAAGTTTCTTCAGACTAAAAGAGTGATACAAATTGATAGCTAAAGGACATGCATGTTTTGTATGGATCATGAACTCTGAATATGAGGTTTCATCTTCAAGTTCTATGTTTGAACGACTACTGTTTATCTGACATGTCTATAGAAGTACAGATATATTATTTTTTCTTTTCAAAACTGGTCCATTATTTTACTATACAATGGCAACCTTTGCTTGAGATTGCAATGGTATTTTTTGAGGAATTTTGAGGCGAGCATTTTGTGAGAATTATACTGGAATATCCCTTACAAATCAGACGGTTAATATATGGAAATGTTTCTGGAATAAGCAGTGCTTGTGTGATGCTAATTGATGTTTTTTCCAACTCAAGTTAGTTGTTCCTTTTTATACTGTAGCAGCCTTCATGGGCTCCCTGAAAGCCTTAGAATCTGCTTACAAATCAAATACATAATTTATGCGGAAGTTTTTTGTACAAGAAAGGTCGTAATGCTTTGGAATTAGCATTTTTACGAATAGTGCTGAGTTGTATTTATACTGTCTATTCATTTGCTATAAATGATTGGAACAATAATGGCTTGTTGGTTATCATACGTGCATATGACTAGAGGCTTTCTTGGACTCTTATGAACATAAGATGGTCTCATGGTAAAATTTTCCAAGTCTAATGGCTTGAAGTCTTACTATTAAAAAATGATCAAGGCTGTTTTAAGTCTTTCGATTTTATTAGTTTTTCATATCTAGGATATATGCTAAATACTTGATGTTTTGGGATACAAGTGCCACCATAGATTTTCGGATCTTAGTGTGGACAGATAATACTACCAAGGGGATTGATCTTTGGTAGATGAGTCCGCTTAGTTGGCTTCTCGCCATGGCTGGCTAGCTACCGGATTTTTTTTTTTTTTTTTTTTTGTGTATAATATCAGGAGCATTGAATGAATTGCAGTTTACAACATTATGTACCACGTCCTTTTACGGACAGGTGATAATGCATAGCTTCTGCTTCGTGGTTTGAAGCGTTAACAAATTTGGGGAGGCCAAATATGCTGTCATGTGTGCATAGTTAATGGAGCAATGGCACCATTGTAATGTTTCACAAAAGTATAATAGGTTCTTTGCAAGCCTGGGACTATGAAGACTTCAAAGAAATTTGAGGCAGAAATATATGTTCTTACTAAAGGAGGGCATCATACTGCATTCCTCTCTAACTATCAGCCTCAATTTTTCTTGAGGACTGCAGATGTGACTGGAAAAGTTGAGTTATCAGAGAATATAAAGATGGTTATGCCATGTGATAATGTGACAGCCACTTTTAAGCTTTTTGCGCCAGTTGCAATTGAAGCTGGTATTGCCTCTTCACCAATTTCTACTGCTGAAGTTTTTCTATTACATACTTTTATAAATCTGTTATGCTGCAGGGCAAAGACTTGCACTAAGGGAAGATGGATGTACAGTAGGAGCTGGTGTAATATAAAAAATCCTTGGCGGAAGATTTTCTGGTCTACTTTGCTAGAAATAAATGAGAATGAGGATCTCTTCTAATTCTCAAGGTGCCGTACTAATACATCAGCTGATGTACAAAAATGTTTGAGATCATTTTTGCAAAAGTCGGATTCTTTATTTCTCGTGGAAATCTGATCTATTTACATACACATTATGAAAGTTAGTCTAACATGTTTTTCTCTTATGTTGGCGTTAGTTTGGCATGCCTTCACATCAGTTGTAAAGAATCTTAAGCCACTAGAAAGTGGTATTGAAGGCTTTTGGCCATGGCATTATCATCGCTTTATGCCGCGATAACTGTTACAAGTGATTAGAAAATGTGAGAACGTAACCAATGTCCAATTAGGCAAGGCATCTTTAAGATTTGTGCATGAAAATTTAGGTTCATTGATCACCATGATTGATCATCGCTTAAACTCAAAGAAAAGCATAATTGGGTTGTGCAATCTCCTTGCTGAGGCTTTTAAGGTAGTGCTTTTTTGAGGTGTGGTTTTTTATGGTTTTCTAAGAATCCATGTATGACGAAGTTGTCCACGTGCCATTACTGCCACAAAATGGCAACGCATACAAGAGCTATATGGCTGGAGCAGTAGCAGCAGCTGATAAATTTGGTATATGCTAAAGAAGGAGAAGGAGAAGGAGAAGGAGAAGGAGAAGGAGAAGGAGAAGGAGAAGGAGAAGGAGAAGAGTATGAATTTGCTTGCTCTCCTGTTCTCTCCTATTCATTCTAATTGCAAAAGCCCCTAGAATTGATAAAGAAGAACGGGAAAGAGATAAATCATATGAAAATCTGTCGCATCAGAGCTCTGCCTGCCATCATAGTGAAGAAGTCGACTGCCTCCGTCGTTCAAAAAGGAAAATCTAAAAACTAAAAATGATCAATGAGGAAATAAAAAATATAGACCTAACTAAGCAAGTAATAAGCGTATTAAAAAATTGTCGCCTGCCTATTTTATTTTCCAAATATTTGCCGTCTACGAAACAACCTGCCTTTTTTTTGCCATTCAAATTTTATTTTACCCGGAATGTGGTGCCGGAAAATTATTTAAGCAATCCGATAATAAGAGAGGTGGGCGGACTTTTCAGGGACGAACTCCCTTATTTTCGAACCATGTTAGGCACGGGGCAGAGTTAACTTTTTAGGGAATGTTATCGAAATACCCTATTGTTTGCTAAAATTACCGAAATGCCTGTTAACATATATATCTAATCATTTCATTAACATTAACGAGAGGAAGAAGGGTAAGAAGCAAGCCAAGGGAGTGCGTACGAGTCGTAGCAACCAACATGCATGAGACATCAGCTTAGCTTAACTTGGGGTTGTCGTTTTTCATTCTTCGGAACAAGACCACCTGTAAGGGAACAGAGGCTATGAGGCCCCTTGAATGCAGGGTTTTAGACCTTTGATTATGCCATGCCAGGTTTTGTCTTGTCGGGCCTATCCTTGAATTGGGTAAAACCCGCTGCCCACAATGGTGATATTGTAGGTTCGAGTCCTACAATGCACAATCCAAATTATCACCACAATTTTCTTTCTTCATCACGATAGATACAAACCGAGCTGTCTCACGACATTCTAAATCTAACTCATGTACCACTGCAATCGCTGAACAACCCAACCTTTCGGATCTTCTTCAAATCCCAAGACGTGATGAGTCGACATCGAGGTGCCAAACGACTCCGACGATAAGTGCTCTTGGGAGTCATCAGCCTGTTATCCCCAGTACACCTTTGATCCGTTGAGCGAGAGCCCTTCCACGCGGGAATCCAGATCGCTATGGCCGACGTTCGTCCCTATTCGACGGAAGTGTAGCTCCTCCTCCTCCTCAAATGGATGTATTTAAGTTGGAATTTTTTGTTCAATGAAGCACATTGTGTTCATTCGTTTACAAATTCATAAGAGTTCCCTGTTACCAATTAGAGACGACTTTGAGAATGTGATTGTCCTATAGAGTGTCTAGAAAGCTTGGCACAAAAGGGATTATCAAGATTGCAACAAGCATGTTGAATGAGGTTCATTCATTCTGGTCAAGTTATTCCAGATGATGATTATGAGCTTGCTCTTGGTTGTAGTTGTAGTAGGAAGGTATTATCAATCCTTGATCCTAAGTTTCATTCTTTTTGTATTATATTACTCATCATTATTATTAATTTGTTCTAGGCGCAATTCTATACTTCAATGTGGGCATATGTGCAACATTTTCGGATCAGTAGTATTGATAAATGTAGGGTTACATTTGATTCGGGAATTAGCTCAGAATTTGAACAAAAAAGTCAATCTAGCAACATGGATCATAACCTTCTGGAGAGTAGTCTAAATTACATGGGGATCTTGACAGACATTATTGAGTTGGATTATCGTAGCTTTCATGTAAATGTTTTGAAGGCACGATGGTTCAAAGTTGTATACAGAGGTTGTGGCAAGACAGTTAGGACTCATCCATCAGGATTTCCAGAAGTGGATTCTTCGAAGGTATTGCCTGAGATGAAAGAACCTTTTATTTTTCCAAATCTGGTTGAACAGATATTTATCCATGAGAATCCTAATGATATAAACTGGTGGATTGTCGTACATTGTCAACCAAGGGCTCGACATGTAATTGCTTTATCTGCAGCTGAAAATAATATGGAAGAGCTCTCTCAGGACGTTCAGGTTGATGTTCATGATGATTTTGATGACGACGGTGGTGATGGTGGTGGTGACGTTCATGCTGATGATACTGTTGTTGATGATTTTGATGATGGTAGTGGAGGTTGTGGTGGTGGTGATGACGGTGGTGGTAGTTACAAGGGTGTTCTGAGTATATCTAATGATGTTGATGACCCATTGTTGCATGACGCAGAAGAAGGAGAATGGGAAGATATTGGCATCGACTTTGAAAAGGAGGGCATGTATTTGGGAGAAGGTTTGCTTGAGGATGATACCGATGAACATGTTCCTTTAGATTCACCATTGGCACTTATACAGGAAGTTGATAAAGAAATAACGTATGTGCACCGGTCTCCATGTAATTCGCCAATGGCCATTCCTGGTCATGATGAGGATTATATTGAAGATGAAGAGATTACCGGATATGTACATGATCATTCTGAAGCAATCAGGGGTTTGGCTCTTTATTTATATCTAGATGATGATGAGATAGAGGACATTGAGCATGATCTAAGTGAGCATGTATCATATGATTAATCAGCATTATTAATCTTATTGCTAAAATTACTATGGTACACATAATTTTATGTTGAGCATTGTCTTATCTTCTTTATCGCTTTGGTCCCTTCTTCATTTTGCCAGGTGCCCTTTACCATTACCTATTCCCCTTCGTCTGACTAGTTCTTGGGTATTCAGATCATTCTTGGATTATTTCAAGTAATAACCCTTGCTACAATATTATAGGTTTAATGACGTATGAAAGTATTGGGCAAGCGTTGTAGTGACTTAGTTAGAATATTGCTTAAAAAATGTTGCAACAACCCACTTAAATTGAGATATAAAGTTGAAAAATGCTCCACAAAATTCTGTTGAAATATTAGATGAAATTTCGGATAACCTTTTGCTATAAGTGTTAAGAAAAGGTTGTCACAACTTAGCTATAATATTATTTAGAAGTTGTTGCAATAACTTGCTCAAATAGCGCTAAAAATTTGACAAAGGGAGGTCATTGCTTTGACGAAATCTTTGACGCTACGCACTAGACACATTTTTTACACAACACAAGCAATTTATGTCAAGATAGTAGCATTTGACACAAAATTGACACAAGATCTATGGCTTGTCACAAAGGTTGACACAATACCCCCCATCCTAGAGTATTATAAGTGCTCTCTCTAGTTGGGTAGAGAAATTCTCGAACCTGTTACGAGTTGATTTTATTTGCATGATGCAAGTAGCACTGCAAGTTGTGAGCAGTGGTTTTAGCAGAATCAACTTACTACAAAATAAGCTCAGCGACCAGCTCAACATGGACACTCTTGATGCACTTGCTTGCATCTCATTGTATGGACCTAATATGAAAGGCTTTTAACTTTGCTGCAGGAGCTACTCATTGGCGTAATGATGTTCATTACAGGAACATGACTTGTTTATGTTATTTTTGCTGGAACTTAATACAATGTTGATGAAAACCAACTTTTCTTTGCAAATTTGTCTTAGTATCCTTCTATTTCTGAGATTTAAAGGAATTACCGAACTAAAATTTTATTACTAGTATAAGTCCCGTCCAAATTCGCAGGTGCTTGTTTATCCTAAGGCTAGAAGGAAACTTTCCTATTCATTTCAAATACTTTGCCATACACTGCCTGCACTAACCTCAACATACACAAAGGTTTGCATCAGAAATTTTTGAAAACTGGCAAGTTTTGTGTCAATACAATTTCAAACTTATGACATTTGCTCAAACCCTTGCGACTATAGTTGGTCTGCCTAAGATGAGGCCATTACATTAGAACCTAAATTTTTGAGAATTGAAATTCCTTAAATATGATTTGCTAATGCTGGATCTTCATAGCCTAGAAAAAATATAGGTATTGTTCATGTCATCTATATGGGTGCAACTAGTGTAAGACACATAGTATGTGTGCGTGCATAGAGAAATTACCTCTTATATGCATTTTTTCTCAAAAACATCCCTCATAATTCATATACCCCTACCATATTTTATATGGAATTCAAACAAAAAAAAACACCCTCCCATTCTTATACGGTACGGTTTGGGCCAAAAAAACCCCCTCCTTTACACTCACATGGTCGCTCTGAAACCTTACGCATTGCATGGTTATTGATCACATATCTTGTAACATTGTTTTCTACTGGAACACATTGGTTCAAGCTATTCATTTGATACGGTCCTCGCATCCTCCAATCTTTGGTATTAAGTAGACTTTATTGAGGTTTGGCGTTATCTTTGGTATTAAAGCTTATTGAGGTTTGACCTGGGCTCCCAACAATGTAGGATTCTTGCTGACGTCGTCATATTTCTATAGCTTTGGAAATAAAGGACTCCCTTGGTTTCCCATGAGGACCATGATTCTTATTAGGTAAGACTTGCTTCATAATCTTAGTGGTCTCACGTAAATAACATTGGGTCATCACCACATAAATAACACTAGGGTAGTGCCATTTTGGTTATGTGATTGCCAATAAAAGGTACCAAATGAAAGAGGGCATTGCAATGGCAGGCACACTTCAAATGATAAATGTTTTGAAGATGAGCATATTGCAATGCCAAAAATGAACTAAAACAAAGGAGCATATTGCAATGAACGTTCTTGAGTGGCACGTTCAATTTCTCGATAAAAAAGAAGAAAGAATTCATATGTTTGACTTCTTGCCTGAAGAAAATGAACAGAGATCTTTCTGCTAAAATCATCCAATATGAGGAAGAAGTAACAGGCATTGCTAACAAAAGGAGGACTGATTGGGCCACAGAGACCAAGGACGAAGCTCAAGACGGTGATGAAAGGACGAAGAGGATGATGGAAAATGAGATCGGGTAGTCTTGCTGTGCATGCAAGCATTACATGGAACAAAGATAGTGGCTGGCTGACGAAGATGGTAATGAGTGATAAGATGGTGACAATAACGTGGAGAAATATGGCCAAGGCGAAAATGCCAAAGGGTATGTGCAGTGTGTGGAGAAACAACAAGATGGGCATATTCAGCAAGGAGAGTACTATCTGCAATACGATAAAATTTTTTAAAATGAACTCCAATAAGAATATCATAGAAATTGAGAACTTTACAGATGTTGGTGTTGAAAGCAATATGAAGGCATGCATTAGTCAACTTACTTACAGAGATGAGGTTCTTTTGCAAATCTGGAACATGTAATGCATCTCGAACCATTTTGATGTTTCCATTTAAAAGTGGAACAGAAACAGTTACCTTGAGCAATTGCATAGCATTTGCTATGATCTCCCATGTGCACTGGATGAGGAGAGGAAATGGATTATAAGTCACACAGAATGCACGATATGGAGAGACATTGCTTGTTGCACCAGAGTCAAGATACCAAGAAGGGTTAGGAAGAACATGATCAGCATTGACACAATAGAAAAAATCTTGAACCATATTGCTTAGTTCTTCATGTACACCCCGATCAGGATTGGGCATGGTGGAGGTTGAAGAGACTAAGGCTGAAGCACGGTAGTCCCTAGCTAGATGACCTATCTTATGGCATCGATAACATGTAGGTCATCCCTTGTTAGAACGAAAACCTAGGGGTTTTCTTTTGCGTGGACTATTGTTGTTCCGCAACTATGACGCCTCTCTCGATGTCAAACCCCCATTTTGTTGTTGATGAAGGGTCTCAGCACTGAATTCGATCCATGACATAACCAAAGGTATAGTTTGAAAGATGCCCTTTAAGATTGATGATCGACTCTCAAGGATTTGGGCGACTATTGAGTAACAAGAGCACTTTCTCATCTTCTGGATATCTACACCAAAGGGCAATGTAGATCATCCAACAGCTCTTTGATCTTTACAGAGTATTTGTCGCCGCTCTCCACCCTTATGCAAATGGAGATCATACAGCTTTTGCAAAGATCACCGATGTGCGCCGCTTGGACATTCATAATGATTCAACAGTCACTTCCACATCTCTCGAGCAATTGATGCCTCTTTCACAGCTCGTGTGGGGGCATATTCAAGGAGAGTGCAGATTAGAATATGAGCCCTCCGATCTTTTTCATAAAAAACGGAGATGGGACTATTCCCAATGACCTCAATTGTTGAAACAGTTTCAGAGCTCGCCATGGGCGAGGATACAATAGGATTCACAACGTCCCATAAATTTTTATTCTCCCGAATCATCTAGAGGTGCCACTTAAACATTTGGAAATTCTGCCTTCAAAACGAGGAAGAAGGCGTCAGTAGTATTCAAGACTCCAGTATTTGCAGAATCCATGATTAAAGAATAAAAGGCGAAATTGATGGAAGAACAAAATTGACGGAGAAAAGAAATGGAGCAGATGAGATGAGTGACGGCTTAGGCGGATGGTCAGATTTAGGCAAGTGGGTCCATAACCTATTGAAGCAAGTGAGCTTACAACCTAGCGATGGCCATTCATCGCTTGAAATGGAAGGGCTTGAATTGAACCGGGTTTGTCAAAATTAGGCAAAAAAGAAGGGGTATTTTGAGGAAGTAAAGCACACAGAGTGGTAAGGAATGCATCCGCGATAAGCTATGGTGCAAAAATTCCCCTCGCAAGAGCCGCTTTTAAAGCACCCTAATTCTAGAATGCCCGCCATAACCAAAAATTTAAAACCTTGATGACATTCTTTCTTGGTGACATTCTCGCCTAATGAATGAGTTAAAATTCGCCTCTCGAGGGCTTCAAAGGAAAGGCAATATGTACAGAGGCCTGGAATTGATAAGGATACTTGATGGTTCCGATTTAACGAAAGGTCTTCTAAGAAGCCTTCACAACAAGCGTTCTTGAAGGGATTAAGGGAGCTAATGGAGGAGTCTAGAGTGATAGATATACTTTCAAATATGCAAGTTTAAGCTCCTAGTAACTTGCCATCATCTTTTAAGCAATTGAAGCAGTATGGATTGTCTAAAGCAAAAGAGTTGGCAGAGTTCAATGGAATGCACAAAAGTGGATGGAATTATGGTGAAAGGAATTGTGGGATGCTTCTACCTTCATAAAGGAGTTCCATAGATGGAAGGTTCCCGCTTTCAAACCCAAGCACGAAGTTGATTTTATTTGCATGATGCAAGTAGCACTGCAAGTTGTGAGCGTGGTTTTAGCAGAATCAACTTACTACAAAATAAGCTCAGCGACTAGCTCAACACGGACACTCTTGATGCACTTGCTTGCATCTCATTGTATGGACCTAATATGGAAGGCTTTTAACTTTAAGCAGAGAGCTACTCATTGGCGTAATGATGTTCATTACAGGAACATGACTTGTTTATGTTATTTTTGCTGGAAAATATAATGTTGATGAAAACCAACTTTTCTTTGCAATTTTGTCTTAGTATCCTTCTATTTCTGAGATTTAAAGGAATTTAAAGGAATTACCGAACTAAAATTTTACTACTAGGATAAGTCCCGGCCCAAATCAAGAAAAGTGCCCTCGCTTATCCTAAGGCTAGAAGGAAATTTTTCGATTCATTTCAAATACTTTGCCATACAATCGCCTCTAACCTCAACATACACAAAGGTTTGCATCGTAAATTTTGAAAACCGGCAAGTTTTGTGTCAATACAATTTCAAACTTATAAAATTTGTTCAAACCCTTGCGACTATAGTTGGCTCCGTCTAAGATGAGGCCATTACATTAGAACCTAAATTTTTGAGAATTGAAATTCCTTTAACATGATTTGCTAATGCTGGATCTTCATGTCATCTATATGGGTGCAGCTAATGTAAGACACATAGGATGTGTGCGTGCATAGAGAAATTACCTCTTATACGCATTTTTTCTCAAAAACATCCCTCATAATTCATATACCCCTACCATATTTTATATGGAATTCAAACAAAAAAAAAAACCCCTCCCATACTTATACGATACGGTTTGGGCCAAAAAAAGCCCCCTCCCTTACACTCACATGGTCGCTTTGGAACTTTACGCATTCCATGGTTATTGATCACATATCTTGTAACATTGTTTTCCCACTGGAACACATTGGTTCAAGCTATTCATTTGATACGGTCCTCGCGTCCTCCAATCTTTGGTATTAAGTAAACTTTATTGAGGTTTGGCATTATCTTTAGTATTAAGTAAAGGTTATTGAGGTTTGACCTGGCTCCCAAACAATGTAGGATTCTTGCTTGACGTCATGTTTCTTAGCTTTGGAAATAAAGAACTCCCTTGGTTTCCCATGAGGACCGTGATTCTTATTAGGTAAGACTTGCTTCATAATCTTAGTGGTCTCACGTAAATAACATTGGGTCATCACCACATAAATAACACTAGGGTAGTGCCATTTTGGTTATCTGATTGCCAATAAAAGGTACCAAATGAAAGAGGGCATTGCAATGGCAGATAAATGTTTTGAAGACGAGCATATTGCAATGCCAAAAATGAACTAAAACAAAGGGGAGTGCCAAAGCAACTAAAACACGCAGGAGGCCGCCATAATAATTTCTTGTGGGTGTAGCATAAATTCTTTTGCACAATGCATTCTTTTTAACTTCTAGCCATAGCTAGCTATATCAGTATTTGGACCCGAATAGTGGTGGCATTTCTATTTTCTGCTGTTTGTAGGGTTTCTTCGAGAGAGCTCTTCAATCTTCAGATGATCCTCCTCCAGATACCCTTCTAGACCAGACCAGACCAGAATTGGGCCGGATCCAGGCAGTTCATGTTCATTTTTTTCCATCCATTGATATAAGTATTCTTCACGTCTCCGAAGCAAAAACATCGATAGTGACAAACGACGAAACTGTGCTGATGGCTTGGTTGAAGCCAAATATCCCACATGCCAAACGCTAGAAACGGGGACTAACCTACCCTTCTATAAGGCTGTGCAGCAAACCGAAAACTCAGCAAGCCGTGTGATGAGCACAGAGCGAACTATTCTTTCGCCTTTTACTAAAGAATACCGTGCGCTCGTCACAATCAGCGGCATATGCTATTTTTGAATGCCTTCTTTTGAGAAGGCCCAACAAAAGAGTTTCAAGTAGCATGTTGAATCCATACTATACTAACCGCTTATATGTGCTTGCAGGCTTTGTCTCTGTTATTTCATCTGTGCAGAAAGATACGGTATGATCTTCTACCTTTAGCTTGTTTGTTAGCTGAAATTGCTGCAACATGATTAATATTTTCTTACCTGCTGCTGATGTTGAATCCATACTATACTAACCGGTTATATGTGCTTGCAGGCTTTGTCTCTGTTATTTCATCTGTGCAGAAAGATACGGTATGATCTTCTACCTTTAGCTTGTTTGTTAGCTGAAATTGCTGCAACATGATTAATATTTTCTTACCTGCTGCTGCGTACTGGAATATGAAGAGAACTTCTGAAGCAGCTTATAGCAAGGGAATATCAAGGAAAGAATAAACAGAGCTCACCTTCAGAGTTGAGAGGTTTAAGACGTTTTGTATCAGACCTGCCAGATGAAAACATCATTACTAGGTGCATACGATACAAGACTTAGCTAAATGTCAAATAAATGTGAATTAACTACACAAGATGAATGAAAGCTCATGAGAACCAGCCAAACCGAGGAGCTATTGCTTGATGCAGCCCAACCTATGGTTTCGCTTGGGATTTACTAATGTCTAGCAACAAATTATGTCAGTTGCAATGATAACTGCATAGTATGGCCTTTAGTTTCTCTAATTGCTGTGATGGGCACAAATTGCTAGGAGTAAATACCTAGACTTGAGTACAAAATGCAGCTGCTTTTAGCTTAGTTGGGGTTGCCATCCATCTTCCCATCTTGTGCTTATTTCAATATCCAGAACAAACACTGTTGACATCCACTTGAGCTGCTTCAAATCGAAACTAGAATCATGTTTGAACGATTCAAATGTTCCATATAGTAAAGTGAGGAGATGCTACGCTGACATTTTCTAAATGACATAATAAAGGCCGTATATAGACAAGCTATATTCCTGATAAATCAGGCTAAACATTTGCTTCACATATAGTTGCCTGTGCATTATTGGTCTCTTAAATTTAAAACGCGATGGCTTCCTTCGCCTATTTCTTACCTTCTCTGAATTCAAGGTAAGGTGATGGTCTACACCATCTAAAGCATCTCAGTAACTTGGAAGTCATAAATTGTGATCTGTGGTGTCTTTGTCTATTTTTCTTCTCTTTAGCAGGCTTGCCTAACCCCCCTTACAACAATTTTTGCAATGGACTCGAGTTCTGTTGCAGATATAGATGCGGTGCAAACACCTCTCCAAGAGACGGAAGTGGACATTTCATCTCTCTTGTGTGTTAAAAAAGACTATTAGGTCATTAAACTGCTCGATGTATCACTAAATGCCGCCAGCAGAAGCAACATTAGAGACTGGGCAGAAAAGCTTTATGCACAGTTCTTTATTGAAGTGACAGAAAAACTTGCTATCAGGAGCAAGGAAGCTTATGTAATTTGTGTTATAGAAGTATTGGTGGAAGCTTAATCAATCCCAGAAGTAGAGTTTTACCTTACTTTTGATCCTAGGGCATCAAAGTACTCATTTAGGAGTCGGAATCATAACAAAGGCCTGTTTAAGGAAGCTATATTGTTCGTGATTTGTGGTGGAAACTATCATGAATAAGGAATTCTCCAAAGAATTAGCTCAACGGCAACCAACAAAGTCTGTAATATATGGCTCGGGAATTTGTTCTATTATCTCTTGCGAATTTATTCTCTATGGTTTTGGAAGATGATACTGTCCTCCATGCCATCTACACTACACATGGTGAACATCCTGTATGATGCTTGATTCTCAAGTGCAGTCAGTGTTGACTTTATGATGGTGAAACTCTCTGACAACTTTATATGGACAACGTCGAATTTGATTGGGGAACTTGATGAAATTGAGGTATCATCTCTTGGCTTTTGAAAGCAGTTGTGATAAGTTCTGCATAGAAGGCAATAGCGACTGTTAGTTATGTATCTGCACATGAAGGAATATACCAAGACGATGGATTGTTGCCTTTGGAGGAAAGACGAAAATTTGAGGTTTGTTTCATTTGCTTAAGCATTGAATTTCTAAATGGTCTCATGACTCTAAATGATCTTGTTGGATTGGCTGGTATTTGTAAAGGATAATGTGAAACTAGAGAAGAGGAGGCAAAGGAGGAATTACCTTTTCTTTATCATTGTCCAGCAAGCTTCATTTCTTGTTAGGAAGATTTCTATTTAGGCCAAGGCAGCCAGAAAAAAGTCTGTTGAAGAAATGGATGAGAATACCACCGCTGCATATGAGAACATCAGTTTTCTATAAGTTCTATCCTGTTTCTATCCCTGATGCTCTGGATATTAGAATTCAAGGTAATAGTCAGATCAATATTCTCTTTGACACCTTTGTCTCCACTGACTGGCTTAGCCTTTTAACATAGATTGCCTTCGTAAACCGCTATTATAAGAAAGCCAACGAAGCATCCTAATGTCTATAGGAGAATTTTAATGTCTATAAGAAAGATGGCCTTTGTTGTTAGGGGTCATAATTGCAACTGTATCATAAATTTTCACTGTTGGTCACGATGCTCAGTGATATATTTACGTGACCCATTCCAATGATGAGTTTGAGCTGTATGCCCCTTCATCTCAATTTCCATCATGTTCTAAGCAATATATCTGTTTCAATGCGGTGGACATGTCTTGAATTGTGTGCTGCTTTTTAAATGGAGTCCTTATATGGTGAACATGCCTTGTTTTACATTAGATTGGAACTATAAAACGTAAACCCTGGCTGATCATGTTTTCAGCTGCCCTAGGAGGGAAGAGTTTCTAGAGATTACATGCGATAAGATTCAGACTCTGTCTCCTTCTTTTGTGGCCATGTCATCCCGTCTTGCAGATGACAGATGGCATTTAGAAGCTTCTGCTCTCAGACTCGAATCATTAACACTGGCTTTTAATTCGTTGCTTCCCCTTGGTTGTCCGTTCTACTCTTGCATTGGAACTGTATGAGAGAATGTGGTGCATTGCAATAAGTGTCCCCTTTTTTTTTTCCCTTTTTTTGTCACCCCTGTTGAGCTGGATCTTGAGCTGGATCCTGGCACCACTGTTCACCCTATGAACTGGCCAATACCTCCAAACTGTTAGACACAGTTAAACCTTATATAACCTTGAGATGTTATAATACAGAGGATCAAACTCCAAAGCAAAGTATTATCTTGAATTTACAATAGTTAGTCATAGATAAGATATATAGCTATCTAGACATGTTTTGGCTTGATGCCTCTGCAAGGACATGGTATGAAAGAAAGGAGATATTACAACTGCAAAATAACAAACTATAACTAGAAGTCATGGTAGATGTTGGCAACTCAATCAACAGTTATGCACTGCCACACATTCTATTGAGTAACCATCATGCATTTGGAATATTTACAACAATAGCTGCAAACAACTTTTTGTCTGACCAACAATCATTTGCCATAATTTAGCATTATCTCCTTGTCCAAAGATGCAAAAGTTAATGAAGCTGGAATAAGTACATGTTCAATGGATTTTGATGTGTAGACGTCCTTCATTTTAAAGTTCCCTTCATTTTAAGGTTCAGAAAATGGTAAGATAACATTGTTCAACTAATGTGAGCTATACAGGCATACGCTTTGACCACTAACTATGGAAGCATGGGCATATGTTGAAGGCAAATTACTTGTTGACATGGACAAAATGGTAAGGATGAACATTGCTCAACTTCTTTAGTGTGAGTAAATGACTAGAGTAACTTTATGGGGTGCCCATAAACTCTAGAAACGTAAATGCTATTTGGAGAGTTTGCTTTTGAAAGAACTTAGGTGGGAAAAATTATATTTTATGCAAAGGGCCTTTTCAAGATTATCATATTGACCTTTATGTACTTTGTTTATAAAGTTGAAGAAGAAGAAGAAGAAGAGATTTTAACGTCACGCCACAAGGCAGCGTCCTATCAGACATGTGACACTTTACAACACACCCAGATGGGTCCTGCCCCCACCACTTTACATTGCCACTTGTCCACCTAGCAAGTTTGGCTTGCATGCACAATTTTATGATGTTTGTGCTTTTTAAGGGATGAATATTATCCTCTGGTTAATGGAAAGTTAATATCAGCATGCCCTTCTAATTCTATTATTTGCCCTAACATCTGTGGCATTAAATTTTCGTGGCCTAGTTTGCCCTAACATGTTTTGCGTTGCAATTTTTGCTACGAAGCATAGCAAAGGGCCGATCCAGAATTTGATATGATGCTACACTATCCAATTTGATTCTAGCGGAGTTACCGCTGCCTAAGGCTTAAGAGCACATCCGAATCGCCAAAGGCATGCAAGCGCACTATCTATGAGCCAAGCGGACTATGTAGCCGATTATGTGAAGATACTTTTGATGTTGCATTCCCACATGGCTTCAACTTTCTTCCGATCAGAGGCAAGGGCTAGTATTCGCCAGATTTTGGCTATGGCGTAAAAGAAGACCTTAAGCATGCAAACATCTCTTAAACAATTTTTGGTAATTCTATGGCACCGAACAATCCAAAGATGATGGCTACGAAAATTATGTGGATCAATCTAATGTAAAAAATGTGGCGATTAAGCCGGAATCTTCCCAAATTCGAGCATTAAGCGGAGTTTTCCCTCAAATTCGAAAGCACAACAAGTTACATTTCGCTTATAATAATTTTGGATTCTATGCATTGAAATTGTATTTGAATCATTTTATTTTTACATGGAACAAATGACCGCCTTAATAGCTAATGTAGCGCATCCATTTGGCATGAAGTCTAGCTCTTATAAGCATAATTTGGATGTCTTCTATGTAATAAATAACCAGTGGTATAGTTGTACATCTAAAGCATAGGCTGAGATAGGCAGCTCTGTAAGATAGCATTATGCACATTCAAGATGCGTGTCTTATGATTATGCTTCATGCATTACTGCTGTTCAAGCTAGATGTATAAATGCTCTAAAATGACTTAAACAGTCTTGTATCTTTGATGTAGACAGTATTGTTTATCTCTGTGTGCCTCAATAAGGTGCAATAGGTTCGCTCCTATATTTGCTTAGTGATACTACCAGATTGAACTGCATATTAATTTAAGGCTGCTTTCTAACTGTGATATATGGTTGGCAGCATAATATGGGAATTAGACATGTATGCTGATAATTTAATAATCCTATGTCTGCATGTCTCCACAATTGTTTTGCCCATTTCAGGGGACTTTTTACAAAGTGAAGGGTGGTAAACCCAAGAAGTTCACACCCACACCGTTAGTAGCTTAGGCTTTTACCCATTCTTTGGCTAATCGTCCTCCTCTGTTCTATCATCGGTAACCAAACTTCTTGCTCTTTGTTTTGAAGTTGTGAGAAATACAATATTTTATTTGTCTACATGACATGGAAGCTAAGGACTATTCAAGATCAACTTTGAACATGACTTCAACATCAGATATCACTTTGAACGTATACTTTTTTATTCTCAAATGGCAATACAGTTGTGTCTTGGGTATAAAGACCAAGAAATGATTAGTGTACTTCTTTTCAACGTATTTAATGGAATTAAATTTTTGATTTTGTAACCAGATTAAGGCTTAGGTTAGTTGACATCTGGTCTAACCTAAGGCTGCCAATTGTATCTGAAAATGGTCTTTGCATGAAGTCCATTGAATGATAAAAGTCTGTGTAAACGGATTTAAAGGTTTTTTTTTTTTTGAGGGTAAGAGTATGTATTAATATATATGATAATTTACAAAGGATATCCCCACATGGGATTGATAGAAAGAATTGTCACGAAGCAGGCATTACTCATAAGAGTCAAGGCTTGTACTAACGAAGCTGCCACTCCAGTCTTCCCTAGCCCTGGATTACGAGAGGATTGACTGTCTTCATCCAGGCTTAGATACTATATGGAGCGAGTAGCCAGTTCCAAGCAACAAGACCTTAGGAGCAGGCCTCTCTAGAGGTGAAGAACCACCTTCAAACACACAGATGATAGGCAGGCCATCTGCCTCTACTGCACACTGTTTTAAGTCCAACTCCCAATGGCATTTAAAGAAAGAATAGAATCCCCTAAGACTGCCAATTCTATCTAAGTTCTTGTTGTAATTACGACCAAACTTCTGATGGTGGGCCAGGGCCATGAGGGCTATGTCCCCTTGAAAGTACTCTTAATCCTTGTTACCGAAGGAGACAACCCTCCAAGAGCTACACCGCATTGATGTTTCCAGATGCACCACAGTGATATATTGGTTAATGTGAGTCGAATAATGTCTGCACCTATATTGGCTAGAATGGCCGGCCATGACAGCTGACACACTTGTAGCCCAATAATAGGACAGACCCATCTCCAGAAGTCCTATGGTCGGACAAAAGAAGAGGTGATCCATTGTCTCTGAGGCTCCACATCCGAGAGGGCAAAGATCATGTTGAACCACTCCCTGATTCATCAACCATGTCATAGTGTAAACTCCTTTTTGTAAACTGATCCAGCGGAAGAATCATATCTTTTTAGAGCACAAGGAGGACCAAGACTTAGCCAATAGGTCCTTGGTTTCTGTTTGGTCTAATCCCAACCTGGCTGCAGCCTTTAATGGGGACTGTGGCATTAGCAATCCATACAACTTCCTGACTTTATACTCTGCTCCATCTTCACATAGCCATCTGTCCTCTCCCCCTACAATACCAGAGTGCATATTGATATTCACCATAATCTTCCTAAAGATCTTCCTATCTCCTTCATCAGCACCTGGGACTAAAACTTTAAATCTTGTCCATGTAATCCATCTGTCATTTTCCCACAACTGCCCTACCTTGCAAATTCCAGCGGCCCGCTATTTAATGAATACACGAGGGTGTATAAGTGCAAGGGGGAGCGTATTCCTCATCCAAATCCTAGTATTCCAAAATATACTCAGCCCCCCCCCCTCCCTCCCCCCCCCCAGCCTCCCACTTGAGCATCTGCTAAGCTAAAGAGACTCTGCACATCCTGCCAGGCTTCTAATATTTTCCTCATTATAGGGGAGGTACCTCGGCCCATTGAAAATTTATAGAAGTAGGAACCCACCTCATCTCTCGGGGTTGAAGGTTTCCCCTTAATCTTTCCATATTTCAGCTAGTGACTCACAAAGGCAATAGCTGGAGATGCCTCCTCTTGAATAGCCCTCCATACAAATTTTGCTGCTAGAACCTTCCTTTGGACCATTGGGTCTTTACATCCCAATCCCCCATCTTTCCTATCTCGGCACATTTCTCGACCATGCAACCCCAAATATCCCCCTCCACAATATAAATTTGCGAATAACTACCAATAACTGGCCGTATATATATTTTTGTGCCACAATCGCCGAAGAATAATAAACATGGGTAGCATTGAGGATTGCATTAGCAATTGTCACTCTCCCCATAGTGGACAGGGACTTACAAGATCAGAGGTTAACCTTTTTTCGAATTCTTTATATAATTGGTGACCAGAGACCTTTCAAATTTTCTCCAATGTTGAGTGGCATACCCAAAAGCTTAGTAGTCTCCATAGCTGTCACTATATGGTAGTTCCAAGCCCTAACCCTTGTATCAATGTCTTCTTCAAATGGCCATATGATCTCACATTTAGTGATTCAGCCCAACCCCAGAGATAAAGTAGAAGGACTTTAACACATGTTGGAAGGCATGAAAACTCCCATCATCATACCTTAGAAAAAGGAAGGTATCATCAGCATATTGCATAATAGACAATTCCTAGGATGGGTCCTATGATACAACTAGTTGGCGTGGTGTTCTCATTGAGCTCTTTGAAACACTGAGTACAAATTGGTTCCCCGTACTAGGGGTTGAAGTTTTGAAAAAATATGCTCCGAAACTAGACAATCATCGAGAGCATGAATAGATAAAGAGACGAATCATCTTCCATGTAGGGATGCTCCATCGCTAACATATGTCAGCCGAGAATTCTCCGATAAACAGGATGGCGAGACTCCTTAAGGATGAAGCGCAACCCCTCACACCGTGATAACCGAGATACTCCAAGAGTAACCTGTAGAGTCAAAGCTGTAACAAGAAAATGACATATTAGGGAGTTATGCGTCCCACGCATCAATACAATATTGTATCAAACCAATAATAAGGCTCAGCGGCTCCATGGCCACGCCGAAAAAGAAACAACAGCCGACCAATCGGGAACCTTCCACGGAATGAACATCGTGGGAAAACCATCCGACTAGTGTCGCCTCCGGAGGCTACATCCACCACCGAGAGATAATGAAAAGAAATTATAACTTCTGAGGCTACAAAGGCAATGCCGAAAAGAATGAAATAATGAGTAAGCCCCTCGAGGCAACAGTGCCACCGCCCAAAAAATGAAATATAAGAACATATGCACTTTCAAAGGAGATAGAAAGAAAACGTGGAGGTTATCACGTGCCTCAGGATGATCCGAGAGGTATACAAAAATAGATACATAAAGATGACAGACCGATTAGAAGGAAATGGAGCAACTTCCACAAAGGAAAATGAGAAACAGATATCGACGTAGATATGACCCAACAAGCTCGAGATACTATTGAGGGAGAGGAGGGGGAAACTTGGGAGCCAGAAATGAGGAGAATGGAAAGGAACTCAAGAGAACGCCATGACTAGAAATGATGAAGAAGGCGATATAAATAGGAGATGCAGGTAGATGTCCCCATCCAGGGAATGTCGGTTCTATTGCTATCGCAATAGAACCGTGGCATTCCTAGGATGGGTCCTATGATACAACTAGTTGGCCGATAGAAGAGGAATCTACCTCAAAAAGAATGGAGCAAACTAGGACGACAAGGCAAAGGCAAACGAGGGGAGAGATGGACAACAAAAAATGATTAAAAAGAGAGCGCATAAAAGCTAGAAGTAGAGGGCAAAAGAATATGATATATGAACACCAAACAGAAAAAAGGAGAACTAAGGCGAATCAAGAGGTGACCTAGGACTAGCTTAAAACAACAGTGCAAATAAGCCAAAGATAAAGCGAAGGGCTGATGGATTGAATGAACTAATGGAGTCAACCGGGTAAAAGAAGTAAGGCAACAAACTGAGAAAAAAAACAAGGCAAGTAGACGCAAAAGCAGAAAAGGCATGATGCACATGAGTTAACGGGATTAAATTGGAGCAAAAGGAAGAAATAGAAAAATAATAAAAAAGGAACTAGAAACAAGCTACAAACTTAACGAAAAAATTGACAAGGAAAACACTGAAAACCATAAAGAAATAATGCAGGATAATGCTTGCATGTACATATGCACCATAGCATCCAAAAACCTCCAAAATCTAAATATAGCAGGTAAGCAAGACGGATCAAATGCACGCAAACCATAATGCGCAACTGGATAATAAGCGCAAACATGCTAAATAGATCAAATTGCGTACGAAAGCTATAGGATTAATGGGACAAAGAGTAAGAACCTTACAAACAAACATAACGAATATCCTAACGACAATCTAAAGGGACCAATCTAAATGGAAAAAATGCCAAAAACAAGATGTTATGAAAACAATGAGGGCAGGAGAGATGAATTTCAATCAAAGAGATAAGCGAAGAAGTTGCTATATACTAGATTACCTACGAAACAACTGAGCAAATGGGTCAAGATTTAAAGAGACCAGATTGGACCGAAAAAATAGAAGAGGCTAACAGGATAAAAGAACTCAAGGTCCAGAAGGAGCATGCAAGGCACAGAGGGAGACCTGGAATTGACATATGGATGTGCACAATAATAGCTAGAGCGATTGGGTAAATGGGACAATAATAGGCCAAATACATAAGGGATAAAATAACTAGAACATAGACAAAATAGATGTCGAGCAATATAAATACGTAAAACAGTGTGAACATGCCATAATGAAGTAATACTCAGGCCTGGAGAGCAATCAAATGAGAAAGTCCGAAATCACGAGGCAAGTGAGACTGTAGAGATTAACAGGGCTAATGGGTAAAATGAGCCGAGAACAACGGGTGCAAAAGGAAGCAAAGAAGCACACGAACATCTAAAACAAGTTCGTGGGAATGTAAGACATACAAAGGGACCTATTCAGCATGAATGATAAGATAATAAAATATTGGATAAAATAATATCCGCAAAAGGACATAATGTGGCCAATAAAGCAACGAAAGTAATGAATTCTAGAATGGGACTCGCAAGAAACCAACAAACCGCCATAGATAGGCTTCTCATTCATCTCAGCAGATTTTCTACAATGGTGGACAGTGGGTAGCCGCACACATGCGAACTACCCACGAAAAATAAAGGGAAAATCCAATTATATCATTTGGACCCCAAAAAAATACAATGCTAATAGATGAGTGGCTGATGTACCTGCCGAAAGCTTATCACCGGGATTAAAAAACCCCGCCCTTTCGGGTTTTCGAGGAAAAACCCTAGTGATAAGCCTTCGGCAAGGGGCTTAGACAAACGTAAGGCATAGAATCGCCCCAAAACCCCGCATGGAGAAGTCGAAACAGATGCTGCGCCCAACCCGTACACGCACATCACCAACACAACAAACGAAAAACATACCGAGAATAGCATCACCCAAATGGTGGAAAAAAACATCACCCAGTGGGTGGAAAATATGATAAACGGAACTTGTACAAAAATATAATAAACAAAGAAGGGGGGGGGTGGGTTCAAGAGAATAAAGGTAATAGCGAGAGAAGAGGAAGCGCCGATGAGTCGTGGATGCGTAAACGCCACCTGAAATAGTCCGAATTCCCAACCGAATCGGCATGCGCCCGCCGCATGCATGCATGCCATGCATGCTCGTCCCCATTCTAGAATGGCGATCCGATGTTCCGGATCGACGCGATTCTAGAATGGGACTCGCAAAGAAACCAACAAAACCGCCCGACTACCGTAGAACTTCCTTACAAACTAGGGATCGGGACGGTCACAGGATGAGGCCAAAGGCCGTAAAGGATAGCAAGAAAGGTACGCCAGTGGCTAAACCAGGCAGGAAGAAGCCCCTCCCCTGCCTGGAAACAATTCAAGAGAATAAGGTACTGCTGAGAGAAGAGGAAGCGCCGATGAGTCGTGGATGCAGAAACGCGCCTGAAATAGTCGAATTCCCAACCAGAACGGGCATGCGCCGCCCGCATGCATGCATGCCATGCATGCTCGTCCCATTCTAGAATGGCGATCCGATGTCTCGGATCGATGCGATTAACGTGACCAAACATCTCAGGTAGAGCAATTCTACGAAAGGGGCAAAGAAGAACAACATGGAACATAGTAACAAATGAACGAATAGGAAACAAAAGCATCAGGACGAACATGCAAGGAACAAGAAAGACAAAGGCGTCCACATACATAAAGGCCTAAGGAGGGCATGCACACTCATAAAAGAGACAACCGAAAGACCAAGAGAAATGCCACTTTGTGAAGCAAAGGAGCACGTAAACATTTAATAGCAAGTTTCTGAGAATGCAAGATATACATAGCGGCCTATCCAACATGAACGATAAGAACCAAAATTAATGGTCCAACGAATGGGGCAATGTCAGCAAAAGAACACACTGTGGCCCAGAGAGCAATAAAAGTGACCAAACCAACGTGACCAAAAAATGCAAAAAGAACAACGGCACCAAAAACAAAAAAGAACAACATGGAACATAGGAACAAATGAAGGAATGCACAAGGAACAACCTAGAACATAGAAACAAATGGGCTAAGGTCGCACAATGCAAATGTCTAATAAGCCCGCAAAGGCATTCATGAGAAAAACTGAGAACATATGACAAAAAAGCGTGCATACGCCCTCAAAGGCAATCATGAGAAACAACTGAAAACATATGAGAAAGGAGCGTGCACTGACCTACGCATACAAAAAGAAATAAAGCTCGAGAACTATATAGGACCTCAGAGCAACATTAGAAAAAATGAAGCAAAATGAAGTGGACGAAAAAAATGGGATCAAGAATAGATGTACAGAGCACAGCTACTGGAAGATATAGAGGAATGAAAATTACATGAAGAGCACATCACAAGATACATGGAGTAAAAGAAGCCACAGAGCAACCGGGACCAGTAATGCAAAAACGGTTGAATGGGACGAGATATCTATGATAGAACTGAACATAAAGGAAGAGACGAAGGGGATTAGCAAGTGAAAGAGAAACCTGATAACAAAAGCACGCAAGATAGATGGAGGAATTAAGAATAGGGAACAAAGTAAGAGAACATAGTGAGGCTGCGAACAGTTAAAAAAATGGAGAAATAAGATAGATAACGGAATCGAGAATAGAAAACAAAGCAAAGAGCATAGCAAGATAGTGACATGTCAAGAAATGGAAAAAATAAGACCGGGATCAAACTTTTAATAAAAACTGTAACAATGCAGCCTATGGAACCTAATAGGATAATAGCGCAAAGGAACCAAAGATGAGCCGAAGGAAAACGGAACCAAAACAGCAGTTGGAACAAAGAAACTCTCATCAATGGTGCAAAAATAGAAAATGTCAAAGAAGGATACAATGAAATCTTAGCGAGCGAATTGGATATACTAGAAATGCAAGGAACAAATAAAATAAAAAACCCTTGCGACTCTAAATTAAGCATGCACGCATAGAAACAAACCAGCCTTAAAAAAAAAACAAAGCAAAACCAAAGATGAATCCCAAACAAGCAAAAACGACTAAGCAAGGAATGAATACTACACTTAATCTTGTCATAACAATCGAAAATAGAAAAATGCAACTTGAGGCATGTGGCCAATGATGCGGAGCCCAAAAATAAAATCACAACTAAGGTCGCAACCGGAGAGACCTACATCTATGCAGACATGCTCAATCCAATATATATAACAAAAGCATGAAACAATAGCAAAATGGACTTAGAACAAAGGAAAAGAAATCAAGCCCCAATAGTCACGCGTATCTCAACTCTAATCTGTACTGACCAAAAAGATGGAACAACTGTGGGCATCTAGAAATACCCCAACCAACATAATAAAACAACACGACAACCCCGACCATAAGCAAACAATGGAATGGAAATGAAGCATGACTAAGAACTAGGAGAAGCCGAGGCTATTGCAACACTAGAAACAAGCCCAAGCATGCAACCAAAACGAGAAGGGAAATAAGGGGGGGAATGCTAGAAATGAACATAATGCGCCCCTTAAAAATTCGCCACAACGTTAGGAAATACAAAATCTATACCATAGAGAAACCTCTTGCCAGTTCTGGATTGATAATGATGCCCAAACACGTGCAATGTAACCCGTAAACATTAGATGCACAAACTTGAAATGAACCTGCAAAATATCTAGCGAAACCAACAACCACTCTCATGGGACGACCAACGCATCTTAAAATGAGCCAAACAACATATCAACAACCAGCATCAACCCATAGCAACCCAATGTATGGTCAACAAGTGGCAACCTAATCATATCCCTGCTAATGTAAGGTCAACACCTTACAACCTCTCCAAAAGGTCCATGCATACACGAAGGTGCCATGCAAAGATAAACATACCTTTAAAGTCTTACCATCAACGGGAATCTTGCATGTCAAGAATGAGGCACCTTGGATAAACACAACCCCGAGTAAAAAACATCTCGTCGAAGCATTTCGTGGGGAAGAAATGATTTGATGTTAGCATGATCATTTCCCTGGAACAACCTGTCTATATAGAGACTAAATAAAAGAGTCACCAGATAAGAATGAAAGACGAGAAAATCCCCAATCACTACGAACTTGATAAACGAGATACACAATTCTTCTAAATATGAAATTAGGTGCGTACCAAAGGGGCATTGAACTTGCCAATGTGAGGACACAGTAACATGAAAGAAAAAATAAAAATAAAAATAAAAATAAAATAAAAAAGGGGACATCATAGATGCATTGAAAAGAGACCGCCGCATGTCGGGAAATACACAATGTGCCAAAACGAGGAGGTTGGCCGAAGGAAGGCGACCCTTGGAGTGTGGCACCCCCTGCACAATTGCGGTTATAATTTTAAAGCAGGCGGGGTCTAAAGGATAGACTACAAATCGAATGACATGAAAAATAACGACCAAGAACTAACTCTAGGAGCAAAAAGAACAAATGGGAACATAAGATGAGCTCTAAGCTAGAGGGAATAGAAGAGAAGTGAGAAGGGGCAAGGAACGTAATGGACGGATGGATGACGTGAGTCACCACTTATATGTTCAAATAGAATCCTAGATCAACTATGGAAAACTCAAAGCAATCTACCAATATATAATAAAACTAAAAAACCACTAGACACACACACACAAGACGGAATAAAACCAAGCTTCATAGAAAAACTCAACCTTAGCCAAAGCCATCTATCGAAAATAAAATGCAGTGCAACCTTTTCTAAGTCAAATCGTACATATATCACAAAGGTAGAGAAGCCATGGAACTGAGAACGATCGCACAACAACTACTGTAGGCACTAATGACTAGTCAATCTACTGCAAGACAAGGAAACGTTGTGGGGCACTCTGGACTAGGGAGCAACAAGATATAAGCAATTAAAATGCCAAGGGTCTAGGAAGATTTAATAATTCAGAGGTAAAAAATCATGAAATAACCCTTGAAGGTTAAAAACGTAGAAACAAAGAGTGAGCACAAGAATACTGGGGCTCACTAGCAATGGCACAGGTAGCCATCATCGTAGCAGGAAATGCGGGCTGTTTTCGGATGATCCGGGCTGTAAATGGTGCCGCCACGTGGCCCTCGCCAAAGGAAGGCGCATGCCTTCCACGTAACTAGAGGCGGCGGGCGGAAGGTCGTAGCGGTGGTTTCGAGAAAGAAAAAAGCCAGAATCAAATGAAGAAAACAAGGCAGAAGATAGATCTGGGTAGGCTGAGCCAATAGGGAAAAGTAAAACAGTCCAAAGAAATGCTGTCAGGCGAACATGGCAGGGGATAGGCCACACAGAATCAACTGACCAAAATCGAACCAAACAAGAATCAGATCAAACCTGGCCACCATCAGTCAGAGCGAATCCCACGAATCTTCAAAGGTCGAAATCCTCCAATCGATAGTTGCTTGAAAACTTATGCAGCAAGCCACAAAACTGCCCTATTTGATTCGCAAGTAAATCTGCAACTAGCTGGATCCAGGGTACAAAAATCAGCCATTGATCTGCTCCAAGATGGAGTACATCCATAGATCGACTGGGACGGCACTCCTGGCTGTGGGTTCAAAATAAAAAAAAAAAACTCCAGGAAGAGATTAGAGAAGATAAGAAGAATCCAGAAACATGCCAAATGAATATCCATAAGTCTGAGCATAAAAATCGACGAACGGCAAGATTGCTTCAGAAGATGATTAGCCAGGGCAAATCCCAGTGGGCCAGATATGCCAAAAATCAATTGAGAAACCTTGAAGCAATACAAGCTACAGCCTAGATCATGTCCAGCAAGATGCATAGGGACTAAAATGAAGGCAGACCGCAAAAACAAGATGATACATAAAAGAGATAAGTAAAAGGGGGCCAGCATGGGCTGGAAACTGGATTCGGCTATGGCAGAGCCGAACTGGATCAGAGTGAAAAATAATAAACATGCAGAGTTCAGGAGACCCATTGAACCGACATAACTCTGACACAATACAAGGGAAAAATCCATGCCGAGAGGATCCAGACGATTTGGAAAAGCAAGATGAAATCATACAAACTAAATCATGAGTGAAATCAAAACAAACAAGCAATTAACCTGCCTAGAACAGAACCTGAAGAAGAAAAACTCCAACCAACGAAATAAAAATCCAACAAGCAACTAGCCGGCCTTTAGTTTGAAGTGCAAACTAGGCCGAGAGCATGGCAAAACCTCCCACCATATCAAAATTATGCAAACCTGCAACGGATTGAAAGCATGCCATTGGTAGGAAAAGGTCCAGTTGAATTGCTGCTGGTAGGAGAAAATCGAGAAGGAATGAAAGAAACTTGTGGAGCCAGAAATGAGGAGAATGGAAAGGAACTCAAGAGAACGCCGATGACTAGAAATGATGAAGAAGGCGATATAAATAGGAGATGCAAGGTAGGGCGTCCCCATCCAAGGAATGTCGGTTCTATTGCTATCGCAATAGAACCGTGGCATTCTTGATCGATGCCTGGAGGAAGTAATCCTTTTAGCAATCCCCTGTTCATCAAGCTCTTCACCATACAAGTTAAGAGATTTGCCATGATTAGAAAAAGTTAAGGAGCAAGGGGACACCCCTGCCTTGACCCCTTTTGAGCCTCGAAGGGACCCGATGATTGTCCATTTACCAGGACAATTGCTGATGCCATCTTGTTCAACCCCATGACTAGCTCTATAAAGTTTACCTCAAAGCCCATATGAGCCACCACCTGCCTCAGCCCATTCCACCTGAGAGAGTCATAGGCTCTACGAAAGTCTAGTTTCAACATCACACAGTTCTGAAGAGATAACTTGCACCAATGGAGCCCCTCTGCGGCTGCGGATAGTTATCCGTAATGTACCTACACGGAGAAAAGTTGATTGTTCACATCCAATTAGACCCAGGTTAAGATTGGTTTCATCCAATGATTGGCAATGACCTTCATGATTACTTTGTACAACACATTAGTTAGCGCTATTGGTCTCCATTCACTTAGCACTTGGGGCTTACTAACTTTTGGAACCAATGAGATAAAGCCAGTTGCTAGGGCCGGGTGAAGCTATTTAGCTGCCCATGCACCCTTGACTGCTACAGTAAAAAATGGCCCAAGCATATCCCAAAATTCTATATAGAACTCGGAGGGAACCCGTCAGGATCACGGAGACTTGCGGAGGCTAAGGAACCTGACAGTCTTGTAGATTTCTACCTCTTGAGACTCTTGAAGTAGAAGCACATTTTCTCTTTTCGTCACAAGGCGACCTTGTCTCGGGGGGGAGCCACTTTCGGAGCATGTACTATAATAGTCATTTGGGAGGATCTTCTTTGAACAACCCCTCAGAATCGCTGTCTACGAAGAAGGATTTAATTTACGCCTCGTCCTAAGAACTTCGTTACGATCATTTGTAACGGTGATCTTTGTTCTCGGCCCTTGCTCTGCCGATCTAAAAACACACCTAGAGCTTTCATGGTCAACCTCTGCACACCATTTGGCCTTTGATCTAACAAAGAGCTCCACGGACCTCTTCCTCTTCTATCATTTTTATTAGACCTCTAACCCTTCCTCAAATTAATGCGGTTGACAATATTGAAGGGGTTTAGAATCAAAGCTTGTTTAACTTGCCGAATTTGGTTACATAGGTCAACCTTGGTTGCCCTAGATTTGGTAGCCCGCAGCTTACCCCAATTTTTATCCAATCTTTCATATCGGCATTCTTCCTGATCCAGGCCTTCATACTAGGGAGTCCCTCATCCCTCGACTGGGTTAAAAGATATTCCTTAAATGGTGTACAAAAGAGATCCTTCCCTAGGAGCCCTGTATTAAATTTAAAGGGGGCATTTCCTCTTCGTCTGGCAGAAGGAAGATCTTCAAATATTAGATTCTATGGGACATGATCTGACTGGGAAAAGGCAAGGTCCCCTTCCACATGACACCTATCCATGAAGGGGGCTGATCTTTTAGCCACATAAAATCTGTCTAATAGGCAATAAACTCTGTCGATTCCTTTTTGTTTGTTAGACCACGGTAGGGTATTGACGATTGTGATAAGAACAAAGCCACAGCGGAGTCCCATGCCATTCGCTCTTCACCTAGTAGGTTCTGTCAGCAGCCAATTTTTGATCCCAAATATACCGCCATATTAAGGTCACCACCCGGTTTAATTGCCCACTGCAACTCCATCACCCGGTCCTTAATTTACTTCCATAGAATGGCTCTTTCTACAGGCTTATTTGTTGCATATATGTTAATCACTCCCCTTCTGTATCAAATTGCACAGCCTGCCACCTACCGTCTGTCCGCACATATTGCAGCTTACTAGTTAAACCCTTCCATAAAGTTCCATAGCCCCTTTGGTGCCTCACGGCGCGACACAAAAAAGGGATTGGTTACCTACCCAAGCACCTAAGGAACTAGCCTCAAAGTTTGGAAGCCTATGTTCTTGTATAAGTAGGATATCTGCATTCATCGATCTCATTGTTGCTAGCACTCTAGCCCTCAGTCTTTAGAGGTCCCTTGATTCCCCGAAGGTTCCACGAAACAATCTTCATAATCTATCTATTCGAGTGACATCACCCCTTATCACGCATCCCTCATCGCTTCCCCCCTTGTCAGGATGGTAGAGTAGGTTACTTCGAGTTTCAGAGATTGTAGCTAGAGGAGTCAAAGATTTGTTGTCCACTAGGCCTAGGCATTTCTGGTATGTGTCAGATTGTTTTCCTCTCAAGTGTCTTTGTGAGGGCACGGTGCCACAATGGTGGGTAAGTTTACACCATAGAGGATATTTTATTGGGAATGACCCTTTTATCAACCCAGGCCATTGTGTCAGCCATATTGCACCCCAACCAATTAAGGTGCCCTTATCTCTTTCCAGGGCGAGCAGGGTAATATCCCATCTATTTTGTTGAAGTTTAATTAGCCCCCCTCCTTGCCAATCTTTTGGGGAGGCTCCACCCCCACAAAACTCACCAAATCGTCCCAGCTAACCAAGTTATTAGTAGTATCATAGCTTCGGCATGTGAATTCCTTATTTCCAATGGCCCAAACCCTTATATTTTGCATGATAAGCGGTAGCATCCAAATCCCCTATCTCTATCTTTTTAAGCGAATTATCATAGCCTTTTAGGCTGTTTTTTTGTAGTAGGAAAATTTTTAATGTGATTTTAAGTATCCATATTCCATTGTTTTGGACTGAAAGGGTAATTTGGTTCCATTGTAGTGACATTTTTAAACCATATAGAACTGATTATTACAATAGAACACAATTTAAGGATCAACGACATGTCATTGATTTGATTGGCACTAACACCATTAACAATGTGGCCACATTGCCATATTTGGTTGAACCATACCAAAATAGACTCCAAAACCTATCCCATACTATTACATTTCTTTTGCCCGGTTTTCACAACTCATATGTGTCCATTACAACATGGCCAGTGCGCAAAAAAGGATTATACATAGCATGACAAATGTTACCAAGGAACTTCAGTAGTCTTTGCTTTGCTATGAATTTTCAAGATAGCACACTAAAATCACTTGTTCCTGATCAAGTTGCCGAAGAAAATATGCAGGAACTAATTCGGGCTCCAACAGAACATTTTATATATGTAGACAAAGGTCTTCCCTTTAAAATATACTTGCCCAGTTTGCTCATACTCTCTTTTGGAACTTTGATAAGAGCCCCCAACAAGCACACGTTTGAGCTTCCAATCCCAATATACAATATTTTCCATCACACCAATAATTCGTATTGTTTATTCTTCAATCACAAAACTTAATCTGGCAAACTCCGTCTCAGGAAGCGCAAGGAATGGGAATATTCTTCATTGCCTTATGAATTCAATGCCAACCTTTTCGGAGTTTCTGATCTGGGCTCCTGTAATTGGCACCACAATTTCATCGGCCGATGATCGTTGCTCTTCCATAGGCACAAGTTCTCTTAAATATTGCAACTGCGAAAGCACCTTATGAAACAACCCATATTAACAAGGTGCTCTGCACAGAGGGTTTCCATCCCGGGGCCGAGAGCATGTTTTCATATTTCTTGGTTTTTTAATATCAATTTCTTTTAGAATGTATTGAAACGTATTAGTAATGAAAATTGTACATGGGATGTATGAATATAGGATTTCATTTTCTTAGTCCAGAAGTTCTCTATTCTATTTCACGAATTATGGAGGTTATTTCATACAACTGAGGAAGTAAAGGGAAACTGCTGATACCTTCATGCTAATTAGGCTTGACTATATTGATTGTTCATGAATAGTGCTTTGGCATTCATGTATCACAATCACCATGGGAGTGTATCTTCATGAGAGTGTGTTTTCATGTTTCTTGATTGGTCTTTTCATGTGTCGAGCCTTATTAGTGGTCTGATCAGGGGATATGTTTTCTGCTGTTCTCTTTTCTTTTCTTTATAGATTGCACATGTACAGAGAAGAAACATCCAAAGTTCAATATCTGAACCAAATGGAATTGACATAATCAAATTCTTCGTTTTGTATATGGCACAAAGGGAAGGATAAGTGTTCAAATATATCATTTTGTGTCTGATTCTCCACTTCTTTCTGACAAAAGGGTTGGTTTATCAAAAGCTAATTGACTTGAAGATGAAATATCTTGCAATCTAGGTATGCATAGTATTATTGCATGAAATACTTACGCTTGTAGTCTCGTCAAGTCAATAGTCAGTATGCAATTTGCATTTCACATCAATGTTAGTGCAGCAACCACTTAAAGATCATGCGTATCTATCACCCATGTAGAGGCAAATGTCTTGATCTGAAGGAGATAAAGCTGAATTCAGTGCTTGTATAATGAAAAGCTCTCTTAGCCTACTTAAAAGTGTTGCATCTAATCCTATTCCAATATTCAAACAGAAAATTTTGAATAAGGAAAAGTGTGGTAATATTCAACCTTGATTATGGTAAACTGTCGCTGCATGTCCAACTCCAGAGTATGATAGACATATTTTTAGAGATCCTCAGAGATGTTCAGAGAGATTTTCATAGATGTTCAAAGATTTTCAGAGATATTTTCCTCGCAAATGCGTCGCCCCTGTTCAAATCAGCTGATCGGCGTCCTAATATGTGGAAAGACATTGTTGATTGCCATGATATATCATCAGTTTGTACTTTCAAATGTTGAAGCCATATATATAAGTCTCTTGCTGGTTCCAAGAGGGATTTTGCTTTTATAGCATTTAAGGAAGCTGTGCATCAGGCAAGAAATTTATTATTATCATGTCTAAATCATGCATATCTTTGTACATGATTATATAAGCATACCTTCACTTCTTTTAAGATTTCTTGTAGGATATCATGTCGCAATACTTCCTAGTAGTATATATGTCTCTAGCTAGAACACTTAAGACCCGATAAATGCGGCTTGTGCACAAGAGCCCACCTGGCTGTGGATGCTATGTTGTGATTCAGCACCAGACAACGGGTATGATGATGAAACGGAGGTGGGATCCTGCCTAGCATAACTACAGGATTTCTATAGTCTTATAGTTAGTCATTAGTCACTAAGGGGCTGGGTATGGGTCACAAGGTACGTGCCTATAGGGATGTCCTGGGTTCGAACGGGCTCGGTGAGCCGGCCTTTAGATCTAGGGGGGTAAGTCGGGTATGGATGCGGGGGCTGCTGATGTAGCACGTATCCTCTAGCACCTTCATGGATCCATTATGCCCAGGGAGGGGACGCCTCCCTAACCTGCCTCATCGGACCTGGGAGATATATCCCGGAGTAGTCTCATAGGGTGATTTCACGCGTCTCCGGAAGGCTATAATCATGCCATAGCATGTTTCAGCCTATCTACAAAGTGTGCACAGGAGGGGCTGATGGAGTGGACTACCTTAGCCATTGTCCTATACCAGCCAACGCTATGTTAGATTGCCGGTGTAATGGATTACTTGGTGGCGAGTTAACCCTTGCATTGCTCCATAAATTGGGGTCTTTGCTTCTCCAAATCTTTTTTTTTTTTTTTTGAAGAAACGGGTGATTGTATTCTTGTATGGGAAAATTACATAGTCATACATACACAAAAACCATTGGGAATCAACCTTACAATGGAAAAATGGTGATGGCTGGAGAAACCATCACAATCCTTTAAGGGAAGGATACCCACTCAAAAAAAGATCACTTTTAAAATAGTTCAGAGAAGAAAGGACTTAGTCTAGTATTCTGGTCAACATTTCACGCGAGAATATCGGGGAACCCCTCGAGATTGATTATAGCAAAGGCCTCCTCTGTGTGGATGAACATCAGATCATCCAATTCATTCGGTCCATAGCCAGTTGAATCCAAGAGGTACATAATCCAGGCGTCCCGAGCGTCTTCATGAATTTTCAGCTTGGTTTGGAAATAAGGTTTTATCTCCGGATTGAACCTCCAGAGATCTTCATCGCCAAGCCGGTAGTAAAGGTAATGCGGTGATGACCTCGATTTTGAGCGAGAAAAAGTGCATCTATGGTCTCCATAGCCGACAAAGGAACATGCTTGGATCTACCTCACGGGGCATGTCCTCCCTCATGATGCCTCCTCGGCAAAGAGCTCACGTCAAACAAAGAGTCCACATCATTAAAAAGCAAAGTAAAAAAAGCTGAAAAGAAACCATCGAAGGTTCCCAAAGGAATCCCATTATGCGTCATAATTCAAGCCCCTGTTTGCCTTGTGAGCCATGCGGCCTCGGCTAGGAGGACCTGAAAAGAAGCTTTAAGCTTATTCAAACTTGGGGCCAATCCAGAGATGGCCATCTCGTTCCTATGTTTCCATATGGCCCAGCAGGTAAGGGTCCGGATGGTCCCTTTGAAAGGGGAGTTCTGATTTAAATATTGTAGCAAGGATGCCTCATCAGAGGGTGTTTGTTGTACCAAAGGTTGGATCCATTGCCAAAAAAGAGAAAGCCAGGGACAAAGGAAGACATGTGAACTTGTCTCCCTTAAGCCACAGCCCATTGGACATAAATCAGAAACTTGATTGTTGAATTGGGCTCTGAAACCATTTGTCTTTAAACTTTTGTTCAACAATAGCCACCTGAAGAGCCCAATTTTGCTAGCACATTGAAGTTTCCACCCCTGTCTTATAATTTTGATGGCTAGGTCCTGCTGGCAGCTGGCTCTGCTCACTTTTAATTGAGACCTATCCAAAAGCAGACTATAAATTTTGGAAACCTTATATGCTAGCCCACCACACGTCCAGTTTTGAGCACAATTTGCTTGCTTGGGGTTTCGAAGTTAGAGTAGCATAAATGCTTCTATTTGTATCGGGTCGTGGGGCAATACGAGGGTAAGGTCACCCCAATCTTTCCACTTATCATTATTCTTCATAGAACCAATTGTATGAAGACCTGCATGGCACCATTCCTTATACTTAAGAGGATGTTTGAGGGCTAAACATCCAGAGAAAAAATTAAGGAACTTCTAAATCCAAAGTGGTGAAATAGACTTGAAGTCGTATTTAATTAAAGTGGGATAAATCTTGAATTTTGGGACTCGGACTGAAAATGGGACTCATACAAAAAAAGAAAGAAGGGGGGGGCATGGAGGGGAGAGGGAGAGCAAAAAAGGGCAAAGGAGGGGAGGGGGAGGGAGGGGCACACCTTGATAAGGAGAAGGATAGGAGGAGAAAGAGGGAGGGGCCACCGCGTTGAAGAGGGAAGGGGATAAGTTGGAAAGAAGGGCAAGGGCGGCGGGGAGGGAGAGCAAAAGGGCAAAGGAGGGGGGAGGGATAAGTGGAAGAAGGGAGGGGGGCTGGGGAGGAGGGAGGGAGGGAGGGAGGGAGGCGAGAGGGAGGGGAGGAGCAAAGGGAAAGGGGGAGGGGGCAAAGGGGGGCAATCCCCTGCCCTCCCCCCCAAAAAAAGTATTAATTATTAATATATAATTAATAATTAATTAAACAATTAGATAATTAATTAAATCTATTGATAAAATAATCAAATATAAATTTAATTAAATCAACACTCTATTAGAAACCTTTCTCGACCCACTAATGAGAAGGCAATCTAATTCCAAAGAAAAAAAGCAACATGGATGAGGCAAAAGTGGCGGAAGGAACAAGCACCAAGGCAAACGAAAAACCATTGGTACCAAAATCTCCATCTTCCGTAACTTCATAAGGAACTTCCTCGGTTTTTGCAAGGCTTTCGGACTAAAGCTCCATTTCTATTCTTTTGCCCTCAAGCTGGTGAGAATGGCCCTCTCAAAAGAGTGTATTTCTAGCTTGGCCAGAGAGCTTACATGCCAAAGGCGGCAGGGGATAAACCGGGCACGCCATAGGCGGCGGCTCGCTCCTCCTATTCTTTGCCGCCATCGCTGAAATGGAGGCCTCGGTGAGAATTTGCATTCTGGCGAACTTTTCATAGCCGTTTTTCATGTCGTTTTTTTCATCCCCGGTCGTCCTCCATAGCCGTTTCTTCCAAAGGTCTGAAATATGGAATACAACGGTCGGATTCAAATCTGACTCACGAAATATGGAGATCTGATTTCGATTCAAATGGAGATCATTTCTCACGATTCAAATATGGAGATACAACTTCGACTCAAATCGGCTACATCTGGGGTCGGTTTTGCCTATTTTGGGCCGATCCGACAGGAATAAATCTACAAGGATAGGGCACAAGCCGAGGCGAGAATCGTCGAGCATCTCCATCTTGACATCTTCATCTTTGGCTCCAAGAAATGCAAGGGGAAGCTTGAACCATATCTTGGCGAGTAACTATATGCGACCCGAGCATACCACTCCATGTGCATCCCGAACGTGCTATCTTGTAAACGGGAGCACAGAAATCCCTCGATCCAAGTAGCATTGCCGGAAAATGCCCCCTCTTTGCTTTTTTCTTCCTCCGACGATCAGAACCGCCTCTTTAGCTCTGTCGAAGATGGGTTTTCCAAGCTCGACCATCTTTGTGGGTCTGCCAAACCCGGTTTAAATCCCTCTTTACGCGGTAAGCAAGTGATCTAATCTGCCTCTGTGGAGCGACGGATTTGAAATAAATGGAGGATTTCCCAGAATACCAGTTATCTGCTGCACCATAGCTCGAAAATCTGGCTAAATTCCCGACTCATTTTTCCATCATCCTCTTGTGTTACTTGCACTTCCGCCCTCAAAGTACCGGCTAAATCCCAAGAATAAGGTCCACCGTCTGCAAATCCTTGCACAACTGTTAGAATCGTATACATTTTCCACAGAGTGACAAGCAGGGTTTCATAGACGGCGTTTCGCACAGAACAATGTAGATCCGAAGCAGAATGGGAAACGGAGCTATGGCGTTGGGGAGTTTCTTCCGGTGGTACAAAGGAACTTCTGTCTCAAAGGTATGTACCAAAGTTTAAAATTCAATCATGGGCGGGAAAAAAAGGCGGGGTATTAGAAAAAGGGGTAAAAAAATACGTTGAAAAAGAAAGTGTAAAATAAATGATTTTAAAATTCAAGCATGGGTGGGAAAAAAAAGGCGGGGTATTAGAAAAAAGGGGTAAAATAATACGTTGAAAAAGAAAGTGTAAAAATAAATGCTAATAATATAGGATTATATTTTGACGTGTCCCTAATTTCCTCTTTTCATGTGTGTGCTACTATGTTCACACGTTAAACATTATGTTGCCATGGTGCACGTTTTCTAGGCATATATTCTTATTCTAAGGTAAAAACTTAACTTTGCGAAGATCATGGGTTAAACACCTTGTTTAACCCATTTTGAAGGTTCAAGGCACAAAATGGGATATAGGTCTAATGCATACTAATAGATTTAATGCATAGGTCTAATAGGCTCTCGTAGGTTATAATGTGCATTATAGGTGCATATGTTGCTATTTACATGTGCATTAGGCATTACTCTTTACATAGCTAAATATGAGCCCAATGGTCCCCTCTTCATATAGCTATATGGTATGGTCCATTAGAAAGGGGGAGGGTCCATTGGTTGTGTCCATTAGATAATACATGGGGAGGGTCTATTTTTCATGGAAAATACGTAGGAAATTTATGGGGAGGGTATTTTTTCATAGAAAATACATAGGATGTTTGAAGGTTATTCATTGTCGACCTTCTCGGACTCTGAGCTTTGAAATTGCCCTTTTTTTACTCTGAGCTGCCTTTTTCGACTCGCGAGTCGAGAAAGGCCCTCAAACTTGCATTTTTTGCTTTGGTGCCCTTTCTCAACTTCAGCGAGTCGAGAAAGGCCTTGACCCCTAAAACACGTTCGGCTTTAGGCGCCTTTCTCGACTCGAGTCGAGAAAGGCCTTCGATCCCCTAAAACTGCGTTTACGGCTTTGAAGGCGCCTTTCGACTTCGCGAAGTCGAAAGGCCTTCTAACCTAAAAACCGCATTTTTAAGCTTTGCCTTTTCTCGACTCGCGAGTCGAAAAACCGACCCCCTAAACCTGTGTTTTCACTTTGAGCTGCCTTTCGACGCTGAAAAAAGGTCGTGCGTTTTTTAAGCTTTGAAGGGATGCCTTTCTCGCGAAGTCGAGAAAGGCCTTCTAAAACTGTGTTTTTCACTTTGACCCCTTTTCTCGACTCAGAAGAAATGAAAGGTTTTCAACGTAGAAAACCTGCGTTTTAAGCTTTGGTACCTTTTCGACTCAAGGTCGAGAAAGGCCTTTTGACCCCTAAACCCGTGTTTTTCACTTTGAGTTGCCTTTCTCGACTTCGAATGAAAGGCTCTCGAGATATTTTCCAAAATAGCCCTAAGAACTGTGTATTATTTTAATTTTTTTCCTGTAGCATCACTTGACTAACTTGATTTTGTCTTTTCGCCCTTATCTTGACCGGATAGTACATGCTTGGGAGCAATGAAAAGACCAGTTTATTGAAGAAAGATGCCGAAGAGGGTGGTGGCGTCAATTGGACATACAAGCACGTGGCCTATGAAGGAACTCCTCATACAAATTTCTATCGTCCCGTAAGTTGCTCCGCGTGACTTGGGATTGTGGCTCCACGCTACCGCTTGCACTAGGTGGTTCATGTGTGAAGAGGGTGTAATCATTGTGATAATACGACCACTATGGTCGCTTCACCCACTGTAATATATATTGTAATGAGCCCATTTATAAATATAAGGTATCTCAAAACTAGTATTTTTTGGTGATTAAGTAAACAATTTGCTTATTTTTTGTTGGAATTTGTGATCTCTTGTCTACCCACCTCAGAAAATAGAGCCAAAATGTCTTGGTAAAGGAATTCACCCTCACGCGAAAAACTCTTATTTTGAATGACAAATAAGCCCCAAAACGGGGACTCGACTCGCTATCCAAGAAAACTGGGAGAAAGCTTGGATGCACAGTAACAGAGAAAAATTCGAATTAAGGACAGTTTTCGGGTCGAGGTGCTCCTTTTTGTGTAAAATAACAGTATTTCGAAAAAAAATGGGAATGGAATGAGTCCCACTTTAATTAAATACGACTTCTTGGCTAAAGTATGCCAAAAATTGAGATGAAAACTTCTAACGTTTAGCTAAACTTTCAAAATTTTGCCACCTGTACTTTCTTATGTTTGGCTAAACTTATATTTAAAAGTAAAAATGTCTTCTATCATTTAGCTATTTTGCACTAATTCAATACCTAAATATTTACTGACCATAATAGATATAAAGGTTATAAAATAATTTGGCTAAAGTATGCCAAAATTTGACGTAAAGCCTTCCAAGTTTTGGCTAAACTCTCCAATTTTTGGCACTTATACTTTCTTGCAATTAGCTAAAGTTGGACGAAATAGAGTTGGGGCGTGAAATAGACTTGGCTAATATTTTTTTTTTCTGGCCCAAAAAGGGCCATAGTTTAGCCATTTTTTTCCAACAAGACCAAAAAAATCGCCATTTAGCTAAGATTAGCCACTAATTTTTTCCCTGTAAACATCCCTCCTCTTCCTCAGTCAAGTCCTGATGCCAAAAGAAGCCAAAATCATCACTGATAGAACTTAGAGGCCGAGCTCTAAAGCAGGGTGATGCTTGATTCCATGCAGAGAAAATTCTTCTCAAGATTTTGGATGTGCCTGGAGCAGCTTTGAGCTGGAAAAAGGCTGAGTCAGGAAGATGATGAGGGAGAGAAGGAGACCCCACTAGAGATGTAACCCCCAACCAGCACTTTACTAATTTCAAGGCTGGAGAGGGGGCATTAGACATTAAAGATCTCCAAACTAGCTTTGCTGCCAAGGCTTGTGCTTGGACAAAAAGGTCTTTGCAGCCCAGGCCTCCTTCTTTCTTGGGCAGAGTCAAATTATCCCAGGAAACCATTCTAGCACCTTGCCAAATGTAGTCCCTCATAGCTGACTCTAGTTTTCTATAGGAGGATTTATCAGCAATGATGGCTGAAGAGAAAAAAATGTGTGTGCTTGCAATCACACTGTTGACAGCAAGAGAGAGGGATTTAGGATACATCTGTATCTTTTTCTTCATTCTGTTGACAATGGGGTCCCACAGCCCTGCCAAGTTCATGTTAACTGCCAAAGGGAGGCCAAGCAATTTAGTGGCAGTACTGTGACCTGTGACCTTTATACCATGAATCTCATCTTCCCTCGATTTAGGGACAATTGTGCTTTTGTTTTGTTCGGATGAACTCGGAGAGGCACCCCCAAAAGATTTAACATCTGCGAGAAGTTTGGAAGACTGGTTCCATCATTACGGAGAAAGGCAAATGTATCATCTCCATAATTGCATTATTGAGAAATCTCCCAAATTCTGTGGCAGTTGAAGACATCTAATTTCTTTGGCAGCCAGAAGAGACAGAGTGGCCCTCGTGACCATTTCAGCAACTATCAGAAAAAGATAGGGGGCCAAGGGGCAACCCTGTCTAACCCCTTTCTTACACTCAAAAACTTTGATGGAGTACCATTCACTAGAATCTGCAGAAAGCCGGCCAACATTCAAACTATGCACCCCTTTAATAACTTTGTCGTAAAAAACCTAATCAGTGTCATTGCTTTATACAAAAATCTCCAATGAATGGTATCATAAGCACGTTTGAAATCCAATTTGACCAACATACAATTCTGTTTGGAGAAGAGATTCCAGTGCAGTCCCTCATGGGCTCCAATAAAGTTGTCTAAAATACTTCTCCCTGGAAGAAATGCAGATTGTACTGGGTTGATGATTTTTTGTAGGGTCTCCTTGATTCTATTTGCTAGAATCTTGTAAGTGGAATTTGTAAGGGAGATTGGCCTCCAGTCAGAGAAAGAGGCAGGAGCATCTACCTTGGGAATGAGGGCAATTAACCCAGCATTTATTGCAGGGTGAAGCTTTGGAGCAGACCATGCCCCCTGAATGAAGGTAGTGACATCATGCTTTAGGGTATCCCAGAAGGTAACAAAGAATTCGGGATACCATCGTATGCCAGGGGCTTTTCCCACTTGCCATACCTTTAAGGACCTTCTCGATTTCCCTTTCTGAAGGGCATTCAAGGAGGTGAGTGTCATCTAATACCTTGTCAGCTGGCCCCAGCTTGTCAAAGAAGACCTGGAAGCTGTTTTCATCCACCTCTTCATGGGCAAACAGATTTTTATACTTCTCATGAAAAAACTCCAATAAACTTTCCTGCCCTGAGATAATTTGGTTTCCATCTGAGATCGAGATGATTCCATTGTTCATCATTCTCCCTTTGGCAGTTTTGAAGAACAGCTTGGAGCTGCATCTATCTATGCAATTGATATTAACACATTTGCTCTTGATAATCAATCCTCTGGCCTCTGATTCCTCTATGTTCTTTACTTTCCTTTCAAGAACTCCTTCCTCTTGATGCAGTAAAATATTGTGTGGATCTTCAAAAATCTTTTGCCTGATTTCCTTTACTTGAAGATATACATCCTTTTTCTCCTTTTTTAATTGTTCATTCCAGTTCTTGCCTCAGGTCTTTATCCATTTCTTAATTTGCCTCATTCTAACAACAAACCCATTCATAGAACCACTTTGCTGCAGAGGCTGCAAGGCTTTGTAGTATTCCTGAAAGTCATGACAAAATTTTTCATTGTTTAGCAGGCCAATATTCAGTTTGAATGGAGAATTTGCCCCTCCCTTGAAGGAGCTTCCATGCTCCAAGCTTTGAGGAAAATGATCTGAAATAGAGTTACTGTGGTCTCCTTTAATGATCATTTGGGTCCAGGTACAATCCTTTGTGTAAAATCTATCAAGGAGACAGAAAACCCTGTCATTACCTGCCCTCTTATTGCTCCATGAGTACACATTGGAGGAAGATGGTGCTTGATAGACAAATTGTGAAATTAACCTGTCCCATTGAGTTCTTTCATTCCTTGACATATTCAACTTCTTGCCTAATTTCTGGTCCCATTGGGGTGTGTTATTGAAATCACCACTCAAAATCCAGCTATCAGCCTTTTGGGAGTTGATCCAATCAGCCATCTCCTTCCATTGCCTCTCCCTCTCCCCTGGATCAGTGGATGCATACACATTTATGATACCAACCACTTCCTCTTCTATCTTCAGAAAGACTGCCATCTATCAGTCTGATCCTGATAGGACCCAATATAAGGGAAAGAGTTCCAGATAGTGCAAATCCCTCCCTTGGTCCCATCTGCAGGGGACCAGAAAGAATTTCCATTTGGCATTATCCAACTTCCAAGGTTGGAAGCTTCAAAGCCTGGCAACCTATGTTCCTGGACTAGGATGATATCAGCCCTCATCTCCTTCATAGCTATAATTGCACGTTTACATTTTAAAGGGCCTTTGATTCCCCTGAGATTCCAGGTCACTATCTTCATAATTTTTTGGTTCTAGTAATCGGCCCATACGGATTGGGAGTATAGACCTTTCTCTGCCTAGTTTTCTTGGTTGTTTGAGGCGTGAAGAAAGTCTCGACCCCTACAGCAGCCTCAGACTCATCCTCAGTACTTCCCCCATCATCCCTGAACTTGCCATGAGGAATGTCTAGTTCCATTTCTAACTCCAGAGAGGAAGGAACTACCTCATTCTCCATGCTTTCCAAAGTTCCCACCAGTTCCATTTCTAACTCCAAAGAGGAAGGAACTACCTCATTCTCCATGTTTTCCAAAGTTCCCAAATGCTGTGGGGGGAGGAATTCATCTTCCTGTTCCAACAGACCAGGGGAATTTTGAACAATTAGAGCAGTAGGGAGAATGTCCTGTGAACCTAAGTCCATCCCCTAGTGTAGGTGGTCTGCCTCTTGTAGTTTTCCAAAAATTTGTTGGAACTCCTGATCATTTTCCTTGGGAGGCTGATCAATGATCTGATCCTTAAACAAGTTAATGACAGGAGGGGGAGAAGCTTTAAAGGAGGGCTCTCCTTGTTCAAGGAATTTACCCCCAGAATCATCCGATTCTGAGAAGTCATTTATAGGGGGAGCTGTAGGTTGCTCAATGGTGAGAACCTTAGCTCTCTGCTCATGGGCCAGGGTCACCACCAAGGCATCAGGGTCAATAATAGCTTTCCCTTTGGCGTTTTAGAGAACCTTGACTGCATTTGCTTCATTGAATCTTACTTTTTTCCTCCATTCAGATTTCTGTTCCTTTTGTATCTTTTGATTTTCCTCCTGTAACTGTCTCTCCCTTAATTTCTTGGCCTTTCTTTTTGCACTGCCATTTGTATTCTTTTTAAATTTCTGGGTAGACCTGCTAGGAGTTTTCCCTTTCCTAGGGGTGATCCATTCATCCTCTTTCTTCTGCTCCACCTGATGGGATGCCTTCACTTCCCGAGCTCCCCTGCAAATTCCTCCACCATGGAGCCTAATACCACATATTCCACAAGGCCGTGGAAGACCATTCCATGCCAGTTTCAGAGTTTTTGGATTCCCAAAATAATCAATGTATTGAATATTACTGGGAATTGGCTTAAGAAGGTCGATTTGAGCCCAGACTCTGGGTGCTCTATCAGGGGGAATTTCCAGAGCAATATAGTTTCCAGTGTCTTTAAAAAGGGATAAAAGGGATTGTTCATTCCAATACATGGGATTTAACCCCTGCAAGGAAGTCCAAGCTGGATGAAAAAACTCGTTTAAATTCTGTGGGTCAAACCCAGGATACCATTTTTGGAAAAACAGTTGGGTGTTAGCTTTAGTGATTGTTCCCTTTTTTAAGAGCAAGGTAGCTATCTGGGAATTTTCACATTCAGCAATGAAAAAGGGAAATTCCATCCAGTAAATGTTTCTGATAGAAATACCCTTATCCTTTTCAAGCTCTACCTTAAGAGACTGTAGCCGCACTCCTTCATGTCGAACACAGCCAATAAGACCCAAACTGGAAAGATATTTTAGTTTATTTTCAACAGCAGGATTTTTGAGCTTACCCACACAGACTAGAGCATGCTGGTCCTTCAACTCCCTCCTGACTACCTCCTGAATTTCATTTCCATAGTCCAAGATGGGTTGAATCACTCCCTGTTGTCTGTGCCGAGGTCCCACTCCCGTTCCTGACCGTATGTTCACCATGTTGGGCAGCCAAGTAAGAAAATCTCTGAAAGTGACGCAGCTAGCGACCCCTTGTCCGTTCTCGAGTTTGATCAGCACTTCAGCAATCTGTTTCAGTTGATCCTTCCCTTTACGGCTCAGTTTGCATAACAGCCCAAAAAATGCCCTTTCAATTTCTGTCCTTTCAATGTCTGTCCTCTCTGTCCCCCCCTGTACTGTACCATCTGCCTTCTCATTCCTATCGCCTTTTCCCGAGATCTGTCCTACTGTCCCTTTCGCAAACCCCGAGGTGGGATTTTTCACCCCCTCCATGACGGCCCCACATTCCATTTTTTAATATTTTTTCTTGACAAAACCAAAACCCTACCACCTTACCGTGCACCACAACAATCAAACTCAAAAAAAAAAATTCTAACTAAGATCCTGCCCTCAGACCAAGAACAGAAAGGGTTGAACACCCAAGCTGCAGGGCTGTTCCTATCGCCTACAAATTCACCTAACCAAGCCTCCACTACCTGAACTTCAAGATCTTCCTCCACTATATTGAAAGGAAAGATAGGATGGAAGAGATTGTCTGGAAAGAATTGGTGGTAAACCAAGCTCTTCCATAAGATTGCATCATCCCCATCTAACCACCCACATGAGATCTTCCTCCCTTCTTCAAGAATGGCAAAGTATCTCATGTCTTCGGTTTAGGGTTCGAGCGCCTCCCTCCCGTCAGCGCCATCCGTGTATATCCATTGGAATATGATCCTCGCTTCTCCAAATCTGATTGTAGTACCCACGTAGCGTCTTCCACAGGCAAGTGCGTTCACTTCACTAGGTATTGGAGAAATTGAGATCTTCTTGTTTTCTTGTAGACTTATCAAGAAGAACCTCTGGGACGATCTCGAGTTGGTCGTCCATCATTTCCAATAACTCTGTTGTCTCCAATACTTCTTCTGGATTAGGAGTGTGCCTCTTTAGGAGACTTACATGGAAGACCCTATCGATTTTGAGATGTGCTGGCAGATCCAACTTGTAGGATTGGTTATCTACTCTTTTGGTTATCCTGAACGGCCCAACCCATCTTGGAGAAAGTTTCTTGCAATTGCTGATGCGGAGCTTCGCTTGCTTGACTTTGATCTTCAGCTACACGTTGTCCCCTACTTGGAACTCTCTTACTGTTCTGTGCTTATTAGCCCTTCTGTCGGCTCCTTGCTGCTAGAAGATATCCTCTCACTTCTTCCACCAATTGTTGCATGTCGGCTAGCATCTGCTGGGATACTTCTACGGGATTGTGCCAAGTGTCTGGGGTCAAGCATTGGTAGCCATATGCTTGGTGCTATTGTATACAAACTCCACCAAGTGAATGTAATCGTCCCACTTTGATTGCTTGTTCCAGACATAATTCCTCAACATATCTTCAAGTATCCGATTCGTGCGCTCCGTCTGCCCATCAGTCTGAGGATGATATACCGTGCTCATCGATAGCACTCATGAACTTGAAATCCCTAACAGAGCTTATCTCCTTTGACATCCCATGGAGTTGAAAGATTTCCTTTATGAGCAACATGGCGATATTCAATGCCGTATCTATGATCCTGCATGGCACAAAATGCACCATTTTTGACAATTTGTCGACTACTACCATTAAGGCATCCTTGCCCCTTATGGTTCTTGAGAGCCCTGTTATGAAGTCCATACTTATTACTTTCCATTTGGCATTTGGCACTGGCAATGGCTCCAACACTCCTAGAATTCGAAGTTGCATTGCCTTTGTCTGTTGACATAGATGACATTCCCGAATGTACTTGACTATCTACTTCTTCATGCTGGGCCAATAATAGCTACTTCTTATCTTGAAGTAGGTTTTCATGAAACTTGCACGACTAGCTATTGGGCTATTGTGCGTGTCATGGAGTATTACTTCCTAATTCCGGATGATTCTGGTGCGCACAATTTGTTCTTATGGACAATAGGTCATTTTCCTTCTTAAAATGCTTGAAGGTTTTCCCTTCTTTGTCCGTTCTTGCCTCCTTAGAAAGGCTTGCCCATGCTTCCCTGAAGTCTCGGTCCGTTGGCAACATTTCATCTTCTTGCCAAACGCACTGGTGTGTGTTGATATGGCATTGCAATGGACTCTTGTCGTCAAGGGGTGCCTTGAGAGCGCATCCGCAACCACGTTGAGGTTGCATGGCTTGTACACGATGTCAAATCGTACTCCTCCAGGAACTCCATCCATCTGCTTTGTCTCAAGTTGGGACGAAGACATATTGTAGACTTTGATGATCCGTATCTAATTGGAACTTCCTTCCCAATAGATAATGCCTCCATATTCTCAATGCTCTCACAATTGCTAGCAATTCCTTCCTGGTCGTGGGTTGGGTAATGCGTTTCGGCGTGGTTCGTCTTCCTTGAATCATACGCTACCACCCTCTCCTCCTGCATTAAGACCACTCTTGTTGCAATCTTGTTAGCATCGGTTGTTACCAACTTATCTTTCTTTGGGTCGGGCAATGCATATTTGTCAAGTCTGCAGCTCTGTTTTTCTCATTCATTTGTAGGTAAAAATTCGAAATTAGGAGAGCAGATTTGTGTGAAGAAAGCAGATTCATTTTGGCAATAGACTCATTTCTAAGGTCCACTGCTCACCATTGCTGGCTTTGACTGAAGCATCTCAAATAAATTTCTAGGAATTCAGGCCCATTTTTTTTCTTATATAAATTCAGTGCAGGAATTCAGGAAGAGGAGACAATTTTATATGTTATCTGGAGGTAGCAATTGCTCAACATGCTAGATTAATTGTTTTCTTTCAGTAATGTGCTCGGGAAATATAAAGCAGAGCAGCAGAGCATCTAAGGGTTTTCTTGCAGTAAAAATGATCATCCTAGGGCATACCTCTAAACCAGTGATAAACCGCTTTACTGGAATTTTCAATCATTTCAACCCTTAACATAGGTGAGGTGATTATTTTTCTTTCTACACATGCATTAATACGGACTCATGCAATAATAGGCATTGCACAAAGCTTGAATTTTCATATTTGAGCTTTTAGAGAATGGAACAAAATTGACTTGCTTCATACTTCTGATGCCTGCAACAAATGCCCAGCTTTCTCAAATATAATTGTTTTATGCATTTTTATTTTTTAAATATTATCCCTTTCCATAAAGATTTTCACTTTCAGTGTTTTCAATAAGGTTCTGTAGAAAATGTATGGGATAACATAAGATTGTGAATGGTTGGGGTGTTGTATCGTATAAAAAATAGTAGGAAAGTGATAGTGGCTGGGCTGCTTTGACCCAGGCAGAGAAAATTGCTTTTTTAGAGAAAATTGTAGATGAGGTCAAATGCTTAGTTTGGAAAATTCTATTTTTGGATCTATAATATAGGAATTTTTAATTTAGGGTTATGCCGCAGGCAAGAGCTTAGGCGGCGGATTTTTGAGAGAGGGGTTGTCTTTGGAAGCAAGAGCCTTGAGCATTGGCACCAGGGAAATATGAATCGAGAATCTTGTTGCCATGTATCAGTCATCATCGTTAGAATATTTTTTCAATTGTCGGCTTTTGTTCTTTCTGGAATACAACTGCCACAATAGCTATTAGCTTCTATCAGAAGAGAACGGATTAATTGTGTTTTACAAGCTGAACTGGTTTTCCAGGTTTTTCCCTGTGGTATGTTGCAGTATGCACTATGCTTTTGGGAAGCAACAAGTTTAGCACATGAGATTGATCTTGGAACAGATGGTGTACATTTGGGCATTACTAACAATATTTCTCTTATGTTACTATAGCTTTTTAGATTATTGAGATGGGATGGACGAATCAATTGTGATGAATCCGGATGACTTTGTTTACCCTCCCCATCCTCCTTCTTTCCTTTCCGATTTGTCATTTCTTCCTGAGATTCATAATAGTGCCAATTCTTTCTAGAACATGAATATTTTCATTTTCTAGCACATTAAAAAGCACAAGGTTGTGATGCTCGAACAGAAGATGCTTCCATTCCTTTAATAACTTATCATGCTGCTGTTAAATCTCTGACTATAATCTGCGGCAACTAAAATGATATGTCTGGTGGAAACTAGATTGCCTGTGAGATAAGGCATGCATCCACATGGGTGGGAGAAATCGGTCCAGGTAATGCACTAGGACTGAGCTACTCCACTTAATTTTTGTCTTTCATTGCAAGAACTTACCTTATGTGTATGCGCGCCAATCTATTTGTTGATCGTGAACCGCCCTACAATTCTAGACTTAGCGACCATATCTGCTGATCTTGCCGTCCACGCCTAGTAGATCTGGCAGTCCTGGCAGAATTCAAGTATGATTATTCCTTCTTATAATGGTGCTTCCAGTATGGCAAGGGGTTCATATCCGCTTTGGAAGTGTAGTTTGGAAGTGTGGTTTCAGAGGACTATGTTCTGACTTACATATTGACTTGGAGCATGGTTGAAGAATCATATCTTTGAGGTGGAAAAACTTGTTTGACCCCATCACATAATTGACCAACGGTGTAGAATGGATTAGAAGGAATATACTTGGGAATATTAAAGAAATCAAGGGCTGAAAACAAGCGATAAAGATAAACAAGCGATAGGGTTGCTTGGTTTGTTCTTTGTGGATTGAGTCGATAGCCTAACCTCCGCTAATCAAGTTTAGTCTTCAATTTCAATATATTGACAATATTCTTCACATGTCGGTAAAAGATCCTATCTTGATAGGTTTATTGCAAAGCAATATTCAGAGGACCGGTGTGCTTAGTAGCACCACTGAGCTCTTTGTAATGCGTTAGGGCTTAATGATAGATGGTTGCATAAATAATTCAAACTTCGTGTGTCCTATTGCGTAAGGGGACGTTCTTCATGGTAGATAAGCTCATCCCTTGCACATTAGCTGCATGGCACAATGTCGAGCCCTTGCTCGCGACCCGAGAGAAGTGTAGCGCGCTGTGAAAGAGAACACCCAAGGAAACTAGAACGAAGAATCCAACTTTATTGCATATGGTTATGGTTGGAAAAACCCCAACCATGGTTACATATTTATAGCCCCTGCCACGTCAACGCCACATCACTGCCACATCATCACACCCCTTCAATTATGTACACCCTTTGAATTTCGTATTTGCCACCTAGGCGGATCGCCCTCGTGGCACCCTCGCATCATTCTTTGCATCACTGGATCGCCATGTCATCAAATATGCCAACTGGACATGCCACATCATCCTTTTTCTCACGTCTCATTCTTCTTGAGAGGGATGGGTCGAGGTACCCTCCCTTAGGCGGATTTTTGCAACTTTCCCATGGTTGCAAGGTCTAACAATTCAATTCAAATAGGTAGCCCTGTTTCTTTTTCGATTCCCCTGTATCCCTTCCTTTGTGTAATTTCTTCCTTCTCTGTTTTACGTTATGCAGCAGAAGATCGGCCTTCTGTTTCTGAGATCGAATTCTACACAGATGGCTGTGGTTTCTTCCCAATCAACCCCTGACGACCTTCTGATATAATTTCTTGCATGGCCATGGCCTGATGTTGATCAAATCCGGCCTGATCCATGCATGCTTTTTCCAGAACCGAGCCCCGGCAGACCTTAATCACAATTGGGTGTCCTTCCAGTATCCTTCATCGATTTGTCAAATCCGGCACCTTTAGCAACTGCTCATCCATGATTCCGTTGATGCCCAAGTTCCCTTCTACATTATTTCTCTAATTCGACCTCTGTGCTTCCCTAATAAATTCTGCTTTGGCCGATTCGATTCAAGATGATCATCCAGCTTCTTCTTCTGGAGTTTTTTCTGATGCCGAGGCCTCCTACTCGATTTGCTCCAGATCTTTTTCCCTTGCAACTATTCTTAGAACAATCAACTCTTTTTCCTGAAAATCCCTTGAACCATCATTCATTTAAATTGGATTTATGTCTGTTCCAAAAGCACGCCACTTTTGCATACCCTTTTCTCAATATATGAGATTTATCTTCGATTCACGAAGAGAAGATAAATAAGGTTCTCAAAACCATTGTAGTTTGTTAGGATCTGGCAGGTAGTTGAACACAGGCCGTTAGGATCCTAGATGGCCTTCTTATACTCGTGCGTTTCTTTGCTTCTCCATCAGCACATCCTTGAGCGTCTCCAAGTTTGCGTAGCATCTTCCCCAAGTCCCACCCTCCCTGGTCGTGTTTGGAGTTGTTGTAGAGCCCTAGTGCTGTTGTGGTGCTGTGGTGAAGACCCTCGTGTCGTGTTTTAGTGGAAGTTGAGCATGTTGGCTGGAGTTTTCCCTCGCTGACCTGGTTCTAGTTTTTTCAGATGCGACATCGCAGGGACTCCATTTGCCACAACACATCATATTTTGTGGAGCCTTTTTGATGTCTGCTGTAAGAAGGTTATATGGGAGCAGCATGCCATCTCATTTTCGCAGTGGGTGTTACACTTAAGGAGTGGCCCCGTGTGTTTTCCATTTGGCTTTGTTGGGAGATGCCTTTTCCATTTGGTTTTTTGGGAGATGCCCTGTAAGTGGATCAGCTGGTTGTATTTCTGATTTTACAGATTAGTGAGATCGCAGGGACTCCATTTGCAGCTGGTTGTATTTCTGATTTTACAGGTTAGTGAGATCGCAGGGACTCCATTTGCAGCTGGTTGTATTTCTGGTTTTATCTTATTAGTGAGATGCCCGGATGGGCCAAAGCTCCAGCAGGTTGTATTTCTGATTTTACATATTAGTGAGACGCCCGGATGGGCAGGTTGTATTTCTGATTTTACATATTAGTGAGACGCCCGGATGGGCCATTCATATCAGCAGGTTGTATTTCTGATTTTACATATTAGTGAGACGCCCGGATGGGCCATTCATTCGCCCGGATGGGCCATTCATTCTTCTATGTGTCTTGCCTCTACTGGTTTTGAGAAAGTGTTTTGTTGTGTGACATGCTGTTTTGCATTGTTGCAAATTTTTGCATTGTAGTAGTGGGTGGTTTAACATTTTCTTGTTTTAGTGAGAAGAATGTGGTGTTTGATTAGCATTTGTAGATAACAACACATCAATATACAGAGAACACTTTTTACATTGTATTCACTTGATATGAAGATTACATCATGGAGGGACTAGTCCTTTCTTTGTCAAATAACTCTCAAGATAGGGATCCATCTCCTTAGTCCGATCTAGTTCTGGATGCGTTTTGACAACATCTGATACTGTTTTACCAGAAGCCAAGCCACTCATGATGGACATGAATAGTACTAGAAACTCATCTGTTGAGTAATCTTGTGGAGTATAAGTTGGTGGATTTAGAGCCCGACCTTGATTATAAAAGCACTTAAGAGCATCATCATCTACTATTATGATGTCCTCTTTCTTTTTAATGCCAAGCTGATTCATCATAGTACCAAGATGTTTCACGAAGACCGGTTTGCCATCCGGATCTCTTGGATGTGGAAACTTTATACACTTACTTTGGTCCCAAATCGTCACAAAGTCTCGATTCATGCCTGGTAACAACCTAAGTACTTCATCAACATTTCTGCGTTCCATTGAAGACCAGATGGCAACTCGAAACAATCTGAACGCCTCAATCATCATATCTTCTAAGTGTGGACGAGGATAGATCCACTTAGTATTCGATTCTAGAGGGACTTGCTCGAAGTCATCACTGTTAATAAGCTTCTTAGAAAACGTTTTACACAGGACAACATTCAGATCGAAGACAATGATTTTGTCACAAGCAGGTGGAGGTCTGAACCATGGAAAACAAAGAGTTAGCCATGCAAAAGTGTTCTGCAATACACGCCAAGCGCGTTTTATCCTTCATAAATAAGCTACATATCGCGCCTGGCGTGAATTACCTTTCATCGTCGTCCGTCATCCGCGGCGGTCTTAGCGTCTACTTCACTCCCGGATGCTTCTTGTCCGGAAGCATGAACGCCACCGTTAAGTTCGGACCGTTCTCTTCTATGAAAGCTACCACGGGGGTTTGATTCCTAACCTCGATGGTTACATCCGAGCTTGCATGATCATCCCGGCTGGTATCGAACCCGCCATCATTCATTCCCCAAATTTGGACATTACCGGTTGGAATGTTATCAAGCATGGGCGCCAAATTTTTCTCCATGGTCTCACGTTCCCGCTCTAGCATTTCGGCCTTCTCCTCGGGGGTTGCATTGCTTTTTGAACATTCTGGAGTTGCACTCGTAGGCTTTTGTGAACTAGTATTCTGCTTCTGCCCTTCGTAAGGTACCAAAGCCAACAGTTTTTTTTATCTTTGACAGGACCCCAATCAGCCGTGGCTAGTACCTTTTCGAAAAACACTTCAAGGAAATCCCTGGACTGGTCGCGTTGATTGACGAAAACTTAAACATCTTCTTGATGTCTTCAGGGCCTCTCTACCAATATACCCTCCAACATGCAATTCACAGCAAGTGGTATCAAGTGGTGCAAATGCCTCAACAAGATAGCTTGCCAGATTGATTGCAAACCCATGTTTATTCAAGGGTCCCTTGTCTTTTGTCAGCAATTCCAGAGTGATGTCTTTCCGGTAGAGGTTAGGAACATCAAATTCCTCGCATTCATTTGCTTCATCCTCATTATCTGCTTTGTAGAAGACATTTTTCAAGTTGGGTTCATCCAAAAGAAAACATTGCCATGCACCTTTATCCGATGCCCCTTTGCTCTTAGCTACCTCATAGCGTCATCTGGCACAAGGGATATCATTATGAAGATTATACAAGCGCTTTTATACTGCATCCTCAAATCAGTATCCTTTGTCTCAAAGAGAAGAGAGCCTTCCCTAACGACCTTTAGGCATTACAAGTCGTATGAAGCCACCAAAGCATGCATATGAGGCTCTCCTGGGGGGCATATGATGACAATAGTAAAGAGCTTCGAGTTGTTAAGCCTATGCGACTACTAAAAAACTGTTGTACTCTGTTGAGTCATCCCCTTCTCTCCTTTTTGCATCCGCTATCCAATACAAACAGAGAAATATTGCGAGGGCCTATTGTTGTATCGGGTAGGAGACCTTTATAGCCAGTAGAGACCAGGTATTGGAGTGCAGGTAAGTCACCACCAACATCTTTGAGGACGGCAACCTTTCTTCTCAGCTCAGCCATCACCTTATCGGATAGCTTTGAGGTGTCTTTGTTGGTTCTTTGATTTCTGCTTTTGCAGAAATTCCTTCGACCAAAAGATATTTCTTGATGTCATCAGCGAGACCGCCATACTTGTCTAGCGGGCCGACTTGAACAATGTTACATCACCGATAGCTTCAAGTTCTTCACCAAGCGCTACCTTCATAACTTCGCATGTTCTTTATATGAGTGCAACAATCAATGAAGGACATTTTGTCCTTAACTGAAGAAGCCTTCTTGTACAGAACTTCTTAGTTTATGCATTGATTTAACAACCAAATGATTTCATCATCTTGGAGGCCACGTACTTTCCTCATCTCGGTAGTCTTGAGATCAAATATTGAAGTATCTTGAGGAGGCACTTTCGTCCCATTAGGTCTAGTAGGCGTTTACGAGCATAAGCATCCCGAGAACTTCGTTCCACTTCGCCTGAGACTTAGTCCTTAGCGAAGACGATCTTGTAGGCATCATGTAGGACCTCTAGAAGTCGCCGGGCGTCTACGCCTGCTTCCTCCCCAGTTTTTTTTCCTGTTTTTTTGGCTCTTGGTTTCCCATCTTGGATGATAGTCTGAGCCAAGGTCTTTTCCAATGCCTTAAACTCCTCAGACTTCGTTCCTCCCTGTTTTGTTTGCAGGGGTCTTCCATATTCTATCCATTGCCGGGCCGGGCATGGCCGGAGTTGTTCCACGTAAAAAGGGCTGCGTGTAAGAAAAGCATGTCGACCAATATGAGTAGGGCATACAAAAGTTAACCGCTTTTAGATCGAGCAAAGCAGGGATAATCGGGGAACGTCAAAGGCAGTACGTGCCAATTCGCGCCTGGCGTGAATTCATGCTGCCAATTCACGCCTGGCGTGTATTCGTCCGCGAATTGTCAGCATGAATACACGCCACACGCGAATTGCCAATGTACTGCATTTTGATCAGGCGGTACGTTGCCAATTCGCGCCTGGCGTGTATTCATGCTGCCTATTAATACGGACGAATACACGCCCGGTAGCGCGTTCATTCGTCCGCGAATAGGCAAAGATGAATACCGGCCAGCGCGGCACGCGATCGCATTCGCTGGCGTGTATTCGTCCACCTGATGAAAATGCAGTACATTGGCAATTCGCGCGTGGCGTGTATTCATGCTGACAATTCGCGGACGAATACATGCCAGGCGCGGAATTGGCACGCCTTGACACACGCTGGACCTAGTCTACTACTGTTATTGCTACTTGATATATCTGACTCTATTCCACCAAATATACTAACCTTTTATAAAGAAAGACTTCGCCCATTTCGTTCAATGTTGCACTAATCTCTGCCAGGTCCTCTGTAGGGGTATGGGGGCTTAGAAACCGACACCTCCTGTGGTTGTAATGTAGCAGATACATTGTTTCTCCGGTTTGCAAAGCCTGGTTGGATAGGGATCGTTGTGCCTCAATAGAATGATGTCCGTCAATAATAAGGAAGCATATATTAGGGTTCTCCACTGTTAGCTCTTCTAATGTTGTCCACTGGAGTGGAGCATCCTTTTTCTTATCCCAAGGAAGCACGTCTGCTGGCATAGGAACTTGGCCTGGATTCCTCACCATCGCCCTCAATATTTCTCTTGCATGCTCAGGGTCATACCTCCTGCTAACAAGACTTGACTTATGTGATCTCACCAGACGGTCAACATGGATGGGATGTGTAAAAGATTGGCCAAGTGGGTAGTTGTCTGCATACTTGACTAGCCTACTCATTGCCTCCAGCTGCAATTTCTTTTCGGAGTCATTTTCTGCCAAAATGCCATCAACTGTTGCAGCGGGGATGTCCTTTCCTAAGTCCAGCAATCTTCATACATCCCTAATATCTAATAGAAACTGGAGTGAAAACAGTATTTTGAGGCCATCCGTACTTGAAACATGACTCAGAACTCACGTCCTTCTTCATCAGACCATCTTTGAAAGCAGTTGCCCTGGCATGTGTAAATCTGACGAGATCTTTCTTGTGGTTCTTCACAACCTCCACTAGGAGTTGACAACAGATGTCATCCTGCTCCTCACAAGTGATAAGAATACCTTGTTTCTTCATAAGATCGGTCTCTTTCTTTCTGGAGTGTAACACAAGATCCACCTTACCATTTGTTTTGCCTACATCAACATACCACTCCGCACTGTCATCCATCTTCTCCTCGGGGCATGGAGGAGCTGTGTCTACTCTGATAATGGATCCGCTATCATCCATCGACAATGCATAGGATACTGCGTCCTCATTGGGCTTTCCCTTCTTCTGTGAGCTGGAGCTCACTGGAGTATCTTCCGAGCCTCTTGCTTTCTTAGGAGGAGGTGTAGGAGCTATCATTCGGTTTTGTCTCTTCTTCCCTGCAAACGAGGGTGCAATACACTTTAGCGATTTGGTGGTCATCAATTCGGCCGGGCTAAAGCCGCGAGAATGGCATACGGTCCCCAATTACGGACATGCACTCATGCGGGCGTGCCAATTACGACATCTTAGACCAAGCGATCGAAGGCGAAGCCAACTAAACACGGTCATACCACTTTACAAATTATAGACGAGAGCTTAATCACGAAGCGGGGACAATTTAACACAGAAGGACATTTATTATGCGGATGCACATACAAGTCACAACATGAAATGAGCTAAAGAAATGATAGATAGGGGAGGTGAGCAGCTATAGAAATTTAAGTCAGCACTTCTACGTAAATAATAGACAGAGTATAGGCGTAAGATCTGAGCAAATACAATAAATACAAAGTAAATACGAGCAATGAACATAGAATGAATAACACACACGAGAATGATGACAATCTTGACCTTGAGCATCTTCTCTCGCGTCCCGGCTGAGTTTGGAGCAAAGACGACCTTTGGGCGGCATCTTCGTAATGATCTTGGCCCTCGGAGTTCTTGAGTTCCCGAAGCCTCGGAGTTCTTGAGTGTCTCGCAGATAGTTCGACAATCAAAACCAAGAAATGGAATTCAAAAACTTATATAGATTTCCATAAAGCGATTAGGTCGGCTTTTCGATCGACAGGTTTTATTCGGATCGACTTTTTGATCGACGGTGATAGAAGCGGCGGTTATTAAAATTCGCAGATCGACTTTAATCGGCGGTCCGATAGAAGGGAGCGGATATTTAAATTTGTGGATCGACTTTTAATCGGCGGTTAGCAATATTGGGCCCTAATGGGCCGGGACGCGATCGTCTGGCGATAAATGGCTCTCTAACCATGGTATTGTCAAATCCATAATTAGATTTCACTTTCGGCTAGAAAAGCGGTACAATTAATCGGATAATTTGAAACTACCACCTAATCTTGCCGCCCGACCTTTCTTGTCATTCGAACTTCGAAAGAACTTGGAAGAACAGGGAAGAACTCGAAAGAACTTCGGAAGAACGGGAAGAAGCTTCGCTACGGCGATGTCGGCGCCTTCATGTAAGTTCATCTACTCTTCCGGAACCCAAGCTCCAAATTAATCCCATGATCTTGCGATATTGAACGGCGTTGGAGAAGAATGCTACATCTTGACGGCGGCAATTTGAAGAGGAGGGTGGGAAATTGCAAGATAGAATCGATCGATCCGGAAGCAATCGCCATGGAGTTCCTCTTGGAAATGATCATGTGAAGATTCTAGTAACCGATTGCCATTTCAACGGCGAAGCATTACCGGAAGGCATCCTAATGGAGACCACAAGTGGGTGAAAGCATCAAACCTTTGTTGCATGGCCAGATGGCAAACTTAAAGAAGGTGAGTTTCATTTTCTTGGAAGACATAGAGGAAGATTGAGTGCTCATACTAAAATGCACAAGCTGATTCTGTCATATGTATGAAATTGAAACGCTTGCATGCCAGACCATTCATTCAATATTGCAAAATTATAAGGCCTGCAGACCAGAGCATTCAGGAATTTAAAAAACACTGTATTCTTTACATGGATGGGATATTCTTTAAAAAACCTGCATTCTTTACATTGTTTTAATTACATCTGTGTGTTATTCATCTATGTGGTATTCATCTGTGTGTTGTTCCTCAGTAGTCTCAAATGCTGGCACAATAGTCTCAAATGTCATGTTGAAAAAGATAAACCGCATACAAGATTCCGCAAATAAGATGGATGCGACTATTGGGATATTACCCAAAATGGCTTCGACACTACAAGAGAATGAAGGTTTTTTGTCAGAAAAATCGTCAGATGGTCTTCACAAAACAGATAATTGCCCAGACTCTACTGCCTGACGATTTACCTGACGAATATTATCTGACGATCAGAAAAATCGTCAGAAAACTCGTCAGTCTTCTGACGATTAAGTGTCAAAAAAATCGTCAGAAAAATCGTCAGAAAAATCATCAGAAAAATCGTCAAAATTTTCGTCAAGAAAATCGTCAGAATTTTCGTCAAAAAAATTGTCAAAAAAAATTGTCAGATGTTTGGCCACCAAAATCGTCACGTCATGCATCTATTTACGTTTTGTCTGCATCTATTTACGTTTTGTCTGGATTCGCATTTTGTCTGTAACTTTAAATTTTGTATCAATTTGCAATACATTTGCATTATCATTTACACTTAGCTTGTAATACTTGTAATACTGCTTAAGTTTAAAATGAATTTAGGCTACAAGCTATAAAGAGATAAGAGCATCATTTATTTAAATGTAGTTAAAGTTACATGTAACAATCTTTATCATGCCAACAAAAATAATGTGGCAAGGTGCTCAGTAATAGCTTCCTTGTTGCGATGCTTGTTCAAGAAAGATTTTGATGTTCTATAGCCCTCAAGCTGAATTTCAAATATACACAAAACCCATTAATTGTTAAGTCTCTATCATTTCAAACTTTTTGATGTACCTATTGAATAAGTAATAGCCTGCAACTTGCAACTGCAACAGAAGGATGTTGAAGCAAGCAATAGCGAAGTACAAGGGGGTGAATAAGGGGGTGAATGCACAATCAGTAAGCCCCCTTCTTTTCATTGCACCTGCAACATTTGATAGAACAACCCCTTGTTAGAAAAATCAGCAACTCACCCTTCACCTGTGTGTTATATAAGTAAATAAAACTCTAATTTTTAGTGCAAGAATGCAAATGTATTCAAGAACATTATATTCAAATGAATGGCTGTCTACCACAGCCATATTTCTGTACGACTCAGTTAAAATCAGCAAGCAATGGTATAAGATATATTATTGCAAAATACTACCAAATTATCCTCTTAAGCCTGCCTAAATTAATTCACCAACAAGTATAGTGTGCATAGAATATGCACTTAATCATGCAACAAAAAATATCAAGCTGCAAACAAGACCTAAGAATTAGGTATTCTCATGACAATACAAGCCCTTAAAAACATATGTCCAGGAATAATTTCAGCATGATAATGCAGGATACTTGCAAGCCACAAATAGCTCGGATACATTACCATGAGAGTTGTAGCATACGAATTTAAGTTATGCATGGCATTCCACATAAATTCTAGCATTGTAGACTCTAACTTGAAATTCAGATCAGCATGGCCATCATCAGCGTACATATAAGCTAGCCAACAGTAGCACATAAGCTGGCATTAGTAGTGAAGTTCACATGTCTACCACAAATCCATATCTAATAATTATCAATTGAAAGTACACAGGACAAACCTGATTTATGTGCAATTCCAGCATGATAATTGATTTCATATTATAGCATTTTGATCCTTTACAGCTCCAAAATGTACCTTGTCAAACATAAGATTTAGAACTTCATATATACATCCTTCACATGAGATTTAGAACATATTTTTGAAACTTCCAAAACGTACCATTATCGAACATAAGATTTAGAACCTAATATTTAGGACTTCAAGAAAGCAGGCCTTGGTCTATGAAAAATTGTGCAAATAAAAAGCTACATCGGCCATGCTCACCAAGGCATGCAACAACAAGATAATTATTTTAAAGCACAGGCCACTACAACAAACGCATGTACCGGATTGTTGGAAGCAGGTATCAGCCTACAGGCCAAACCAAACAACTAAATGTATTACTGCATCATTCCCTGCCTAGAAACCAGGCTTTAGGTCTTTTAAAGCTCAGACTATTTTCGAAATCCATAAGCTAAATTAATAACAAATAAGAACCTGAATAGGAGTTTCCAGTAGATCACTGATATTATGCTTTAGCACAAATCATGCAAGCGTAATTGCTTCCGACGAACTTCCTGCACCGCCATAGCCAATAAGCTCTTCTATAACTGCAATAGAGCTGAAAAAGTAAAAGACCAAGCTTATGTCTGGCAGCCTCTTTCCTGCATTGCGTTTATAGCCATAGCAGCCTCAAAATATCAGAAAGTTTTTCAGTGCAACAGGTCAAACCAGACCGTTCATGTCCTTCCAGATCCGAAGCGACCAAGGCGACCGCTTGGCACCAAGGTCATCGGCCATATGCCCTAACCCTAGGAATTTTTTTTTCTTTCTAGATATCAAAGCAAATAATTTATCAAAGCAAATAATTTTATTTACAACAAGTGAAATAAAAACTTAGAGTCATCAAACTTGGAGTTATCGTGCATAAGAGCATGTATATCGAACTAGTTTTGCAAGTTATAAGAATTTTGCCTTCAATTCTTAGAAAATTCCAAGGTCATTCAAATTAACCAAATAGGCATTAAGTGGCCTTTTATCTTTCTACGGAATTACTTAACTTTTTCAATCATGAAAACCATTTTATAAGTCTATATCAATCATTAAAAAAAAAATTTTTTGCAAGTCATTTTGCATCTCACGTCTAGTGAAACTTGCCCAATGGCTTTGCCAACCAAGCTAACAAGTCAATTATTTTGGCAACCAAGGCTCTATAGATGCCCTAAGCCAAAATTGCAATATGCCCTAAGGTAATTTGCATTTTAAACCAAATTTGCATATTTGAGGCCAAGTACTAAAGGCCAAATTGGCCCTAACCTTTCAAAAAGAATATTCTTTCAATATTCTCGCCTCCTCCTCCTCATTTTAATCTCCATTCAAACCATTAGTGCCCGGCATCGATCGTTTGCACAATACTTGTTTTAAATCCAACAAAGCGGCCATAGTCTATCCACAGGTTGATAAAGGAAAATTTGCCCTCGTTATTTAGCATTTTGAATCTACTAACTTGTTCTAAGCTCAAATCTACAATACTAGCTAGGGATGAAAATTTACATATTTTTTGCTCCCCAAAAAAATCAAATTTGGTCAATTATTACATCATTAGACAGATCAGGGAGATAGCCTTTCAAAACATCAAATTTCATCTAAACGGGCTCTTGGATGAAATGTTATGACAAAAATTGTGATAGTGCTACTGACGATCTTTTTGACGATAAATGTGACACAAAATCTGACGAAATTGCTGACGCTTTTTCGGCGCTTTTCTTGACGAAAAAATCGACGTTTTTTTCGGTGAAAAATCGGCGTTTTTCGACACTAAATTTCGACGATTTATGTGACACATATAGCCGCCGTATATTTCTCCCCGATTAATCGTGAAAATATCGGCGTAAAATTGTCAGAAAAGCAAGCGTCAGAAAAATCGTCAGATTATTCGTCAGACAAAAATCTCTCTAAACAGTCTGACGATTTTTCTGACAAATAATAGCCATTCTCTTGTAGTGCGAGGTCTGCAACTCTAATTATCAACAGCATTCTCCATTTCAAGCCCTCCAGCCGCGACACTACTCATTGAAAAAGCTTATGCTTGTAGCCTATCTTGTACGGGAGGAACTTGGTTGAATGCGTTGCCAGCGTAGTTCATAAATCGTAAGTTAGAGAAAAAACAAATTAGTGATTTGGCGCCATGAGGCTAATACCATTCACTTGTAATTTAAATGCCATGCGTGTATCATATTGTACTTTAAAAGCGATCGCATTTCTTGAAATTTGTCTTGTACTTTTCAAATTTGAGAGAGCTGAAGTGAAATATGTTTGTGTGCAAAATGTTTACATTGTACAGGTCCAATACGCTTTGGCGTGAAGCGCATAAAGCTAATTCGAATGCAATTCCGCGCCGAGCATGTATGGGCCCTGTAATTAAACATTTTGCACCTTTTTCTTTCGCTTTCTGGCGTGATCTCACTTCACTCTCTCAAATTTAAGAATGAAAGGGCCAGAATTCAAAACAGCTTCTGAAGAAATTACAGTTATGCTTTCAGTCATATGAAGAAACATATTGTAGTCATTAAATCCTTGTATTGCCATTAAAAATTTTTACATAGGGCCTTTTATTAGAGTTGCCAGAATTCAAAACAACCTATGCAGAAATTACAGTTCTGCTTTCAAGTTAGAGTAGAAACTAAAGAAACATATTACGATCGATAAATCCTTGTATTGCCATTGAAAAAATTTTACATAAGGCCTTTTATTAGAGTTGCCCAGCTACATGTTATAAAATTCTGAAGTTCTAGGCGGTTTAAGGAGATGCCTAGCTCCATTCATAATCCTCATTTGAGGCCTTTTTTGGAGATGCCCAGCTCGCTCTTCTGAACCAAAAACTAAATAACAAAAACAAAAACAAAAATCAGCCCTCTACCTCCTCCTCTTCTTCCTCCTCCTCTTCTTCCTCTGAGCTTTCATCGCCATCTTATTCGATGTCTTCAGCGACATCTTAAGTCTTGGGGAGGAGGAGAGGGGTCCATAATCATTGCTTTTTCTTCTTCTAATTCTTCCGCCATTCTTCATCCGCTTCCTCCATTTCTTCTTCTTTTTCAATCTAGTTCTCCATCTCCTCATCTGAATCAAAGGGAGTATTGGGGGACTTCGGGACTCTTGGTCTTTGGTGCTTTCGGATAATCTTTTCGAAGGCGGCTTTGCCACGAAGAAATAACTCCTCGCAATTATCCCGGATCGTGGTGGAGGCGTCCAGGCCCGGCATCTGCGGAGAGGGAATGGATTTCTTTATCAATTTTTTATCGCCTCTTCCGCCTCTTCGGGAGAGAAGTCCGTGATGGAGCTGGGTAGGCAAAAGATGGCTCACCATGGTAGGAAGAAAGGAAGAAAGGATTGGCTAGAAGGAAGAAAGGATTGGCCGGTTGAAAGAATGGAGGGTTTCTTATAAGGGGCCGGTTTGTAATTATGATTCCATCATATCATACAAGATTTATATCATATAATGAATTACCTATCATTACTTCTATTGAATTAATTAATTTAGGTTATCATTAATTCTCTATAGAATTACCCACATGTATTATATTTAAAACCTATGTTTTCATTAATTTTGTATAATTACCTAGACCCTTATACTTTAAACCAACTTTGGCCCATCTAGATTTTTTTACCTATACTTACCTCATTAGTATTACTAGCATACACCCTATGTTACCATTAATTTTGCAATAATTACCTACACCCCTATACTTATTTTTTGGCTGCTTACAACATATATTTGTCCATTTAATGGTTTTTTGGTATTTCTTAAAGTTCCTTTAATCGGTTCTCAAAATTACTTTGTCCTTTTCCGAACTAATATTAAGACATTTCACTTTATATAGGTGGCGTGTGGATCCTAAAAAAGGTAAAAATGTTAATGCCTATCCCCAACATGTTTCAACATTGTTACCACATGTTCTTATCACATTGTTACCCCATTGTAAACATTGTTCTTGTAGGTCAATCTTTGTGGACCACCAAAGGGGTTTTGGTCAGACTACTAAGCAAATTTTCCTCACAATGGGTTGGATTGGAAGAATAAGAAGGTGAAAGTGAAGCACCAATGCAATAAGGAGCTAGTAGGTGAAGGAACTATCATTAGCTGATCCTATCGAGGTATCAATGATGAAAGGTTAGGGAGAGGATAAAAGTGGTGGGTGTGGCTATAACAAGTTTAGAGGGAAAATGGAAGGAAAAAGGATCAAATCACCCGTTGCACTGCTTGTATTAAACAATTGGAGGTTCCATGCATCATGCCATGGCCTATAGCACATTGAGTTTATAGGAGAATTTCTTTAGGAACCCGGGGTTGTGGATGACAATCGATTTTCTTAATACCTCAATAGTCGCCAAGACCACATTTTGGAGAAGAGGGGCACACTAGGTGGTGAAACATTATCCTAGCAAGAGGTCCAAGTCAAGTAGTGATTGTTCTAAGGAAGCTCATAAGGTAAGGGAATGGAATGTTCTTTGGGCTAATTGTGTTTTGGAAGTTTGAATTGATGAATTGGTGGAAGCAAGAGCCACCTTCAAAGAGTATACTTGTGATGAGGGAGGACTTACATGTACTCCATTCATGAGCTTGCACTTCAAGATGAAAAATTCCCAAAAAAAAAAAATACCTTTGCTAGGGACATGGATATGTAAAGTTGCATGGATACATATTCATGGCATTCCAATTTCATCTTTGGCAAAATTGGCAAGCAAGTCATACAAAGGGAGTAAAATTGCATTACATGGAAATATAGCATGTTGAGGCCAACTTCTAGGATCACGGCTGCTAGGGAGGTTTTTGAAAAATATGTTGAATTCAATTTGAGAATATGCCACATAAAAAGTAGGAAAAGATCAGCGGGAAAAAATAGTTGTCGAAGAGATTGCCATCCCATTATACCCAGAAAAGCATATTGGAGGGAAGTGAATGCTTTTGTTTAGAACTTTGCAATGTTACTATTCCCATCTCAACTTTCTTGATGACTATGGAGCAAGCACTTTAAAGCATGTCACTATAGACACTTCAACAACTTTGCAAAGGAAACTGGTGTGCTAAGTTGAAAGAGATTCTGATAAGACCAAGCAACCAAGCCAAAGGGGCTAAGATAAGGGGAGCAAATGAAAGATCACATGAGGACTAACCATCATGTAGATCCACTTATTGGATGTGGAGAACATTATCATGTTTGGAACCCAATAACCATGTTTGTATTATACATGACAGCATGGATCAATAAAGACTTGTTTGCCACCGGTATAGTTACACATACAAGCAAATCAATAGAGCTTATCCTTTGCAAGTCTCTCGGCGGGTGCAATAGTGCATGGCTGGGTGCCATTTATTATGGCCATTTTAGTTTGCAACAGGGTGAGATGGTCCCGGTTTTCATATTGGAAGTGTGATGAGGTGCTTGAGGAACTATGAGAGTGGTTATTAAATTGACCTCCACAACCTACGAGGTGGTAGCCAACCACTCTTGATTGGCATTGTTGAATAGAAAGCCTAATAATTTAGAGAAGATTACTAAAGGCAAGGTTTAGGAAGTCGGTGCTTGAACATGTTGGAGCCTCAGTTCACGTCCCCAACCTCCGAGATCTACCAAGGGGTTCCTCCTCCAACTTGACAATTGTCTTTGAGGCCGATAAAAGCAGTATATGTTCTCATTCCTATCTTATTTAAATAGGTGGGTGGTCTTTGAAAAGAGTGAATTTAAGGTTCTTAATGCACGGACATACTCGCGAGGGATGGGATGCATTGTTTGGGAAGTATCGGATGCATTAAAGGAAATCTCAAGCGTGACCAATCTTCCCTAGACTAATGGAAGTTCTCCTAGTGAATGCATTTCACCTTTCTCCTATAGGTTGATCATACAAGAGGTGCCTGATTGGAAGAATTTTTATCGAAGGTTATGCTCTTGATATGGAAGGTCAATCTAGACCTCTTCAATTACACTCTCGGGTCATGGAAATAAGCCAATCATGCAATGGAAGATGAGACCTTCGATGATAAATGGAGGCAGATAGGGAGTACTATATATGGCAATGAAGATGAAAAATGGTAAACCCTAAGATTCCAAAGGGGTCAACCAAAAGCTCTTAAGTCTTTTTCCGAGGTGATCATTGCAAAAGCACATTGACGGGCATTTCTCGGCCACATCAGTATTGGAAAATTAACTTGATGATACCAACCTTGCATTGATAGATTATTGGACACGGTACATGGATTATTAGGACAAGTAGACATCCTCGATGAACTCAAAGATGGATGGCTACCTAAGACTAGGTGGAGAGACTTGATATTACACGAGGGAAGGCATTGATGTGTGGTTGGTAGTATTCGCAAGTCCATGGCTCCTCAATTTCTTCGAAAAACATATGTTGGTCCTAGGAAAGGAAGGCCCTAAATATCTCGGGCTGGAGGGATTATGATCCCAAAGATGATTTGCTTTATATCAATTTGCACTTAATTACCCGCGCAAAGATATACCATTATGTGGATGGGTTACACCATCTCCCGAGGTTTGCAAAAGTATACCGCAATGTGAGAACAAAGTTAAATTATTATGGAGTGAATTGGTGTCCGATTGCACCGGTTAAAATGCGTTGATGCTTGAGGAAAGAAAGGTATATATAGAAATTTGGACAAAAGAGATGGAAAGAAACCCTATTGAAGGGGATGATTGGGTTAGGTTAGATACTATTTTGTTTTCATGGACCCCAAAAAGGTCATTCAGTTAAGACTTCTAGGGTTTACAATACGTGGAAGTGAAGGAAAGCTATATGATATCTCTAGGGGTCGCCGAGAAGTAATTAGCAATATGTGACTTCGACATGCATATGTGATATTTTTAATTTTTAATGCAATCATGTTGTCTTTGTTATAAAAAAGTCACATTCTCGATGCAAATTTACTAACTTGGGAAAAAGTTCGCGGTGCCAAAATGGTCAAAATCGACATAAATCCAATTTAAATGAATGATGGTTCTTGCTGGTCGTAGCCCTTTTGGTGGTGACCCATTTTCATGTTACGGTATAACTTGCCCTTTGTTGCGGCATTTGGTAACACATCTTTCCCCTTTAGTTTCTTTTTTTATTCTTCAATGGGTTTATTCTCCAACTTCGGCTTACATCGTATGTATTCCCCAAAAAGTTTCTTCTTCAACCTTCATTGCTGTGGCCATTCCTTGTGTCACCATTGATATTTCTTTTCTGGCTTCGCCCGTAAAGGCCACGACCATCTTCCTTTTCTTCCATGGGGTATTTCCACTTCCATGCGGTTTGTCTTCCCAAGGTTTTTCTTCCTTTAATTCTCAACATCTTTTTCTTCTCGTTGTTGACCCGCTCATTATTCGAGGCCTTTATTTTTTCCACGTTATCTCCATTTACCACCATAGGTATTTTTTCTTCTATGGGGCTCTTCTCCCGACAACCACGTTTGCCATATAGTTCTTCCCATATCTTTCTCATGGGTCATTCTTCTCGTAACACATCTCTCTCCGGGCTTTGCAACCTTTCCATATTTCCCTAACTTTTCTTCACCAAGCCGACATGTTCGGAGCTATATTCTTGATAATCTGCTTTTGATTTTTTGCCTCGAACTGGCAGAAGACACCTGTATTTGAGAATTGAGGAAGTGGGTCTTGCTGGCTTCAATATATTTGGTCTACCATGAGAAAACAAGAAACAAACGTTAGTACTAATAAATTCATACACTTTTTATTTTATCATGGATTCTTTTTGCAGATTCTTATTTGCATATACAATACACACAAAACATTTACAGTGTTTATGCACAACACAATTTACGACACATCAGGCTTGAATTGATTCACAATGCGGAGCAAGTTTTTAAACTCTTTAGGGCAAATTCTGAGCTTTCCATACATCTTTAAAAGTGGTGTGCCCGAATGGAACTTTTGATCTGGTAAACATGTCACTACGAAGGTTTATGTGATTAATTCTCGCATTTATTCATTGAAGTGCATTTGAATCATTTGGTGCGTGAAAGCGTAGACTGCTATCAACGCAACTGCGCCGCGGGGTGCGCACCATCATCAAATGTTAATGCTTGCAGCTGTTTTTCGCTAATTTTACTTGAGAGTTGGATCATGTTTAGCACGTCCACATCATTATTGTTCTGTAGAAGAGGCCGCCATCAACATGGAATGCACACATAGAACAAGATGTGCATCGGCAAGAACCGGGGATGAATATCGTTTGAGAACCATGGTCCCTCTTCTTGTGCTCTTCTCCCGAAGAGCGGTCTGCGTTCTTCGGTCTCTTAGCAAATGAAAAATCATTGGTCTTGTTGAAGAAGCGGCATTGTTCATAATTTTGTACTATTACCTATTTAACACCGAAAATAAAAGAAGGCTAATCATCCTGAAAACATAAAGAGTAGAACAAAAGGCGTTATTAACTAAATTTACCGCGACCATGGCACTGGCAAACCATACAAGCACAAAGTATTGTATTTATTTCAATCTTTCTCATTTTGGGTGTTTGAGAGATTTCATGCATCATTCTGGCCACAGGTCCAGTGTATATGGTGTGAATATCAGCTTTGCACCACTATGTAAGGCCGTGATTTTAATTGTGAATATTATCATGTGTCTTTCAGCCTGGAAGGCACTCCACATAGCAGCTCTGGGAATAGCACAATATTACGTAATGAATGGTTTACAGCTGTAAAACTGCAGTTTTCTGCCAGAACTAACATTCTATGGCTTCTTGGTCCTGTCTTCTGATGAACCTCATCTGCATGATTCCATACTCCCTCTCAATCACCCTTGGGAATTTGGAAATTTAACTATGAAGGTCTTTTCTATCTCATTTCTGGACAACCTTGATCTACTCACGATGACATATAGCCTAGAGAACAGTAAAATGGCATAGTCATGGGTGCTGGCTCAGTGATAAGTTTGTTGTGGGATGGATGGCTAGAAGGTTAGGTCAAAGCACTTAATATTCATTTTGCGGGCATTCCGCTACATCTATCTGGCGGGTGGAAACTAATACCAGCGATAAATTTTGTTTGCGGGACGTTCCGCCGCATCCTGCGGTGGTGACCATGGAGTTCAGCTAGGCGAAGTTTTACATGGGTGCGGATTTTTGATAGTGCATTTTGAAATTAAATTTCAGATCAGCGTGATCCAAAGAACAAGGTCCCGGACTTCACCCCAATTCCCATTTATGATCAGACCACTTTCACCGATGCGACGACACCAACCGGCAAAACGAGCAAAGCATCCGCGCGTAATTATATGGCACGGCATTGGGCACAGAAGGCGTTCATATTTTGATGCATTTGCCGGCGGTTACGGTTGTTGTTCCCTAGCGTCAGCCAAAGAAATATCTTTGATTATCTCCAGAACTTTATACGGTCATGTTTGCGCTGGTGATATAAATTGCATCGATTTCGCCGCCGATTAGCTAACCAGTTTACGTTGACATTTTCAGGATTAATACCTCTAACCTTTGCACTATAAAACTTTGTTCAGTATTACATTCGCGCCAGGCATATGGTTGGTTCACGACGGTGGGTTTCGTCCGATAAAACCGCGACATATGTTCGCGTTATATTGTTTGACCGGGGGATTGCCGATAGCGGATCATATTATTTGTGAAGGTATATTTGGCGGGTAAGTTATATTATAAATTCAACGCCATGCTGGAGTATGGCGTGAAGCAGTATGTTAGTGGATATTCATCATAATTTTGTCGGCGTGAAAGGTGTTTTGGCGAGACTTCGTAAACGCATCGCTTCTGCTTCCATTTTTAACATAGACATCCACATGTCCCCAAAATGCGTTGGCACCTTCGTCACAAAATCAAATAGAAATGACGATTTTATTGATAACATTCACAGGACACGTGCTCTAAACCTATTGTACGGTCACAATTAATGCGCATGCGGAGCAAAAGCCTCCAGTCACCATAAGATTGGCGAATCCGTTACTGAATTTATGATGATTTATGACAAATCTAGCCCCGAAAAATTTGATAAAATCTGGCGAGATTTATCAAATTTATTCACTACTCTTGACATTGGTTGGTAGATGTAATGCTGATAGATGAATTCAATACCATGCAATCAATAATTTCTTGTGAAAAGCTGATTTTCCCAAATTTCTTCCAGAACTAGAATAATAATCTTTTGGTGACATTGAAATTTTTTTGTGATAGCGACTCCTATGAATGCGATTTTGATCTTTGGAATCTACGGCAAAAAAATTCACCCTTGGAAAAAAATGTCCATTCTTTTCCTCTCTCGAGGGCTTGCTTTCACGATACCATGTGAATTGAAGTGTGTAAAGGGACAAGCCTAACTATATAGTAGTAGTAGGGTGGCCATTATTAGATGGGCCATATAATATGTAAAGGTGGCATGTATATGCCCACATCATGGATTAGCGTTAAGGTCGGTTTCCTACTTGTAACTAAGATGTAGGAACCTTTCGCGATCATCTCGACTTGGAGAATCAGAAAGTGATGAACTATAGCGAATCTTCATATGAAAGACTTGACTTTAAGGCAGGTAGAATTCATGAACTACTTTGGGTAGAATCAAACTCAAAGAGTGATGAAGTATAAAGTGGAAAGCGTTTGAGACCATATATATGGCTTTGTGGGGAAGACAAACTATGTCGGCTGAGAATCTTGTTGATACATCTTCTGGAAACTTCTTTTACAAAAGTATAATTGAGAAAGGCATTATTTACATCCATTTGTGAAAGATATGAAACAATAGTTGTGAAATTGGCAGTAAAATATCAACTGTAATGTGGTCAGATCATTTGTGGCCCCGGAGCATAGGTCTCATCAACATCTAACCTTGTGTAGAATTGGAAATGTGTGCAAATAATCTTGCCTTGAAGTGAAGACCATCAGGTTTACGTTTCCAATTTGTAAACACACAGAACCAAATGCGATCTGCGAGGATTGGGAAGGAGGCACCAAAGTGTGAGGAGCTTGATGAATGGATTAATTTCAAGAGTCCACGAACAACAAATGACTAGGCGTGATGTTGTTAATGTAGTAAGAATAGGAAGATGGTTTGAAAAGGAAGTTAGAATAACAAGAATGTAGTCTTTGTGCTAAATAGGAGGATGAAAATGCGTTGAGTCAAGGTCAGGAACAAAATAAAAGGAAAGGCATTACAATGGTTCAAAGGAAGTTCCGAAGATATGCAATTTTACGTAGTCTTTGTGCTAAATAGGAGGATGGCAATTCGTTGAGTCAAGGTCAAGACAAATAAAAAAGGAAAAGGGCATTACAATGGCACGCACACTTCAAATGATAAATGTTTGAAAGAGCATATTGCAATGCCAAAATGAACCAAAAAGCAACTAAACACCGCTAATAATTTCTTGTGGGTTGTAGCATAAATTCTTTTTGCACAATGCATTCTTTTTATCTTCTAGCCATAGCTAGCTATATTAGTATTGGATTTGATAGGTGTTAGCATTTTCTATTCTCTGCTGTTTGTAGGGTTTCTTCGAGAGGAGGCTCTTTAATCTTCCGATGATCCTCCTCATATACCTTCTGAGAACCGGACCAGGAGGGCCGGATTCCTGGATTCATATTCATCCATTGATATAAATTATTCTTCGTCTTCCGAAGCAAAAACATCGATAGTGACAAACGACTGAAACAGTGCTGATTGCTTGGTTCAAATAAATATCCACAAAAATCGAAAACTCAGCAAATCGAAAACTCAGCAAACCGTGTGATGAGCACAGAAACGAACTATTCTTTCGCACTAAAAATACCGTGCGCTCGTCACAATCAACGGCATATGCCAGCTTTTGGAATGCCTTCTCGTTGGGCCCAACAAAATTTCAAAGTATGTTGAATCATATACTAACCGGTTATATGTAGCACGGGCTTTGTCTCTGTTATTTCATCTATTACCGCGAAAGAAATGGTATGATTTTCTACCTTTAGCTTGTTTGTTAGCTGAAATTGCTTCGAATGATTATATTTTCTCACCTGCTGCGTACTGGAATATGAAGAAGACTTCTGAAGCAGCATAAAAGGGAATATCAAGGAAAGAATAAACCGAGAGCTCACCTTCAGGGTTGAGGAGGTTTAAGACGTTTGAGACCTGCCGATGACTTATCATTACTAGGTACATGATACAAGACTTAGCTAAATGTCAAATAAATGTGAATTAACTACACAAGATGTCTAGCAACAAATTATGTCAGTTGCAATATTAACCCATAGTATGGCCTTTAGTTTCTCTAATTTGCTGTATGGGGGCACAAATTGCTAGGAGTAGTACCTAGAGACTTGGATTACAATGCAACTGCTTTTAAAAACTAGTTAGGGTTGCCATCCATCTTCCCATCCTGTGTAGCATTTCCAATATCCATAACAACACTGTTGACATCCGCTTGAGCTGCTTCGTCTTGGGATGCTTCAAGCAAATCGAAACTAAATCATGTTTGAACGGTCAAAATGTTTCCGCCTGAAGTAAAATTGAGGAGGCATGCGCTGACGTAATTGTTCTACTAAATGTAAGATTGATGACATAATAAAGGCGTATATGAATTCGGCCTGGTACGGATAAATCCAGGCTAAACATTTGCTTACCACATATAGTTGCTTGTGTGCATTATTGGTCTCTTAAATTTAAAGCAGCGTCAAGCACCAGCCCCATACTATTTGCCCCACCTTCTCTGGATTCAAGGTGGTGATGATTACCATCTAAAACATCTCAGTAACGAGTCACCAGAATTGTGATCTGTTGGTGTCTGTCTATTTTCTTCTCTTCAGCAGGCTTACCTAATACCCGCCACAACAATTTTTGCAATGGACTCGAGTTCTACTGCAGATATAGATGTGATTGAAACACCCTCTCCAGAGGCAGTGGACATTTCATCTTTCTTGTTAAAACAGGGCTACTAGGTCATTAAACTGCTCGATGTATCCGTGCAATCGCAGCCAGCGAAACAGCGTGGTATGAGCGAAAAGCTTTGTAAGCAGTTCTTTTATTGCATTGACTTAGAAAACGCTTTATCAGGAGGAGGCTTGGGTAACGTGTTATATAAGAAGCATTGATTGGGAAACTAAATTAGTACCATTTAAGAAACTATAGTGTTGGTGGTGGAAACTATAACGAATAAGGGGATTCTCAAGAATTAGCTCAAAGGCAACCAACAAAGTCTGTAATATATAGCTCGAGGAATTCAGTTTGTTCTATTATCTTACGAATTTATTCTCTATGGTTTTGGAAAGATGATACCTCGCGCATCTACACTACATGGTGAACATCTGTGCAGTGTACGATTTTCAAGTGCAGTCGGTGTTGACTTTATGATGGTGAAAACTCTCGCGTAACTTTATATGGACAACGTGGTACATGATGTCCAGAACTGATTGGGGAACTTGTTGAAATTGAAATTATCATCATCTCTTAGCTTTTAGTTGTGATAAGTTCTGCGCGCCGAGCAATAGCGACTGTTAGTTATGTATCTGCACATGAAGGAAGGATTGTTGCCTTTGGAGGAAAGGCGAAGAAATTTTGAGGTTTGTTTCATTTTGCTTAGCATTAATTTCTAAGCGGTCTCATGACTCTAAATGATCTTGTTGGATTGGCTACGGTATTTGTAAGGATAATGTGGCGAAACTAGAAAGAGGAGGCAAGGAGAATACCTTTCTTTATCATTGTCCGGCAAGCTTCATTTCATGTTGGAAGTTTTCTATTTGAGCCAGGCAGCCAGAAAAAAGTCTGTTGAAGAAATGGATGAGAATACCACGGCTGCACAGTTTCTATAAGTTCTATCCTGTTTCAACCCTGATACTCTGGATGATATTAGGAATTCAAGGTAATAGTCAGATCAATATTCTTTGACATTTTGTCTCCGCACTGACTGGCTTAGCCTTTTAACATAAATTCCTTCATAAGCCGCTATAAGAAATATGAAGCATCCCTTTTCTATAGAAATTTTAATATCTATAAAAGGGTGTAACCTTTGTGTGGGGTCTATATAATTGCAACTGATCTAAATTTCACTGTTGGTCACGATGATATATTTGTGACCTATTCCACAATGATGAGTTTGAGCTGTATGCTTACCTTTATCTCAATTTCCACCATGTTCTAAGCAATATATCTCTTTCCAATCTTGGTGGACATCTCTTGGATTGATTGCTGCTTAAATGGAGTCCTTATGGTGAACATGTGCTTGTTTTTAGATTGGTGGATTATACATTAGTTGGAACTATAAAACCTAAGCCCTGGCTGATCATGTTTTCTTTGCCCTAGGAAAAAAGTTTTTAGAGATTACATGTGATAGATTCAGACTACGTCCTCCTTCTTTTGTGTGCATGTCATCCCGTCTTCAGATGACAGATGGCATCATAAATACTGCTCCAAAGGCTGAATCATTAACACTGGCTTTTTTAATTGGTTACTTCTCTTGGTTGTCGTTCTACTGCTTGCATTGGAACTGTATCAGAAGAAATGTAGATTGCATTGCAATAGTGGCTGCACCGCCTTTTTTTTGCACTGTTGAGCCGGTCTGCTTTTTCTTCCTGCCCATGAACCTAGCCAATACCTCCAGCTTCATTGAACCTGAGATTCATATACCATAACCTTAGTCTTATAGCCGGGGATCTGGCTTTCCAAGCAAGAAATATTATCTTAATTTTAATAGTTAACAGAGATAAGATACCATAGCCTATCTATAAGGTATGTTTTGGCTTGATGCCTACCAGGGAACTTCATTATGAAAGAAAGGAGATATGACAGCACGGAAATAACAGCCTGTTCGGCCCATGGTAGATGGTAGCGCTCGTCAATCCCGGAGATAAACAATAGCGTGAAAGCGAGAGGATCTTTCACCACCCATTCAATGATAACCATCCTTCATTTGGAATATTTACAACACAAGCAACTTGTCGACCAGCAATCGCGCCATTTAGCATTGCTCTCGCCTTATTTCTGATCAAAGTTTTTACGCTCATATGTCCATTACAACATGACGGTCTTTTCGAAAAGTGCCGCCATGCGATATAAGTATTGCCGAAGGCAATGGCGAGATATCCTTGAAGTCGCGCTTGGCATGATTTTTCAAAGATAACTACGCTGAAATGCGTATTTCTGATCCGGTTGAAGTCGGGCGCCTCCATCAGTTCGAAGGAAAATCTAAAATTAAAGTGATGGTAATGAGAATAAAGAAATACCATGCGGCGGCTAAACTTAAACAAAATAATAAGCATATTCAAAAAATTGTCTTACCTATTTTGGGTTTCAAAATTACAAAATAACACGTATTGTCTCAGTGATAGCGAAGACATTTTTAATTTTAAAACTCATAAAGGAAGCATTTTGATAGTCCTATGAAACTCATGGGGGTAGTTTGGTAGAGGTTTCCCTTTATTTTATGACTCTGTACCGCCCTCTCTGAAACACTTGCTGGTTTTTGCCTCAGAATTTTATTACCGAATGTGGTGGGAAAAATATTTGGCAATGGAATAATAAGAGGTGGTGGACTTTGCCTGGGGGACGAACTCCCTGTGCCACAGGCCATGTTGAACATGCCAGTGGGATTAACTTTGCAGAGGAATGTTCAGAAATACCACTTCACTTGTTTGCTAAAATTATTGAAATGCCAGCCTTCAATTAGAACGCTAGAGCTGACTGAAGGTTAACATATATATATCTAATGTTTATTCTTGATAATGAGGAGGAAGAAGAGGGTGAAGCAGAGGCCAGAAGGGGTAGTATTGAACCATGGCATAACCAAATGCATGGACTTAGGCTTAGCTTAACTTAGGTCATGAACATCCTTCTTAAACAGGAACCACATGTCAAAGAGCAAACTCTGAGCCCAACAGAATCGGGGTTTTGACGCTTTGATTATGCGCCATGCGGTTTTTGTCTTGTGAGGTATCCTTGAATTGGGTAAAATCCGCACAATGGTGATGGCATAGCAGGAGTTGAGTCCTACAGTACTGCTCAATTATCACCACATTTCCTTTTCTTCATCCACGATAGATACACAAGCCCGAGCGTATACGACATTACAAGCCAACTCATGTACCACTTCAATCAGCCAGAACAACAGCATACGGTCTTTGGCTGATGCAAGGCGATGGGTGGGCTGTCGAGGTGCCAGGAAAGCAGGTGATAGGTGCCCTTGGAGTGTGACATGATACGTGCCTTTGGAGTCAGGTTGAGCGCTACCCATCTTGGGAACCCAAAACATGGCGAGCACCTCCTGTCAGTGGGAGGGGTGTGGCTCCTCCTCTCTCTCTCCTCTCTCAAATGGATGTATTAAAGGGGTGCAGTTGCTTTCAATGAAGCTTACATAATGTCATTCTTTACGAATTCATAAAGTTCCGCTGTTGCCGATTGAGAGCGACTTTGAGAGCGGTGCGACCAGAAAGTCGGATACATCGGTGGGCGATTAAACTTCACCAAAGGGAATATTCTTTGAGAAGATCAAGTTTTATGAAATTAACCTGGCGTGACTTCCCGGCCAGGAAAATGCAGGGTTGAACGCTGTAGCGGTGGTTTTCGCGAAATTGGCAAAAATTAAGCGGTTCCCGGACACAGAAATCCGCAGTCGAAATTAAGGGTCGCGAACAAAATTAGCGGTGATTTTTAAAAAGCCGAATTAAACAGCAATTTTAGGGACCAAACTAAAATTTTTTGACCGAGGGTTATAAAATTAGCAAAGCACTTATTCGGGTTATAAAAAAGAGCGCCTGGTGTAAATCGTCAAAAGCAAGCCTAGCGATTGACCAGTAGTTTTCATTACACCACTTCTGCGATATCGTTAGCGTTTAATGGCTGCATCGCCAGTGAACCGCCCACCAGACGATTGACAGTAGTTGTAAGTTGGCCAGCATGGGGACATCGGGTCAGAATTACCAATGGTGGCGGAACTATGTGCCACGGTGAACAGGGGGCTTGAACGCTGACAGTCGATATATCGCCGCCAGATACTCCCTGGCGTGGCTTTCATAATAAACCCATTCTTCACCCAATGCTGCAATGAGGAAAAGCCTAATGACAACATTCGAAGGTTATCAATGGCCGGATACAGGGGTACTTTGAAAATGATGTCCAATGCGTCCGGTATACCATGGTCAGCGTAATCACGGAACTCGCTCGCCATCCTATCGGGCGACTCTCCTGCGATAAAGATCTACGCCCGGTCAGATTCACATGTTGCGCATTGCCAACAAAACAGCTATGGGAGATTGATTTGAAGCAGAAAGCAAAGGCTCATCTTGTACCACAGTGATGCTTTACGGGTGAAGATGGCGGCGTCTGGAAAAGCGAAATTAAACTGGCGGGAAGAACTGGGGCCAGTTTACGCGACTTACGTAAGAAATTAACAGCAGTCCACAATCCGGAGGCAAAGTACAGCGTATCCCGCGCGCTGCGTGGTGGCGTAGCCTCGATCCCATCGCGTCGGTCCACAGGCGCTGAATCATCGCGGTGCCGCGACGCTGTGAAACCAAGCAGCGATTTTCAGTACAAAATTAACTTATCTGCAGTGCTTTGCTGGCTGCATACTGAAGCAAAAGGCGCGCTTCTCGAATGTGATTGTCATATAAGTGTTTAGGTGCATAAAAGTTGCACTTAATTTGGATTCCAGAGGATGTTTCTTTCTGAGCATGCACAAAGAAACAACTATAATAGCTAGAGCTTGATAGCACAAAGGGATTATCGAATTTTTTGGCAGCATATTGAATGAGGTTCATTCGTTTTAGGATTGCTTTACCCTGGATTAATTATCGTTGCGCTTTTATTTAAAACGCAGTGTTGATGTTGCAGCCATCGATGTGAGGATGCTTATTAGTCAATTTTGGATTGCTTCGGCAACATACCCATGTTCGCCAGGGGCTATGGTGCTTGCATTGATTGGTTTAGGATTGTTTCCGAGCAGGCTGTTCTTATAGGGTTTTATTTTTTAGGTGTATCCAACATGGGATAATTCGTAACTTCAGCCCTCTCTCTCCCTCCTCCCTCCCGTCCTCTCTCTCTGTAACTATATCGCTTGCATGGTGGCGTTGGCGAAGATGAACTAAATTTTGTGACCTATAGTTTATTATCCTCAAAGAAACGTTTTCAGAGTGTTATCAGTTTAGCTTCTCTTCTACTCATTAATTTGTTGCAAGCACAACCGAATTCCATTGTTGTCAAGTTCCACGACTTTCATTTTGATGTAGTTCTTTTCAACTCACGTCCACTTCCTTGGCATCCTCCCGTTTACAGCGAATTGGCATAAATGTTGAGCGCCGTGAGCATAACATCACCAGGGTTAACCAAAGGCATCTGCCAGCTGAGGAACTTCTATACAGCACACGAGAGATCGACAACAAACATTCATATTCTTTCCAGCATAAACGATAGAAACAAAATCTTCACCTCGAACACCGAAGCGATAGCACGGCCGAGGATCGACCAAACAATTATGGTGGTCCTGGTGCAGCCGTAGATGTCACCATGAAAGGTTAAAATGCTGACCAGCCTTCATCTGCAGACTCCTGCTGGTTTCACCGCGTGCAAAGTGAACGGTAAACGTTGCGCATCATTTGAGATTGCCGTACAGCTCGGCTGCATGGTCCATTGCCAGCGTATTACATCCTGAATCGAACGCTGCTGTGATCAATTTACTGCTTTGACATCGCGTTACGATCATGGAAGCAGCGCAGATTTTTTCTTTTCCGCTTTTCCACGGCAGCGCGCTGTCTTCCGGTGGCCATGCACGAGGTTCGATTCAGGCCCGGTGGATGTGTGGTCTGCTGGCACAGCACTGGTTCTGTGCGGCCCTGCGCCTGGCTTCGTGTAATGAGAGGTTGGCACAGCACCTCATGCTGCTTCTTTCTCGAACATATCAAGGGTTTGAAGGTCATTAATTCCGCTGGGGCAGCGGCTACGACGCGGGTGCGGCATGTGCGGCCATTCGGTGATGGGTTGCTCGGCTGCTGCTTCGGCATCAGCGGAGCTGCGGCCATAATCGTGGTGTATTTAGGGCGGATTCTCGGGCTCCGGTCGCACTGGCATTTCGGTCTGCTGCCAGATCCAGAGCTCGTAGCGGCCTGAGGCGCGAATCGCCGAAGAGGTATTTCTCGGCGTCCTTCCTGTTGCATTCTTTCATGAGTTCATAAAAACACCGGGGCATGCTCACATGTTGAGCATATCCGCTGCAATCATGGCATCCGACATACCCATTATCACGGTCGAACTGGTTTGTCAAAAACTTCATATTTCCTCGGATGCATTTGGCATACATATGTAACAAGTCGGCTCCCTCCACGAGGTTGTGAAGAGTCCACTTTGTAAAGTTTTGTTAAAATATTTTCCATTTGCCCTGTTCACCGTGTTCTTATGCCGGCGTTGCTTTCATAATCTGGAGAATGCAAATATATCAGGCTGCTGCCATTCACCGCTCATTCAGAACAGGTTCAATGCCAGAATATAACTCCGGCTCGCCAGCGCCTCCAGCTAACGTGAGGGCCACAGATATTTGCATCTTTCGCTCAACCAGTGTCGATGTTTTGGTAAAAATGCCTCCAGGTCTCACCGCGGCAGCCATATCAATAAGGATATTGCAATATTACAACTTCGATTTTGATGACCATCGCAGCCAGCGCACTCCTTCTTCAGATCTGAAGTTATTGTGCATGCTCTAAGAATAGCAGCATAAATATATCTATCATCGCCAATGCTGCAGATAATTGCGTTTCGCGCAACCGCGGAAATTCCGGCAGTTGACCATGGTTTGCATTTACCGAATATTGCGCTCATGTATAGACGCTGGACCAGCAACTTTGCTCCGGGTTCATTAGCTTCAAAACGACTCTCCCGCCAGCTGCAGTAAATCATGCCATGAGATCCGCTATTCGCAACTAAATCTAACCTATTTCGAACCATATGGACTGGATGCGTCGCGCCCTGCTACGTCCCTTCCTTTTGCTGCATTCTCTTCAAAGGTAAATGGCCGTATGGCGAGGGATAGAAGTTCCTTTGTCCGCCTTCATTCCCATCGCTGGCGCTGCGTAAAGCGGCCTCTCTGGCAAAAGTACTCAAATTTGAAGCTGGCTTCTGCTATGCTTCGCCATCAGAGAACGCTCTTGCTCGAAAAGAAGGCACTTGGTTTTTCTTTCGGGGGGTTGGTAGAATTTGCCTATGCAACAATTGTGGGTGCAAGCTTTAACATCAACTTTAATTAGACAACATCAACTTTAGTGGGTCCTACTTAGCAGACTGTTGAAGAACTGAGATCAATCTTGGATGATCCGTCGTGAAGACCATGGAATCAGGGTGTAAAATCGATCTATACGAACTAATGATCCATTTAATTGCTGCCCTTTAGTTGGTATAGACAAAGCCAATCGTATTAACATTGGCTTCGATATCCCATTCATGCTATTATGGGCTATACCTAGTTAATTTTTTTTAAGAAAACCCCATATGCAGTACCTCATGCCAAAAGAGCGCATGTCATGCATTTTTATTGAATTGTCTATGATTCCTTCCCCGAAAAAAAATTAAATGCCGTGACGACCAAAAGCTTGTTGACCTCTCCGTTCCTTTCTCATGTTCTTGGGATCTCCCTCATCAAGATCATTGTTTTTGTTCCTAAATCAATGGTACCAAACGACGCCATATTTATCAAGCATGGAAATAACTTTATTATCAAAATAAACATTAAATATTACACGCCATTTTGCAAAATAAGGTTGCAATCTTCGCTTCTGTTGTCCCTCACATACGAAGAAGAATACATCTCTGCAACCAAAACTTTAAGCCAATATCAATCCCCAAGAAACGCCAGAATCGAACCTCTAGGCCTTGTAGCCTTAAAAGATTATTATTTGAAGCTTGAGAAGAAATAAGATATAGAACACATTGACTGCCGGATAATCGACCCTTATCGTTGAAATGAAGCCTATACCTCCATGAAGGTTTTCAAAAAAATGTAATGCTCCCCTAAACTTATATGATGCTCCCATCGTGTAAATGCAAGAAATCCCATTCTCGGTGATTACTATCCTTTGCGAGGAACCCTATGTCTAACTTCGGACCACTTGTGATAGAATGACCCGATGTAGAGGAACATGGTGGTGTCATTGTCCTCTGGAACGTATAAAGCGTGTCATACATATATGTTAGCCTGAAAGCAACAATATAAAATAATATACCACCTCGAAGGATGACTCATCCATCATTGTCAAAACATAATGGCAAGATCTGCATAATGCCTGAAGCGGTTCCTATCCTTTCAGGGCAAGAAAAGGGGTTGATTGATGGTCCGAACTCGGATAACAGAGACAAAATCATGACCCAATGGTGTTGGGCATGGTGATAATGGCGGTCCACTCCATCCACCCCGCCATTGCACACTTTGCGGAATGCCCCGAAGCATACTGGCGGTGGCCAGCCTTCTAGAGTCATGATCCCAAAGGATTCACCACGGAGGGACCCTGGGTTGCATCTCCCGATTGATGAAGGCGGAAGAACCTTTCTATTTAAGAGGCACAATGGAGTTATAGACGCGCTAAGACCTATCATACCGGTTAACCCAAACCACCAAATTCTGCAGGTCGTCGCCTACTGTTGGGCACATACCCAGCCCATATCCGGTGACCGGCATCATTGACTCACTATAAGGACTCCAATAGCTTCACGGTCCGTGGGGTCTTGCCAATAATTCCACTATCCCCTGATAGATCGCGGTCACCTTAGCATCCACAGCTCAGTGGGCTCCCATGCGGTAGCATTTATTGATTATGGAATCTGGGTAGAAATGTCAATCGTCTACCCATGTATGTCTCTACCACTCCTTCCTTTAAGCACAAGTGACTGAAATACCATAAATCACCCATCATTCAATTCAATTCAATCATAACTAAGAGGTAGAGCTACATATTCATCTAATTTTACAGAGTTCTTGGCTAAATAATCAATCTATCTAGCTCTCATACAGGTTTTCTTGGCCGAACCATTCTTAGGGGTGTATCCATCCTTCTGGTGTTTGAAGAGCTGCTTCTCCTTTGATATAAGCCCAAATAGATTTGGGAGAAAAAAGTGGGATGAATTACCCTAAGTGGTAAGTGCTCGTTAACAGTTCTCCTATACAATTTGGTTTGTCCAAGTGGCAGCTTCCTATGGACTAGTAGCATTTTAAATAACATAGCTAGCTTTCCCCGACTTATTGATACTGATTTTATGGTTGCGTTGCCAATTTTAATAGTGGAGGGAATGGTTGGTTGTAGTTACGTCGCTTTGTTTGTGCAGTGTTTTTTGTATGGCGTATTGTTAAGAGGAGCGAATACGCGGACTGGAATTACGATGGTGTCGGCAATGTTTACATGAAGAACTTCAAATGGTAGAATGCAAGTGGCATTAATGATCTAAAGTGGGTTCTATTATTTGCAGTGTGGGCTATATAGTATTTGGGGTCGTGTTTGGAATATTTGCATGATATGATTATAT